>JBBBDQ010002177.1:2860000-2958704 GCA_037127315.1 Ascarosepion bandense
GATAGATAGATAGATAGATAGATAGATAGATAGATAGATAGATATGAACAGTCTGAGATAGATAGATAGATAGATAGATAGATAGATAGATATGAACAGTCTGAGATAGATAGATAGATAGATAGACAGACAGACAGATAGATAGATAAAGTTTTTCTAACTCATTTGAGAAAGTCTGTTTATTATTTTTACCGCATTTTTTTTTTCGAATTTTCAAATAAATCCAAATTTCATACTTCAACTTGATATTGATAGATACAAATCTTCTGTGATAAAACACCATCATCAGGCAGATAATTTTTACTGCCTGATGATGGTGTTATAATACCGAAACTATATAACTATCAATTTACAGTATGTCAATATTTTAAGAATAATAATATTTAGCATATTTATGCTCTACTTTGTATTGAGCACTTTTTTAAATTAAATATCTAACTGTGGAATATCTTTCCATTAGTTACTACTACACATATTATATATATATATATATATATATATATATATATAGAGAGAGAGAGAGAGAGAGAGAGATATGAGGGAGTGAGAGATAGATAAAAATGGAAAGAATTGGATATATATATATACATACATACATACAGATAGATAGATAGATAGATAGATAGGTAGATAGATAGATAGATAGATAGATAGATAGATAGATAGATAGATAAGAATTAAAACTAAAATGAAAGGTTAAATAGAAAACAAAATTTTTAAAATGCCTATACTCGTGATAAATTAATACGGCTTTAACCGTTAAGGATTATCTATTAAATGTTTCAGAATGTTTGGTAAAAGGCTAGATTTATAGAGCACTCAGCTAAGGAACGAATTCTTACGGAATAGTTCACAAAACTAGCACAATTGTTCCATTGCCTAATTAATACATAACGATTATATTTTTATTGATACAAATAAATTGGATTTGTTTGAAATATTTTTCTCAAATAGCGAGTCTAATTTGATAAACGATTTAAAAAAAATGTCAAATATTATTTAACCGGGTTATGTTATTGAGGAATAAATAGTATTTAAAATGTTGCCTCCGGTTATTCACCTAATGCCAGTAAATTTCGCACGGATATTCATGAAGTAATTGTAAAGATACATAAACAAATTTGGTAATAAAAGGAACGTAAATTGATTAAGACGTTAAGTAGATGTGAAGGGTTTTGTTTTGAAAAATATTGTTTTCTGTCAGCATCTAACACAAGACTGAAATGAGAAAAATTCTCCCTACCCTTAAAAATAAATCCGACACTTTCCCTTCTTTCGTCTTGACACTCAATGTCGAAACAAAATGTACAATTTTGTAGTAGTTGTAGTTTTTACATGTTCTAAGTATATATATATATATATATATATATATATATATATATATATATGTGTGTGTGTGTGTGTTTGTGTGTGTGAAATATATATATATATATATATATATATATATATATATATAAATGTAAATTTGTCGTTATACTCGTTTCGAAAAACCTTCCGATTACATACGCAGAAGGAAAAACTGGTAATAAAAAAAGAACGAGCTAAGCACTTGAACATCAGTCAAAGTACGCAGCCCCACCAAAAAAAAACGAGACGAGTAACCTAAAACAAAAAGCGAATCAATACTCAAGTAGAGCAAACTAAGTAAATAACTAACCTAGAGACCCAACGAACCTACCAAGGTTTTACCAAATTGGATCTTCAGGAATATTTGATTCTTGTATATATATATATATATATATATATATATATATATATATATATATATATATATATAATAGAACCTAAGCAGCTACACCACTTTACTTAGATTTCTCCTAAACGGACCGTCAGGGAAAGCCAGTTTTCCCTGACGATCCGTTTAGGAGAAACTTAGGTAGGTTCGTCTGGCTCATTAGGTGCTATTTAGTTCGCTCTACCTTTGTATTGAGCGCTTTTTGTGCGGTGGTTACTCCTGTCGGTTTTTTTGGGGGATGGTGGGCGCTTCGTGCTGATTTCTGTCCGAATACTTTTGTCTGACAGACTTTCAAATTTTTACATTAATATATATATATATATATATATATATATATATATATATATATATATATATATATATATATAATTGGAGTAGATAGATATATCTATCGCCCGGTTCACACTCCACACACGTCTATTGAACAGGTTAAGAGGCTCATCCCTTGTTTCCTGCTTAGGATGTGGTTTCCAGCGTTCTCTTTTCCAATATTTTTACTATTACGTAGCCCCCTGCACATCAGTGGCGTTAACGCCTTGCTCGGGGTGATACGATTAAAAAAAAATATATATATGCTGTTCGTTATATATATTATATTATTTATATGTTATAGATTCGCGATACTGATTTGAAAGCGCACAATATCAGTGATAGAACTATCATATTTAGTTAGATAGTTGTGAGTTTGTGACCCTAGGTTTCACTTTTGAGCTCTTTGTCTAACGATCGCAAAAGCGTGAAACCCAGGGTCACACACTCACACCAATCTAACTGAATATATATATATATATATATATATATATATATATATATGTTTGTCTGAGTCTGATCATTATCTGTCTATCAATTTATCTATCTGACTGGCTGTCTACCTCTTGATATATATATATATATATATATATATATATATATATATATATATATATATATATATAATTATCAATAATATGTTCATTGCGACACGGAAATCTCTGTGTTTCAAGATAACGCTAGATTTTGGTGGTGAAAATTGATGACAAAATTCTATCGCAAAACATAGAAATTTTTGTGTGGTAATGTACTTTTAATACATAATTATATGATTATATCATGATATTAAATACTTATTGTATTGAGCACTGTTTATAAAAAAAAATAAATGGCAGGGAAATCAAAACAGTAAAAACTTCGGTCTTCTTTGCCTGGATATATATATATATACAGATAGATAGATAGATAGATAGATAGATAGATAGATAGATAGATAGATAGATAGATAGATAGATAAGAATTAAAATAAAAAGTAAAACAGAAAATCAAATTTTTAAAATGCCTATACTCGTGATAAATTAATACGGCTCTAACTGTTAAGGATTATCCATTAAATTTTCAGTATGTTTGACAATAGGCTAGAATTTTAGAGCACCCAGCTAGAAACGAATTCTTACTAAATAATTAACAAAAATAGGCCAATTATTGTTCCATTATATATATATATATATATATATGTATAAATCCCGGTAAAAAGGACAGAAGAGAGAGAGAGAGAGAGAGAGAGAGAGAGAGAGAATGAAATTGATAGACATACAGCAGATAGATAGATAGATAGATAGATAGATAGATAGATAATGAACAAACTAGATAGATAGATAGATCGATAGATAGATAGATAGATAGATAGATAGATAGATAGATAGATAGATAGATAAGTTTTTCTAACTCATTTGAGAAAGTCTGCTTATTTGTTTTACCATATTTCTTTCCAATTTTCAAATAGATTGTCGCACATGCAAATGGGAATTGTAGAAAAAAGATTTGTTTTTTCTCTGTTCAAGTTCTTTTCATTTTATTATCAGACATCGATTATTGTAGAAAACAGGGTTTTTGGGGCCATATCTTGACATTTATTGAAATTTCACTTTAAGTAAGCTCCCTGGCATCTTAGCAGCATTATTTCTTTGCTTGGAGTGAAATGAGTAAAAAGAATTTTATATATATATATATATATATATAGATAGATAGATAGATAGATATGAACAGACTAATATACATATATATATATATATATATATATATGGTAATTATTGTCTTTTATGACAAAATGCAACTTGATAGATATAAAGCTTCAGTGTTAAAACACCATCAACAAGTAGTCAAATTTATCTCCCTGATGATGGTGTTTTAATACCGAAACTATATAACTATCAAGTTGCAGTATGTCAATATTATTATAATAATAATAATTACCATATTTATGCTCTACTTTTGTATTGAGCACTTTTTAAATTAAATATCTAACTGTGGAATATCTTTCCATTAGTAACTACTACACATATTATATATATATATATGTATTGTATATATATATATGTATATATATATATATATATGTATATATATATATATATATATGTATGTATATATATATATGTATGTATATATATAGATAGATAGATAGATAGATAGATAGATAGATAGATAGATGTAAAATCAAGGGGATACATACATACATACATACATACATACATACATACATACATACATTAACAGCCTCATAGATAGATAGAGAGATAGATAGATAGATAGATAGATAGATAGATAGATAGATAGATAGATAGATAGATAGATAAGAATTCAAATGAAAAGTAAAATAGAAAATAAAACTTTTAAAATGCCTATACACCTGATAAATTAATACGGCTCTAACTGTTAAGGATTATCCATTAAATGTTCAGTAAGTTTGACAATAGGCTAGATTTTTAGAGCACCCAGCTAGGAACGAATTCTTACGGATTAATCAACAAAACTAGCACAATTGTTCCATTGCCTAATTAATATGTATCGATTATATTTTTATTGATACAAATAAGTCGGATTTGTTTGGATTATTTCTCTCAGATTGGTAAACGATTTAAAAAAAATGTCAAAAATTATTTAACCGGGTTATGTTATTGAGGAATATATATTATATAAAATATTGCCTCCGGTTATTCACCTAACGTCAGTAAATTTCGCACGGATATTCATGAAGTAATTGTAAAGATGTATAAACAAATTTGGTAATAAAAGGAACGTAAATTGATTAAGACGTTAAGTAGATGTGAAGGGCTTTGTTTTGAAAAATATTGTTTCTGTCAGCATCTAACACAAGCCTGGAATGAGAAAAATTCTCCCTTCCCTTAAAAATAAATCCTCCACTTTCCCTTCTTTCGTCTAGACAATGTTCACCGTGAACAGGAAATCTTGCGTTCCAAGATAAAAGAATTTATTTTCAAGAATTTTTTTCCCCTGGGGTTGGGGCAAAATATTGAAAGGGGATAAAAAAAAAATGAAAATATCTCAGAAAAGTCATAACGTAAAAATTGACTGTTTTTGGTCAGATTTTAATCAGATAAAAAAAAAATGTCAATATAAAAATAAAAGAACAAAAAAGGTTTCGTCGTAAAAAAATTCTTATCATGTCAAGGCTCGCCCAAAATAGCAGGCGTCCCCACGCAACCAGATGTTAAAATCATTTTGCACAGGCAGTGTGACGTCATAAAAAAATCGGCTCTTTCGGTGATATTTTAGGAAGTGTGAGAGGCAACAAATATGGCGTTACACTTTTTGAATACCACAGTTTTCTATTTCTCTGAATATGTATGTGTGTGTGTGTGTGCTTGAAGGACCTTCCTCTTCTGCTTGCCATTCTCTTCCCAACGTGTGTCCCTCGGGCCGTTATTCCTCGTATGTGTGTATCAATGACCATTTTTGGTAGTCACTTCCGTCATACTCCCAATCCCGGAAACCGAAACATTTGTTCCCACTCACTGACGTCCGTTTTGGAAAGAAGATAATTTCTATATAAGCACGATGCCGGCGAAGAGACGAACATTATCTCCTTGGCATTTGCCAACACCAGAATCACACTTGATTCACGGCTTTCGACAGTTTTTAAACCTCAACCTCTCGTTTTTTTCTTCGGTATATCTAAGCTGAACACTGTTCATTCATAAAAATGAATCACCAAGCTATCATCTTCACAGCTGTTGTATGCCTACTCACGGTGAGTTGTTAAAAGGATTTTTATTTTTAACCTACCGTCTAACGTAATTCTATATAGTAATCTCAGTAATAACGTTCATTCTTACGAATGCATTGTTAGGCATGCTAAACTAACTCCATGCTTAGAATATTGCTGCTACTTCTCGTCTGGTACCTTTGATCACTTAGAGATACTTGATGAAATCCAAAAATTAATCTGCAGTGTTGTTGGTCTTGACCTGGCATCTCGACGTTAATATTTTTCCAGCACCATAACGTTGTATCTCTATGCCTTTTCCCATAAATCCTTTCATGGTGATTGTTCTGCTCAACTTCACACCTTTATTGGCGCAATGTCTCGTCAATTTACAGTTAAAATGGCTAGATGCAACCGTAACTTCTATGCTAACAGTTTCTTCTCTCGCTTGTAGAACTCTTTTCCGGCTTCTTACTTTCCACTCAACTTTGATCTTCAAAAATTTAAATGCAATGTCAATCGTTATCCTCTGTCTTCTTAATTCCTGTTCTTTTATTGTTCTCTCTCCTTAATTATGTTTTCTTCTCATATTATTATAAGTCCTATGCTAACAGTTTCTTCTCTCGCTTGTGGAACTCTCTTCCGACTTCTTGCTTTCCACTCAACTTTGATCTTCAAAAATTTAAATGCAATGTCAATCGTTATCCTCTGTCTTCTTAATTCCTGTTCTTTTATTGTTCTCTCTCCTTAATTATGTTTTCTTCTTCTCATATTATTATAAGTCCTATGCTAACAGTTTCTTCTCTCGCTTGTGGAACTCTCTTCCGGCTTCTTGCTTTCCACTCAACTTTGATCTTCAAAAATTTAAATGCAATGTCAATTGTTATCCTGTCTTCTTAATTTCCTGTTCTTTTATTGTTCTCTCTCCTTAATTTTTTTCTATAGTGTTTATATTCTTAAATTTACAAATTATTTTTGCGTGCACAATGAACTTTTACTACCCTCCCGAGATTATAGACCGTCACACTACTTTTAACTTTCAAAATGAATGGTTACTTACCCTCTTGTGATTATAGATCTTCAAATTATTTTTAGAATTTATAATGAAAGTTTACCTACCTTCCATATAGAACTCCAGCTATTTAGGCAGACAGATAAACGTAAATACTCTTTAGCAAATAAACGGAGCGTCTACTTAAATACGGGCATCCGCTAAAAATAACGTCTAAAGAATATAAACAGTATAAAATTTATAATTATTTGCCAGTAATAAAAATATATAATCATTTAATGTTTATTTTTTTTTCTTTCTTTATTTCCTCAGATAACAACCATCAATTGTTTACCAACAAGAACTCGTAAGTGTTATACTTTTATTTTTTTGTTTTCAAAATAAATTTTTTTTGTTAAATTAAACAAATTTTTTAGAAAAATTTGAAAATAAAAGATATCTTTAAATAGTTATACGCATTAATAAAACTGAAATATATATATATATATATAAATTAAAAAAGGATTAATTCAATGATGTTGGATGATCATTTCGATATGAAAATCCCCACGGGGGATAACACATCATCTCAGCAACAGAAAAACCTTTCAGAAACTGAAACCTTTCTGAAAGGTTTTTTCTGTTGCTGAGATGATGTGTTATCCCCCGTGGGGATTTTCATATCGAAATGATCATCCAACATCATTGAATTAATCCTTTTTTAATTTATATTTGCTCTGTAATATTTTATTACATGGAGCTCTCTTCCTGTATCATTTTTTAATATTAAAATAAAATTTTTAATATTAATTAGGATCGGGTTTTTGGAATTTACCTTCCTGCTTTTTCCGCTTGGATTAAAGTCTATGAATATATATATATATATATATATATATATAGTTCGAATCCTGCTGAATGACGCACATTTTCATAACAAAATTAGTTCGAATCCTGCTGAATGACGCACATTTTCATAACAAAATTTATCGTAAATAATCAGGCCGGTAGAATTAAATATACTGTTTGATTAAAAACAAAATATCTACTCAAATACAAGTATCGATTTAAAATAATGTTCAAATAAACAACTTCAATATGTCGGTTGTTAAACCATTTGATTAATCTTCTTGATTTTCCGTAACATTATATGTGTACATTTGTTGACATTACGATACATTTCAGAGCAGAGATGGTTATTTGCGTACAATCGAAAATTGTGTTATAGGCTTAATTAGACTTCGATATCATTCGTGGTCGAGTGGTCTAAGACGCGCAAAATCCATATATATATATATATATATATATATATATATATTAATATTTTAGATATTAACGTTCCTTAAGTTAAGGTCGTTATAAACTGTAAATGGGGTGTTCCGATATTTTTATTTATTAAATGTATAATTTACTTAAGTTTATCCCGAAATCCCTAAAAGGGTAAAAAAGATACTAAAATCATAGGAAAGAAAAAAATTATTATTTTGGGATCCGAAATCCAATAAGAGTTTGGGTTTTGATTTCGCATTTGTCATTTTAATTTTTTATTTATCATTTCCAGATTGCTCGGGTAAAGCAGCAAATATTATGTTCGTTTTGGATTCTTCAAGTAGTATCTGGAGTGTCGATTTTGAGAAGCAACTTACTTTCGTTGAGAAACTCGTCGAACCTTTCGATATCGGCCCGGCAGACACCCAAGTCCATGTAGGCGCCATTACCTTCAGCAGTCAAGCTCACCTGGAATTCTCTCTGGACAAATACACAGACAAAGACCAATTGAAAAAAGCAATTTCCAACATTCCCTGTCGGAGAGGTCAGACGAACACTGCCGAAGCTCTTGACCTTCTTACCAATGAGATCAGTTCCCGGCTGGGGACGACAAGTTCACCTTTCATTGCCGTCGTTATTACGGACGGTATGTCTAGCGACACAAAGAACACTCGAAGATCGGCGGCGAAACTCCGCAAACTTGGGGTCAGTGTCTTCGCTATTGGCGTTGGCCATCAGTTTGATCTTTCCGAGTTGAAGGCTATTGCAAGCGACCCTGAAAATAACGTCTACCAAGTGTCTAGCTATTCCGCCCTTGAAAATATCGTCAAGGCCTTCAACGTAAAAACATGTGAAGGTAAGATACAATTTTTTTTCTTTTATATTTTTCTTAATTTTGGTGGAGGAGTTAACAGATATTTGATTTATCAAAAAAAAACAAAAAACAAAAACACATGGTTGTTTGATGGTTTGATGTAAACATTATTTTCCTCTTGTTTTTAATACTTTAAAATTAAAACTTTCAAATTCCAATTGAATTCCTTGCATTCACTTTCGCACAAACACCCTTGGGAAAGTTATTTATCCTTCTCTTCTTTTACCGCATAAAGCAAAGGTAAACTACTGCGGAATAATCTTCTGCCTAATCAGTCATGTCCCTTTCGAGACATGATCACCCAAAGTGTGTATCACGTATGGCACTTAACTAACTGACTGCATATAAAAGTTGAAAACATAATTAAAAATTCTATTGGGCATAAATTGGGGGATCGGTTTTCTACTGCTATGAAGTAATAAACTGATCCTCCACTAATTATATTTAATATAATACTGAAATATAATCTATCTTTCCTCCTATCAGCTATGAGTTAAATGACAGGACAAATTGGGTTCTGTAGCCTTGGCTGGAAACCAATCTACTGCAGAAAGCAATGGTAACCTACTGCGGGATAATCTTCTGCTCAGTCAGTTATGTCTCTTTCAAGACATGATTACCCAAAGCGTCTATCACGTATGGCACTTAACTGATTGAATATAATAGTTGAAAACATGATTAAGATTTCTACTGGGCATAAAGTGGGGGATCAGTTTATTACTTCATAACAATATAAAACTGATTCCCCTACTAATTACTATTTAATAATATAGTACATCTCTTCCACCTCTAGCTATGAGTCAAATAACAGGACAGATTGGGTTCTATAGCCTTGGTCGGCAATCAGTCTACCGCAGAAAGCAATGGCAACCTACTGCGGGATAATACTTCTGCCCAGTCAGTCATGTCTCTTTCGATACATGATCGCCCAAGCGTGTTTCACGTATGGCACTTAACTGACTGACTTAAGGCCATATAACGTTGATACACCGGTTACCATACGATCATCGAACTTAATCAAAACGAGATGAATAGATAGATTATTTTTTGAATCATTAAACATAAAATGCTGATTGTCTATTTCTGAACTGAGATGAGGTAGTATTTACAGTATTTACATTATTCGGACTATTGTCTTCATCTTTGTTGCCATTTGTACGACGTTTCGGCCGTTGTACGCTCCGGCCTTCTTCAGGTCCTAGGAATTTTGAACCGAAACCTTTATTACAATCACTGGGGTATGTCATTCTCTTTCCTTTGCGTAAAGCCTTCGCTTGGAAGTCATGAGTTATCTCCCTCTTCAACAAAGGTGAGGACAATAGTCCGAATAATGTAAATACTATAAAATGCTGTTTTGTGCTTTTACAACGCCGTAAAAGTAGGGCCATTTGAAAGACTAACCACCCAAAACATTTCGGAATGGTTACTTCTTTCCGGTTCTTCAGCCAGTATCCTTATAATGAATCGGACTGTGAGTGATGGGGCAGTCAGTGATGGTACTGAGAATGTCAGTTAGAAAAAAATTTCCTTTCTCGTAGCATATTGCTACTTCCCGACCCAACAAGTGTCTTGAAAAACATTTGTTGCGATTGTTCTGCTGACGGCGACCAAAACTAAAGGATGGCGTACTTCATTGTTTCCCAGTCAAAATCGGCTGTAGGGGGTTCGCAGGAAAGTCAATGATACAATCCCTTACTAGCCTAGAGATAACTGGATAAAAAAGAAAGCGGGCGATTCAAATGATCTTGGAATTCCGTCGAGAAGGCCTCCAGGTGGTTGTGGATAAATAGAGCTAATTAGTGGCCTAAAGCTACTACAAAAAACACGAGAATACCAGTACAACCAAGCATACCCGATCTATAACATCGAATAGCCCAAGTGAAATCTTGATTAATTACCTTTTCTGGGGAAGGAACTTATATAATGCACGTCCTAAAGCTAGTAGTAATTTTTTTTTCTTTCTGGGTGCGAGCTGAATACTGACCATATTCGGTCGGGTCGCCCATCGAAGAAGTCTGTTGTTTATTGAGACCCGAAACGTCTAATGACATGGGAGCAACAACACTGACGACGCACCTGGATTCGGAACTTTAAGGTGTATTTTAATAACTTATAGAGACGAATCTGTGGGACATTGCGAGCGCATACAGCCGACCTATGTCATCATATCGGGTGCAGTGACGTGCAAAATTACATTACAGCAAGCAACGTCGAGCCTGGTCAGTACGTACATAGATGAATACGAAGGCGTGGAATTTCAGATGGTACGGCTTATGGCCACACCCTGTTGAAACACCGGTTCTCATACAATCACCGAAGTTAAGCAACGTAGAATTTGGTCAGTACCTAGATAAGTGAAGGTGCTGTAAAGTTGTATGAGCATGTGGTATATAAGGCTTAGGGCCATATCATGATTCAAACACCGATTAGTCAGTTAAGTGCAATACGTGATACACGCTTGGGCGATCATGTCTCGAAAGACTCATGACTGAAAGGACAGAATATTTTCCTACAGTTGATTGCCATCACTTTTGTGGTAGATCGGTTGCCACTCAAGGCTATAGAACCCAATCTGTCCTATTATTTGACTCATAGCTAGAGGGGGAAAGATATGTATTATATTATTAAGTAGTAATTTGTGAGGGATCAGTTTATTACTTCATAACAATATAAAACTGATCCCCAACTTTATGCCCAGTAGAAGCCTTAATTATGTTTCTAACTATTCAGTCAGTTAAGTGCCATACGTGATACACGCTTTGGACGAAAAAAACATGACTGACTGAGCAAAAGATTTTCTGGTAGTAGGTTGCCATTACTTTCTGCAGTAGACTGGTTGCTAGCCAAGGCTATAGAACCGAACCAGTTCTGCTGTTTAGAGAGAACCGACTTTGTGTTAAAGTGAACGCAACGATTTCAACTGAGATTCGAACTCTGCTCTATGATTCCTCGTTCCAAGCCGATATCCACTGCACCACAACGCACATCGAAGTTAAAATCATCGTCAGCCTCTGAACTTTTCAGTCCACATATTTCATATTTCAAGTTGAACATGGTCTGTACTTAAATAGGTAACCGCTTGGGGTTTTTTTTTAAAATTGTAAATCCAACAAATTTTTGTTACACTCGAGGAAGGCTGGAGAGCATAACGGCCGAAACGCAATGATAACAAAGTATAGTGTAAATAATAATTACTTCTCATACCAGAAATTCCAGGGAGAAATTATTATTTCATTCGTTATTTTTAGTAGATGGTTATATTTGAATAGGCACTCCGCTTATTTTGTCTACAATCCTAAACATTCGAAAAATCTTTTAAAGAAAAAATACGACTTATGTCAGGATTCGAACTTGCGACCTCCTTTGCAGTAAAAAACCGTCATTAGATCCGACCTGCTTTAATCAAATCAGCTACCGGAGGGCAGAATTTGCTTCCAGTTGAGGACTTTTCTGAAAACTTCTGTTCGAATGTGTACTCAAATATCCAATAAAAATAACGATTAAATTATATATATATATATATATATATATATATATATATATATATAAAGGACACCTAGTGAACCAGACAACCTACCCAGGTTTTAGCTAAACTAATCGTCAGGGAAAGCTGGCTAGTCAGCTTTCCCTGACGATCCGTTTAGGTGAAACCTAGGTAGGTTGTCTTGCACTCTAGCTATTCTTTATTTATTCCGCTCTACCTAAGCATTGAGCGCTTTTTTGTTAGTTGATCGCTCGTGGCGGGGTTTTTTCTTTTGGGCTACGTGCTGACTCGGTCCGAACTCTTTTGACTGATGTTCATGTACTTAGCTCTTTCTTTTTTAAAACCATTTTTTCCCTTCTTCGTAGATACGTGGAAGGTTTTTCGACACAAGTATAGTTATTAGCTCTTATATATATATATATATATATATATATATATACATATATACATATATATATATATATATATATATATATATATATAATTTATTTGTTTGAACGTAATTTTTAATGGATACTAATATTTGAGTAGATATTCTGTTTTTATTATGAAACGGTATATTTATTTAGAACTACAGGATTTGTTTGATCACAAAATCTTACGTGTATGATTGGTCAAAGCAAGTCTGATCTAAACATGCTTTCCCTTAGGGATACAGGTTCAAACCTGCCACTTGAAAGCATATTTTCTAAGAAGATTTCCAAGATATTCAGACCGGTAGACGTAAAACAACTAAAAATGAATGATTGAATAAATATACAGTTTAATAATAAAAAGAGACCCTCTACTCAAATATCCATTAACACAAAAAGTAAAAATATATGTCTGATTTAATCCTAGAAATATAAAAAAATACAAGAAAATAAATTGATTCAACAAAAACCATAATACGCATGTGACCGAGTTGAACAAACCGAGATAAGTAGATTTAGTAATTAATAAGGTTTATTTTTGTTGTTTTTTTAATGAACAAGAGCTTTGATAGCCGTATTAATATATTTTTTATATCTTACTTTTTCATAGCAATCGTTATTTCCACGTTACCACCAACGACTACAACAACAACACCAGCCCCAACAACGACTACAACAACACCGGCCCCAACAACGACTACAACAACACCAGCCCCAACAACGACTACAACAACACCGGCCCCAACAACGACTACAACAACACCGGCCCCAACAACGACTACCACTACCACAGTTCCTCCAACTACCACCACTACTACACCAGCACCAACAACAACAACTGTTGAAATTCCTCAGAGAGACGAAGGAAGTAAGTACAAGTGTTTTATTTTTGTTAAAAAGACCTTCAAAATGGCGCCAGCCGAAAGGAAAAATACTTATATCTACCTGGAGTAGAAGCTATTAATAATTAATTTAAAAATTTAGTTTAATAAATAATTTAAACCTTTACTTTAATAAGTAATAAATTTATACCTTGAATTTAATAATTAATTTTTTATCATATCATCGCAAACAATGTGAGGCCACCACGAGAAGGTTACAGTCAGAGAAAAGACTGGGTACAATGGGTATTGAAGAAAGGATAAACGATTAACGGGATTCAAGAAGATAAAAGATGGCAATTGATGTTGCATTTAGATTTTTTGAGATTGTAGCTATCAGTAAAGCAAGTAACCGGAAGTGAGTTCCACAGGCGGGAAGTGAGAGAAAAGAAAATATTCGGGTAGAAGTGGCAGCTAAATCTAACTGTTTAAACATAAAGAATTATTTCACAATGAACAGATCAACAATAAGTATCGTGGAATTCTAATAATTTTCATTCAAGAGTAAATATACAGATAGATATGAACAGTCTGAGATAGATAGATAGATAGATAGATAGATAGATAGATAGATAGATAATGAACAGACCGAGAAAAATAGATAGATAGATAGATAGATAGATAGATAGATAGATAGATAGATAGATAATGAACAGGCCGAGAAAAATAGATAGATAGATAGATAGATAGATAGATAGATAGATAGATAGATAATGAACAGATTAAGAAAAATAGATAGATAGATAGATAGATAGATATTAACAGTCTGAGATAGATAGATAGATAGATAGATAGATAGATAGATAGATAGATAGATATGAACAGTCTGAGATAGATAGATAGATAGATAGATAGATAGATAGATAGATAGATAGATAGATAGATAGATAGATAATGAACAGACCGAGAAAAATAGATAGATAGATAGATAGATAGATAGATAGATAGATATGAACAGTCTGAGATAGATAGATAGATAGATAGATAGATAGATAGATAGATAGATAGATAGATAGATAGATAGATATGAACAGTCTGAGATAGATAGATAGATAGATAGATATGAACAGTCTGAGATAGATAGATAGATAGATAGATAGATAGATAGATATGAACAGTCTGAGATAGATAGATAGATAGATAGATAGATAGATAGATAGATAGATAGATAGATAGATAGATAATGAACAGACCGAGAAAAATAGATAGATAGATAGATAGATAGATAGATAGATATGGACGGTCCGGTAGACATTAAACGCTATCAATTTATAACATTTTTTTTTTTCTGAAATTATTATTTTTGGTACGTTTTTTAATTTATCTTCTTGTTTCTCTCACAGGTACCGTGTCTTTTGGTTACGATCTTGTTTCTATGGGAGCCTACAGGGCACACATGATTCAACAATTTATCAACTACCTGCTCCCATACACTGGTTATGGTCAGTTTGGCGTTGTCTCCTATGCTTATTGTCCAGAGAATTTCAACGTTCCGGTCACTTCCCTGATGGACAAGAAACCCTCCGATATTGGCCACAATATGTCCGTTGGCAACAAATTACCCACTTTAGTTGATGTTGTCCGTGAAATGAGGAAGGAATTGAACGAACGTGCCGTTCAGAATGCAAACAATGGTCTTGTGGGGAACCAGGTTGCTATTCTGTTTGTCGACCCTTCGGCGACGGTAATTACAAAAGACCTGATGAAGGAGACTGACCTGCTGAAGCGAGACGGTTCGAAACTGTTCTTGGTCAATGTCGGACAGAGTCCCTGGTACCATCCTCAGTCTCTCTACTCGATGAGCAGTCAGCCGTACACCAACTACATGTACAATTACCCAACATATGACCAGTTGTTGTACAGCATCAGACACACACCTTTTCGATTCCGATCTATGTGTAACAAATATGTGCCTACTTATTATTAACAGGGACGAATTAAAAGAAATTCTTTAAATTAACGCTGTAAATATGACATCAGTAAGTCGGGAAAAACATATCAAAAGCCGGACATCTGTTGCAGGCGACATTGTCCGTAAGACAAAAATGCATATTGTAATCAATAAACATATCATTCTCTCTGTATTGTTACACATTCCAACTATTTTTTTTTAAATTTTAATATTTGATCATTTGTATTTATTGAAATAAATATTTCTTTCTTATCCAAATATTTGTTCTTATTCTTCAATATTTTTCCGTTTCCCTTCAGGACGTAGGCGATCTTGAACTTCCACTCTCCCCTAAACCTTGTCGCTCTTAACATTTCTCCTCTTGATATATCCCCAAAACACCGTTCCGCCATCAAATTGCTCAATTCCATCAAGTATACCTCTGCTTTCTCCTCATCTCTCTTTCCCTACAGCTGTCCTGTGGGTATTAGATTCTCCAAGGACCTCCTTCCTCATTACATGTCTCGAAACCTTAGCTGTCTCATCCTGATGCCAAGTATAGATTTCCTTTTCGTTTACATCCTCTTTAAAACTTTGCCGTTGCTCACATGTTGAGTGAATAGTATCCTCAGCATCCTTCTGTAGAATCACATTCTGTTGCTTCGAGTCTCTTCTTTATCTTTGTAAATTTGAGCATCTCTCTTTCCCGCTATCTGCACTGTGAGTATTAGATTCTCCAAGGCCTCCTTCCTCATTACGGGCTACAGAAACCTCAGACGACTTTCCCTGATGCTAAGTATAAGTTTCCCTTTCGTTTGCATTCTCTACAAAATCAACGGCGTTGCACACATTTTCAGACTATGGCATCCTCAGCATCTTCCAGTAGATCAACAGTTCTGCTGCTTCAATTTTCTCTTTCATCTATGAACAGATCGTCCATCATTCGGTGCCATATAGAAGGACAGATCTCAAATAACAGTTCAATACACTTTTCTTTGTTTCTGTTACTTCGAGTCTCTCCTTCATCTTTGAAGAGATCGTCCATCATTCGTTGCCATATAGAAGGCCTGATCTAACATAAGAGTTCAATACACTTTTCTTTGTTTCTGTTACTTCCAGTCTCTCCTTCATCTTTGAAGAGATCGTCCATCATTCGTTGCCGTATAAAAGGACAGATCTCACATAGCAGTTCAATACACTTTTCTTTGTATCTATTACTCCCAGTCTCTCCTTCATCTTTGAAGAGATCGTCCATCATTCCTTGCCATATAGAAAGACAGATAACAGTTCAATACACTTTTCTTTGTTTCCCAGTCTCTCCTTCATCTTTGAAGAGATCGTCCATCATTCGTTGCCATATAGAAGGCCTGATCTAACATAAGAGTTCAATACACTTTTCTTTGTTTCTGTTACTTCCAGTCTCTCCTTCATCTTTGAAGAGATCGTCCATCATTCGTTGCCGTATAAAAGGATAGATCTCACATAGCAGTTCAATACACTTTTCTTTGTTTCTATTACTCCCAGTCTCTCCTTCATCTTTGAAGAGATCGTCCATCATTCCTTGCCATATAGAAAGACAGATAACAGTTCAATACACTTTTCTTTGTTTCTATTACTTCGAGTCTCTCCTTCGTCTTTGAAGAGATCGTTCATCATTCGTTACCATATAGAAGGACAGATCTCACATAACAGTTCAATACACTTTTCTTTGTTTCTGTTACATCGAGTCTCTCCTTCATCTTTGAAAAGATCGTCCAACATTCGTTGCGATATAAAAGGACAGATATCACGTAGCAGTTCAATACACTTTTCTTTGTTTCTGTTACTTCGAGTCTCTCCTTCATCGTTGAAGAGATCGTCCGTCATTTGTTGCCATATAGAAGGACAGAAATCACATAACAGTTCAATACACTTTTCTTGGTTTCTGTTACATCGAGTCTTCCTTCATCTTTGAAGAGATCGTCCATCATTCGCTGCCATATAGAAGGACAGATCTTACATAACAGTTCAATGCACATTTCTTGGTTTCTGTTACTTCGAGTCTCTCCTTCATCTTTGAAGAGATCGTCCATCATTCGATGCCGTCTAAAAGGACAGAAATCACATAACAGTTCAATACGCTTTTCTTTTTTTCTGTTACTTCGAGTCTCTCCTTCATCTTTGAAGAGATCGTCCAACATTTTTTACCATATAATAGGACAGAAATCACATAAGAGTTCAATACACTTTTCTTTGTTTCTGTTACTTCGAGTCCCTCCTTCATCTTTGAAGAGATCATCCATCATTCGCTGCCATATTGAAAGACAGATCTCACATAACAGTTCAATACACTTTCCTTTGTTTCTGTTACTTCGAGTCTCTCCTTCATCTTTGAAAAGGTCGTCCATCATTCGATGCCGTCTAAAAGGACAGAAATCACATAACAGTTCAATACACTTTTCTTTGTTTCTGTTACTTCGCGTCTCTTATTCATCTTTGAAGAGTTGCGTGTTCAATATCTGGCCACAGCAGTGGTGAACAAAACTTAGAGAATCGAGTTACGAAAGAGAATTAACGGAAATCTATCCCAGTTGAATTCGAAATTTCAATTCGAAATTCCAACTTGTATCGACTGAAGAAATCCGAGGCGTAAAACGGCTGAAACGTTGTGAGCATAACAATTAAGATGAAGACGATAGAACAATGTAGTGTAAATGGCCCCAGTAATGTAGTAAATGGCTCAGAAATATAGACAACTTCTGAGGAAGGCCGGAGAGTCCGACGATCGAAACGTCAGAAATATGACAATGAAAGTGAAGATGACAGTCCGCAAATTATGAATAGTGTAAGAAATGCCTACAGATCCTGAAGAAGACAGGAACGTACATAGGCCGAAATGTATTGAACGTTACAATAAAGCAAGGACAATAGTCTATACAATATCAATAGTGTAAATGTTTAGAGTATATCCTCTCAGAAATATATACAGCTCCTAAGGAAGGTGAGGACAACAGTCTGAATAATGTAAATAGTGTAAATGCGTTACAGTACCTCATCTCAGATATATAGACAGATCCTGGCGTTGCTCGGGTGCAATGAAATCTTTTAGACTAATCCATGGTCCTGGAGCTCAGACTCTTTGGACGTTGACACGAAAAACGTAGGATGTTGAATGGTTGATCTTGAAGCCGTAGAACTTACTAAAACGAATGGATGTCAGTGAAATTTTTGATTTCCGGTATCAATGTCAAATAAGTTTTCCGTCGTAAACTGAATTTTGAAGGCTAAATAAGTCCTCTGAGTAAATAGTATCATGGCTGAGGCTAAGAACAACAATAATACCTAGTTAGAGCAAAACCCGAAGCAAAAACCAGAATAAAAGGGCTGAAAACATGATTTTGATCAGACCCGATAGGATATGGGGATATCGATTTTCAATATCGGAGTCAAATAAGTCATCCAAGGATAAACTAACTTAAGTAAGTCCATGAAAACTTATCGTACCCATCAGGAATAAAATTGAAAAAAATGAGCCATATTGATGGCTGAATATCGGTTTTTGATCAGATTCGATAGAATATCGGAGGTATCGATTTCCGATATCGGGAAAATGAGTCGTCTGAGAAGATCTACTAATGTTTGAGATTAAAAACTATAATTTTAATAAGTTAGTGCAAATTCTGCAGCAAGAACCACAGTAAAAGAGCTAAAATCCTGATCTTTATCAGAGCTGATCGGATATTGGGGTATCGATTTCCGATATCGAGGAATGGGGTGAATCGGGAAAATAAATAGCCCATGATCTAACCGAAAGCCGAAAGAATATTTCTGTGAAGTTTGGTGAGAATCGGATAAAAATTGTGGATTTGTATAAAGAACAGACAGAGAGAAAGACAGACAGACAAACATCTTGCCTTTTGTATATATATATATATATATATATATAATAATAATAATAAAACCGACTCTGTACGTATTCTAATCTTAAAATGTTACACAAGAAACCTTTAAAGACTATGAATAAACAGCAGAATCTAACTCCGTTACCGTCCTCGGCTATAGAGCTTTGGACAAAGAGGGGAAAAAAAGAAAACTGCGTAGGACCGACAATGCATACGGTTCTTCACAGTAAAGAAAAAAACCCTCGAACGGAACGAACCACCAGGAAAGAAAAGTGCTCGATACTTAACTTAACCAAAAAGTGTTAACAAAAAGGCAGTTACGCAGAGCAAAAACACGAAAAAAATCGCAAGATCGCCAAGACCTACCGCGGTTTCGCACAACGGCTCGTCAGGGCAAAGGCAGACCAAGGACTAATCAAATAAATAGACCTCTATTAAGACTAACCCATTTGGGGGAAGGGGTTGAAAGGAAGAAAAAAAAAATAAAAAAAAAAATAAATAAATAATATTGGGGGCGGGGTTTACAGCAACACCGATAGTCTACGCAAGAAACTTCATTTTGTGCATTCTACACTTATTTAGTATTTCTGTTCTAGCGATAATAAAAACAATAAATTTTGTAGGGTATGTGACGAGGAGAAGCTAGCAATAGCTAAATTTGAACCTACCAACAAACTCATTAACGCTAGAACAGAAATACTAAATAAGTGTAGAATGCACAAAATGAAGTTTCTTGCGTAGACTATCGGTGTTGCTGTAAACCCCGCCCCCAATATTATTTATTTATTTATTTTTTTTTATTTTTTTTTTCTTCCTTTCAACCCCTTCCCCCAAATGGGTTAGTCTTAATAGGTGTCTATTTATTTGATTAGTCCTTGGTCTGCCTTTGCCCTGACGAGCCGTTGTGCGAAACCGCGGTAGGTCTTGGCGATCTTGCGATTTTTTTCGTATATATATATATATATAGATCGTGAACATTTTTTCTCGTTTATTTTTTGTTTATTTTTTTTAAAATTTTGTTCAGCTTCATTATCATTATTATAAACTGAATTCCAGAGGGCAAACTTAGCTTTCTGTTTAGAATTTACTCTCAATTTTTACTGAAAGATTTTTACTGTTTCAGTAATAAGTGAGAGAGAATAATTTCCAACACCCACCAGTGTTCACTGTATCACCGTGGATGATATTCCAGAAAGCTGCAGTGGATACTACGAACCAGGCAGCCCTCATGGTATTCAGTTGGGCCAATTTTGATTTTCGAATGTGTTTTCATGATCAAACCATTACACGATCGTTTACGCTTGTCACAGAGGATCCATTTGTAGCGATATCAGTGTCAGACGATATCTTGTTTAATGGAAAACAGCTGTCACAAAAATGGTCTCGGTCATTTTCTTTTCCTGATAGATACCAGCTAAGTGAAGTGGGAGTTAATGCAGTGGATATCGGCTCGAAACGAGAAATCGGGGAGCCGAGTTCGAATTCCAGTTGAATTCCCTGAATTCACTTCCGCACAAATACCCTTAGAAAAGGTATAAATCAATCTCTTCCCTCCAGTTATGGGTTAAATAATAGAACAGATTGGTTTCTATAGCTTTGGCTGACAACCAATCTACCGCAGAAAAGTAATGGCAACCTACTGGGAGATAATCTTCTGCCCAGTCAGCCATGTCTCTTTCGAGACATGATCGTCCAAGTGTGTATCACGTATGGTACTTAACTGACTGACTACATATAATAGTTGGAAACATGTTTAAGGCTTTACTGGGTATAAAGTGGGGGATTACTTTTATATTGTTTTCAAGTAATAAACTGATCCCCCACTAATTACTACCTAATAATATTATACATCACTTCCCCCTCTAGCTATGAGTCAAATAATAGACAGCTTGGGTTTTCAGCCTCGGCTAGCAACCAGTCTACCGCAGAAAGCAATGGCAATCTACTGCGGGATAATCCTCTGCTAAGTCAGTCGTGTCTCTTTCGAGACATGATTGCCCAAGCGTTTATCACGTATGGTACTTAACTGACTGACTGAATATAATAGCTAAATACATGATTAAGGCTTCTACTGGGCATAAATTGGAGGACAGTTTTCTGTTGTTATTAAGTAATACACTGATCCCCCACTAATTACTACTTAATAATATAATACATCTCTTCCCCCTCTAGCTATGAGTCAAATAACAGGGCGGATTGTGTTCTTGCAACCAGTCTGCCGCAGAAAGTAACGGCAACTTACTGCCGGTTAATCTTCTGCCCAGTCATTCATGTCTCTTTCGAGACATGATCGCCCATGCGTGTATCGCGTATGACAATAGATCCAGATTTTGTCACAAAGATTTTCAAATCTGAAGTCGTTTTTTGTCTGCAAGTTACAGATTTTATGCAATTTGACATTTTTACTTATTTTTTAATTTTTCGTTATTATAGGAAATTATAGGAATAGCTTATCAATTTGTTTGTGTATTTTATTCAGGTAGGAATTTGCATTTGTACACTTTCACCTGGGTAATGTCGTTTAATGCCCCAACAGTAGTCAGCCATCATACTTTTGTCCCAGAGCCCTTGGTAGCGTTCTTCCGTGACCTTTAGTTTTTGGTGGAATCGTTCTTCTTTCTCGTCACTCACAGCCCCGCAGGCTATCAAGGTGGCTGTTCAAAAAATGAAGCTTGATGCTCATGTTCCACTCGAGATCACGAAAAGCGAGCATTCTGTTCACAATTTCACTGTAGTTCTCCGCCTTATTGTTTCCAAGTAAGTTCTGAGCAACTGCCACAAAGGATAATCATGCTGCTTTTTCTAAAGCGGTCATCTTAGCAAGAAACTGATCATCACGAATTAGGATTTGAATTTGTGGTCCATCAAACATGCCTGCTTTGATCTTCTCAAACGATAACTCTGGTAAAGCTGTGATAATGTGTTGGAAACATTCACCTTCGCTTTCCAGTGCCTTGACAAATTGCTTCATCAAACCTAATTTGATGTGAAGAGGAAGAAATTACAATTGAGTTTTGTATGATATTTGGTATACCTGCTTCAAGGGTGTAATGAATAGGCCAGTCCTTCTGGACCCAATGCCTGTCTCGTGCTCGGCTGTCCCACATACAGAGGAAACACGGAAACTTTGTGAAACCTTTCTGTTGTCCAAGAAGAAAGTTGACCACCTTTAGGTCTACACAAATGATCCACTTGTGCTCATAATATAATTACATAACCACTCTCATATCATTTTTTTAAAATCATTTCACCCCGAGCAAGGCGGAAACGCCACTGGTGTGCAGGGGGCTACATAAACGTAAAAAGATTAATTAGAAAATAGTGAGGCGTGCAAACTAGTTAGAAAGGAACAATAGAAAGCTGAGAAAGCAGGTGCGATGACAGATACATAGGTGGAGAGAAAGGGAAGGTTATACAGGGGTGGGGAGAGAGCTAGGGTTAAGTGGTTAGTAGATGAGTATTGACTTTGCATTTAAATTTCTGGAGGTTGTAGCCGTCAGGAAAGCAAGAATACAGGAGCGAGTTCCACAGGCGGGAAGTGCGAGAGAAGAAGCTGCAGGAGTAGAATTGTCGTCTGCATTTGGCTAACCTGACTGTGAATGGGTGGGACCCAGTTGCCAGTCTGGTTGCACGAGTAAAGACCTGTTGAGTGACTTAAGTTCGTCTGAGCAGAAGCCATGAAAGTATTTATAGAACAGACAAAGGGAGGCCACATTTCGACGATGGGGAAGTGGCTGCAGTCTAGCTGCCAGATCAGTACCTATCACATTACAGACTCTCCTTTGGAGCCTGTCAAGAACACTGGGGAGAACGGCAGGGGCACCTGACCATAAATGGCAGCAGTACTCCATGCACGGACGGATGGTTGACTTGTATATATGCAGGATGGATTCAGATGGAAAAAAACATCCTGGATCGACATAGTGTCCCAACCTTCTTAGCAGTAAATTTTGCTATGGATTCAATATAGTGGTTCCATTTGAGGTCTGAGGACAGTGTAAGTCCGAGGAGGCGTAGTGTATTACTCTCCTGGAGAATCGCTTGGTCCATGCTTATGGGAGGCAGGAGAGGTTGCCTGTAATGGTTGACAGACAACAGCTTGGTCTTAGATGAATTGAAGTTGACAAGCCACTTATAGTCTTCCTGCAAATGCACTGAGTGACCGAGAGGTACTGCTCCATAAACATTGCCAATAAGTGAAAAAATACTAAAGTGTGTTCTTTTACATAATTAGACTGCGTTTTGAACTGTCTAAAAGAGTTTCCATTCAGCAGGACTATAGTAAGGTACACCCAGTTCTTTGAGAAGCCCTGGGATGTCATGGCAGTAAACAAAATGTCTGTCTTCTGAAAAGAAGGTCACAAAAAGCTGGTCACGCTTTCTGAAATATGATACTTTAACAGAGTGATCACTAAGATTTCTGACTTGTAATCTTAATGCCAAAAGCACTGCTGCTTTCTTTGAAAGTCTTAAATCCCACCTTAAATCGAGTTCAGCCTGGGGAAGAGGCTTAGGGACGGGGAAACGTTCAGTGTCTGAAAACAGTTCTCCGATTGTGAACACTTTTCTGACAATTCACTGTCACAACTGTCTTGTTCGCTTGCATCATGTCTAATGTCATTATCGTCCAATGACTGGTTGGTTGGTTGTTTTGTTTTTATGGCATATCAACCTCGGCGGGTCATTTATGGCCAACTAAATTTTATTTATTTATTGCTGGTAATACCTTTTTCTTTCAACAGTTTATTGTTGTTTTTATATAAGTTTTGTGTCTAGTAATACTTTTTTCTTTTTGAGTATCAAGATTCATTGGGATTTGTTTTTAAGGGCAGGGTCCCCCAAGTCCTACCCTTGTTATTTAACCCATAACTGGAGGAAAGGGACGGATTAATACCCTTTCCCAAGGGTACCAGTGCTTAAGTGAATGCAGGGTATTCAACTGAAATTTGAACTTGGCTCACCGATTTCTCTTTCCGAGCCGATATCCATTGCACCACACATCCGTCACTAAACGCTTACAGCACCTAGTATTCCCAAGCGGTCACCCATCTAAGTACTGACCAGGCTCAATGTTGCTTAACTTCGGTTATGGAGCGAGAACTCGTCCAATGAAGGCAAGCCTTTGAAAACTGGAACAGGAACTTCTTCAGAGTGTGAAGCAGGCCGAATAGCTGAGGGAATGTTTGGATACGTAATCTTATGTCGGTTTCTCCTCCCAACACCCGTTGTGTTTACTATGCAGAAATAAGTCAGTTACATAGTTGGTGGGTTCGCGCCAAATTATTGGAAATCCAAAAGAAGGCAGACCTTTGCGTTTTCCTTTGGTCCAGTCTCAAAGCATTTTCTTACAATTGTGGCACACAACCTGAGTAGCCCATTGCTTGTCTTGATCACCAAGATGAACTTCAAAATATGCCTTGTAGGCACGCTTGACGAACGAGGATATGTTGCGTCTCTGACGATTGAGTGTGTAACATCCACATAAGTAGCAGAAGGCATCAGGCTTGTTTCTGCAATGATATCTATTTTTGGAAGCCATATTTGATCTGAAACAAAATACGAATGATCAAAATATTAGAAGCTATCTATATATATGGATGTGAAAATGTTTATACATGGTTTACACAAGTTCACATGTGTACAATTTCATTAACCTCAAATTGCATACAAACTAGAGCTTGTAGAGAAAAACTAATTTCAGATTTGAAATCAACGCCTAAAACCCATTCAGAACCAGTTAAAATATCCAATGCATCTCAAAGTTACTGAAAAAAGTGTTCCCCAGTGTAATTAATATTCAAATGAAGTAGAAAGTAAAAAAAATAAATAAATAAATAAAAAAAGAACGTGTTGTTTTATTGAGATGTCAGTCCCTCTGCGAATATCATGGACCGAGCATGTGAGCAATGACGAGGTTCTGGAAAGGATGGAAACGAAAATGAAATTAATACTGAGCATCAGGAAGAGACAGCTAAAGTTCCTGGGACATGCAATGAGGAAGGAAGGTTTGGAGAATCTGATACTAACAGGCCAGATAGAGGGAAAAAGAGACAGGGGAAAGTAGCGGAGAACATATTTGAAGGGCTTGATCAGATGGATGACAGAACAGGGATTGCGTGGCGTAACAGGAGAAAGCGTGCGAAGAGCAACCAGGGATAGGAAGGTGTGGAAGGCCATGATCGCCTACGTCCTGAAGAAAACAGGGCACATAGAAGGAGAAAGAAGATATTTTTGTGTGCCAATATTGCCTCTTATAAATAATTGTTTCTGTGCTTGTATTGTGTATGACTGAGTTTATTCCCTTATATTTTTTTCCTTTAAGACGTTTTTGTGTATATGTGATTTGATGTATATGTTCCTAATTTTTGTGACATTTCCGGTATCAGGAGCTCTAACTGTTTGACTGGATACACTCCTACCGCCTGAATCCATCCTGCATATATACAAGTCAACCATCCGTCCGTGCATGGAGTACTGCTGCCATTTATGGTCAGGTGCCCCTGCCGTTCTCCCCAGTGTTCTTGACAGGCTCCAAAGGAGAGTCTGTAATGTGATAGGTACTGATCTGGCGGCTCGACTGCAGCCACTTCCCCATCGTCGAAATGTGGCCTCCCTTTGTCTGTTCTATAAATACTTTCATGGCTTCTACTCGGAGGAGCTTAAGTCACTGATGCCTCCTCAACAGGTGTTTACTCGTGCAACCAGACTGGCAACTGGGTCCCACCCATTCACAGTCAGGTTAGCCAAATGCAGACGACAATTCTACTCCTGCAGCTTCTTCTCTCGCACTTCCCGCCTGTGGAACTCGCTCCCGTATTCTTGCTTTCCTGACGGCTACAACCTCCAGAAATTTAAATGCAAAGTCAATACTCATCTACTAACCACTGGCCTCTAGCTCTCTCCCCTCCCCTCCCCTGTATAACCTTCCCTTTCTCTCCACCTATGTATCTGTCATCGCACCTGCTTTCTCAGCTTTCTATTGTTCCTTTCTAACTAGTTTGTACTCATCACTCTTTTCTAATTAATCTTTTTACATTTATGTAGCCCCCTGCACATCAGTGACGTTTCCGCCTTGCTCGGGGTGAAATGATTAAAACCCCCCCCAAAAAAACCCTAACCTTATTTCATCTCTGTACAAAATCATTTTTTTAATATTCTAAATTAAATGTTCTGCTACGACGAGCTTAGCTCCCTGGTGTCTCCTCTGCAAGAATTTACTCAAGCTAACTAGACTAGCAACTAGGTCCCACTATTTTTACAGTGAAACCAATAAAATGTAACCGCAGCTTCTACATTATTAGCTTCTTCTCTTGCACTTCCTGTCTGTGGAATTCCCTTCCGTATACTTGCTTCCCTGAAACTACAATCTCCAAGGTCAATTGCCATCTTCTATCTCTTGGAACATACTTGACTGGCCTGAGCGGGTGGATGGTAGATTGGGGGTTGCGTGGTATAACAGGATAAAGCGTGCTAAGAGCCACCAAGAATAAGGAGACGTAGAAGGTCATGATCGCCTACGTCCTGAAAAGACAAATCACAAATAATAATAAAAAGAAATTAAAATGTAAATATAAGTGGGGGATCAATCCTGTATTATAATCAATATATAAACTGATCCCTCATTTTGTGGCCATGCTAGTTTCTATACATTTATATTCTAGATTTATGGGCTTGAGCAAGTGGATGACAGAGTTGTATTTGGGAGGTGTAACAAGAAAGGGTGTTAAGAGCTACAAGGAATAGGAAGACGTGGAAGGCCATGATCGCCTACGTTCTGAACGAACATGGCACATAGAAGAAGAAGAAGAAGAAGAAGAAGAAGAAGAAGAAATTATAATGTAAATATAAAGTGGGGAATCAATCCTGTATTATACTCAATATATAAACTGATCCCTCATTTTGTGGCCAAGCTAGATTCTATACATTTATATTCTAGATTTATGGGCTTGAGCAAGTGGATGGTAGAGTTAGATTTGGGACGAGTAACAAGAAATGGTGTTAAGAGGTACAAGGAATAGGAAGACGTGGAAGGCCATGATCGAAGAAGAAGAAGAAAAAGAAGAAGAATTGTTTGTAATGTGTTTTTGAATATATTAAAAAATAACTGTCAAAATACGAGAATATTGAAGTGGAAATCTAAAATAATATGGTTGATGACGACATCAATGATTCCAGTTGCAATCGGAGCGCCTGGATTAATTGAAAAAGCTTCTGATAGACTCATTCAGGAGATTCCTGGTATTCCATACCTTAAAGAAATACAAAAGGTAGTACTCAAAAGTACAGCACACACTTTTCAAAGAGTTTTATCTAAGCAAAAAGTTATTTTTGTCTTTTACAAAAACGATCAATTGAAAATGGCATAAAGTCATTTCTAACCTTACGTCTCTGGTTGGAAACAGGAAAGAGATGTGTATACTACAGAAATAAAAGATAATAATAATAATAATAATAATAATAATAATAATAATATGAACATCACCCTGGTATGAACATCACCCAGCACCGGTTACAGAAATAGAAGATGTAACCATTCTATGGGATTACACCATCTACACAGACAGAAAAATTGAAGCAAACAGGCCAGACATTATTGTTAAAAACCAGAAGGAGAAAA
Organism: Ascarosepion bandense; assembly: GCA_037127315.1. Taxonomy (NCBI): domain Eukaryota; kingdom Metazoa; phylum Mollusca; class Cephalopoda; order Sepiida; family Sepiidae; genus Ascarosepion; species Ascarosepion bandense. Next base: position 2,888,013 of record JBBBDQ010002177.1, read on the forward strand.
CTTGTCTATTAATTGATATGGCTTGTCCAGCGGATTGTAACATAGCAATCAAGGAATTTGAAAAACTGTCAAAATATAAAGACCTGGAAATTGAAATAGAAAAAATGTGGAAATTGAAAACAAGAGTTGTGCCAGTGATAGTAGGTGCACTTGGAATGATAAAAAATGGAACAAAACAACACATTGAAAGAATCCCTGGAAACCCCAGCTTAAGAGATATACAAAAAATTGTCTTATTAAGTACAGCCCACACACTAAGGAAAACTTTATCTATGTAATGCTGAGGATGATAGGGAAGATAGAAAAACATGAAATGGAGCCATAACAACACGCCACTACCTGCCTTAGGTCTCCCCGCAGACTTGGTTGGTAGTGAGACCAAAGCAGAAATCGAAATATGATGAAAAATGACATAATAATAATAATAACTGGACTCTAAACTACATCAGGCGAATGGATTCTAAAACAAGAAAGCTTCTTTCTAAGCATAAGATGCATCATCCAAAGGCTGATGTAGACCGTCTATACATACCCCGTAAAGAAGGTGGAAGAGTTCTTATTCAGCTGGAATTGTCATACAAGACAACAACTATTGGCTTAGTAACATACATAGAAACAACAAAGGATTGGATGATACAATTAGTAAGGCAACATGAAGAAAGAAAGAAAAAATATTCAATAATAAAAGAAGGCAGTAAATACAAACAAGAATTACAGTTAGTAGATTCTGTAGAAAAGCAAAACAGAAGCCAAGAACCAAATGAAAATGAAAGCCAAAGACAAATCTCTTGAACAGATGAAACAGCGCTGGCAAGACAAACCTCTGCATGGCCAATATCCAGTACGTGCCAATAAATCCAATGTTGACAAAGTTAATACTCATCGATGGTTACGTGCATCTGGATTAAAGTCTGAAACTGAAGGCTTTATTCTTGCAGCACAAGACCAAAGTCTTTTCACTAGAAACTTTCAGGCAAATATTATGCATAATGATATGGATCCAAAATGCAGGTTTTGTGATAAACACCAAGAAACAATAGACCACCTAATCTCAGGCTGTTCTGTGCTTGCCCCAAATGAATATAAAAATCGCCACGATAGAGTTGGGCAATATTTACATTGGACAATGTGCAAACATTATGGAAAATCTGTAAACAAACACTGGTATGAACATCACTCTGCACCGGTTACAGAAATAGAAGATGTAACCATTCTATGGGATTACACCATCTACACAGACAGAAAAATTGAAGCAAACAGGCCAGACATTATTGTTAAAAACCAGAAGGAGAAAACTTGTCTATTAATTGATATGGCTTGTCCAGCGGATTGTAACATAGCAATCAAGGAATTTGAAAAACTGTCAAAATATAAAGACATGGAAATTGAAATAGAAAAAATGTGGAAATTGAAAACAAGAGTCGTGCCAGTGATAGTAGGTGCACTTGGAATGATAAAAAATGGAACAAAACAACACATTGAAAGAATCCCTGGAAACCCCAGCTTAAGAGATATACAAAAAATTGTCTTGTTAAGTACAGCCCACACACTAAGGAAAACTTTGTCTATGTAACGCTAGGGATGATAGGGGAGATATAAAAAAAAACATGAAATGGAGTCATAATAACACACCACGATCTGCCTTAGGTCTCCCCGCAGACTTGGTAGGTATTACGACCATAGCAGAAATCGATTAATAATAAGAAAATGACATAATAATAATAATAATAATAATAATAATAATAATAATAATAATAATAATAATAAAGTAATGCAAGTTTTGTGGATTTTAATCTCCTCAAAATAAAGAAACGGGAGAGAAATATTTTTTTAAATATAAAAATATAAAATATTTTTATTTTCGTGTTTTTACAACTAACTTTCCTCTTGGGTGTGTCTGAGTTTAATCTTTTTACAGTCCTTGTTTTTAGTTATTTGTTAAGATGGAAAGAAATGTGTATGTGTAAAAAAAAGAGGCAAGGAAGAGTGGATAGGAAAGTGTAAGTGTCACGTAGCTCGATGAGGAAGACGAGTGAATGGCTAAAAATATTTCTTTGAATTCTCACTGCGGGGAACTGATGTCTTAAGTTGCAATCTCTATCTCGTTATAGGCCTGTATTGTCTAGAAACTTTGTTTATATACACTTCAAAGGATCACGAAGCATGTCTTCTATTTTTATTAGGAATACGACCCCACTTTTTTTTTCAAAGGAATAATTTATTAAACGAAAGGATGAGCGGATCCTCCAACTTAAAAACCATTTTGTCATACTGTTTATTTCTGTTTTTGCTTCACACATGAGCCTAGCATACTCTTAATAGCCGAGTGAGCATATTTGGCTTTTCATGTTTGTATTCTGTTTAGTATTTTTAGCGTGCTGCTCCCTAATAATAATAATGATGATGCAGGTTCTGTGATAAATACCAAGAAACAATAGACCATCTAATCTCAGGATGTTCTGTACTTGTCCCAAATGAATATAAAAATCGTCACGATAGAGTTGGGCAATATTTACACATGGCAATGTGCAAACATTTACAAAAATATGTAAACAAACACTGGTATGAACATCATCCAGCACCAGTTAGAGAAATAGAAGATGTCACCATTCTATAGGATTACACCATCTACACAGACAGGAAAATTGAAGCAATTAGGCCGGACATTATTGTTAAAAACCAGAAAGAAAAAACTTGTCTATTAATTGATAAGGCTTGTCCAGTGGATTTTAACATTGCATCCAAGGATTTCGAAAAACTGTCAAAATATAAAGACCTGGAAATTGAAATAGAAAAAAATGTGGAAATTGAAAACACTATGGAAAATATATAAACAAACACTGGTATGAACATCACCCAGCACCGGTTACAGAAATAGAAGATGTCACCATTCTGTGGGATTACACCATCTACACAAATAGGAAAATTGAAGCAAATAGGCTGGACATTATTGTTAAAAATCAAAAAAAAATATTGCCTATTAATTGATATGGCTTGTCCAGCGGATTGTAACATAGCAACCAAGGAATTCGAAAAACTGTCAAAATATAAAGACATGGAAATTGAAATAGAAAAAATGTGGAAATTGAAAACAAGAATCGTACCAATGATAGTAGGTGTACTTGGCATGATAAAAAATGGAACAAAACAACACATTGAAAGAATTTCTGGAAACCCCAGCTTAAGAAATATACAACAAATTGTCTTATTAAGTACAGCGCACACACTAAGGAAAACTTTGTCTATTTAATGCTAGGGATGAAAGAGGAGATAGAAAAAACATGAAATGGCGCCATAACAACATGCCACGACCTGCCTTAGGTCTTCCCGCAGACTTGGTAGGTAGTGCGACCATAGCAGAAATCGAAAGGAATTCGTTACTCAAACCTCAAAAAGCATCACTCGCCAATGCAAAGAAAAATCTTACTACTGCCTGGATAGATTATCGTAAAGCATTCGATAGTGTACCACATTCCTGGATCTTAAAAACTTTAAATATGTATAAGGTATCAACCGTTATCATCAAACAATGCATGTCGATATGGAAAACAACCATTTACCTCAATCATATAAATGGAACCTATACGTTTGGTGAAATAAACATCAAAAGAGGCATATTTCAAGGTGACTTTTTGTCTCCCTTACTATTTTGCATATCATTAATAGGACTAACCAGTCAACTTAAAAAGACAGAATGTGGTTAAAAATACCTCAAAAGAAAATAAGTCATTTATTTTACATGGATGACTTAAAGTTTTTACGCTAAGAAAATGAGCTGGAAGGTCTTCTGCAAACTGTAAAATGCTTCAGTGAAGACACTGAAACGAAATCCAGTTTGAAAAAAATGCTAAAGCTACAGTTTTACGAGGATCATTACAACAAACATCCTCAATTAGCTTAGACCCTGCTGTAACAATAAAAGATTTAGAGCAAGAAGAAGCTTATAAGTACCTAGGTGTAAATGAGAGCGAAAGAATTCACCATAGAAAATGAAAGAAATAGTGCGTAAAGAGTACTATAGAAGGCTACGACTGATATTAAAAACTGAATTGAATTCTCAGAACAGAATTATGACCATTAATAACCTTGGCATCCCAGTGGTCCAATATAGCTTTAACATCTTGAACTGGACACTAAACGACATCAGACGAATCGATTCTAAGACAAGATTTCTAAACAAAAGATGCATCATCCAAAGGCTGATGTAGACCGTCTATACATACCCCGTAAAGAAGGTAGAAGAGGTCTTATTCAGCTAGTATTGTCATACAAGAAAACAACTATTGGCTTACTAACATACATAGAAACAACAAAGGACTGGATGATACAATTAGTCAAACAACATGAAAACAGAAAGAAATAATATTCAAGAATAAAAGAAGACAGTAAATACAAACAAGATTTACAGTTAGTAGATTCTGTAGAAAAGCAAAACGGAAGACAAGAACCAACTATTGCGGCAAAAAATATTAAAAGGAAAGCCAAGGTTAAAGCTCTTGAATGGATAAAAAAACGCTGGCAAGACAAACCTCTGCATGGCCAATATCCAGAACGTGCCAATAAATCCAATGTTGATAAACTTAATACTCATTGATGGTTACGTGCATCTGGGTTAAAGTCTGAAACTAAAGGCTTTATTCTTGCTGCGCAAGACCAAAGTCTTTTCACTAGGAACTTTCAGGCAAATATACATAATAATGTGGATCCAAAATGTAGGTTCTGTGATAAATACCAAGAAGCAATAGACTATCTAATTTCAGGATGTTCTGTACTTGCTCCAAATGAATATAAATATCGTCACGATAGAGTGGGTTAATATTTACATTGGACGATGTGCAAACACTATGGAAAATATGTAAACAAATATTAGCTTGGACATCACCCAGCACCGGTTACAGAAATAGAAGATATCACCATTCTATGGGATTATACCATTTACACAGACAGAAAAATTGAAGCAAATAAGCTGGATATTATTATCAAAAACCAACAAGAAAAACTTTCCTACTAATTGATATGGCTTGTCCAGCGGATTGTAACAAAGCAACCAAGGAATTCGAAAAACTGTCAAAATGTAAAGACCTAGAAATTGAAATAAAAAAAAACTGTGGAAATTGAAAACAAATATCGTAACAGTGAGCGTAGGTGCACTTGGAATGATAAAAAATGGAACAAAACAACACATTGAAAGAATCTTTGGAAACCGCAGCTTAAGAGTCATACAAAAAAGTTCTTAAGTACTAAGGAGAACGTTGTGTGTGTAACGCTAGGGATGATAGGGGAGATAGAAAAAACATGAAATGGAGCCATAACAACACATTACAACATGCCCTAGGTCTTTACGCAGACATGGTAGGTAGTGTAGCCTTAGCAGAAATCGAATGATGATGGAAAATAATAATAATAATATTAAAATCAATAATAATAACAGTAATATCGATAATAATAATAATAATAATAATAATAATGGCAAGACAGCGCTGGCAAGACAAACCTCTGCATGGCCAATATCCAGTACGTGCCAATAAATCCAATGTTGACAAAGTTAATACTCATCGATGGTTACGTGCATCTGGATTAAAGTCTGAAACTGAAGGATTTATACTTGCAGCACAAGACCAAAGTCTTTTCACGAGAAACTTTCAGGCAAATATTATGCATAATAATATGGATCCAAAATGCAGGTTTTGTGATAAACACCAAGAAACAATAGACCACCTAATCTCAGGCTGTTCTGTGCTTGCCCCAAACGAATATAAAAATCGCCACGATAGAGTTGGGCAATATTTACATTGGGCAATGTGCAAACATTATGGAAAAGCTGTAAACAAACACTGGTATGAACATCATCCAGCACCGGTTACAGAAATAGAAGATGTAACCATTCTATGGGATTACACCATCTACACAGACAGAAAAATTGAAGCAAACAGGCCAGACATTATTGTTAAAAACCAGAAGGAGAAAACTTGTCTATTAATTGATATGGCTTGTCCAGCGGATTGTAACATAGCAATCAAGGAATTTGAAAAACTGTCAAAATATAAAGACCTGGAAATTGAAATAGAAAAAATGTGGAAATTGAAAACAAGAGTTGTGCCAGTGATAGTAGGTGCACTTGGAATGATAAAAAATGGAACAAAACAACACATTGAAAGAATCCCTGGAAACCCCAGCTTAAGAGATATACAAAAAATTGTATTATTAAGTACAGCCCACACACTAAGGAAAACGTTATCTATGTAATGCTGGGGATGATAGGGAGGATAGAAAAACATGAAATGGAGTCATAACAACACGCCACTACCTGCCTTAGGTCTCCCCGCAGACTTGGTTGGTAGTGAGACCAATGCAGAAATCGAAATATGATGAAAAATGACATAATAATAATAATAATAACAATAATAATAATAATAATAACAATAATAATAACAATAATAATAATAACAATAATAATAATAATAATAATAATAATAACTCATTGCTGTTTCGCATCATTAGTTAGAGATTAATTGACATCATGAGCACGTCAGCGTTTTTTTTCATTACTATAGGTGCTTTTGGTAATGCACTTGATTGAACGATGCCGTCAATTCCCCTGGTCTTCAGGTCCTTCAGCTTCGTCCCTAAAATCTTTGGGACCGGTCACAGTGTCTCGATAACGACCGAATGACCGTCATATTTCATAAGTTCCTCAGTTCTACTGGCCAAGGTGGAAATACTTGTCTTCTCGCTTCCCGCCCACACTCCTCTGTTAGCAGTCGGAAAAACATTATCACCATCAAACATATTTCCCCTTTCATTATTATTATTGTTATTATTTGTTACTATGTCTGTCATAGTAGTAGTAGTAGGAGTAGTAGTATAGCAGCAAATATATTATCATACTAAACAAACGCAGAGTCATTTCGTCTTGAATAATTAAGTTTTTATTTTCTAAGCTTGCAGACGTTTCTAAATAATTCAACTGTTCGCGCTGACAGTCAGAGTCATTTCGTCCTGAATAATTAAGTATTCATTTTCTAAGCTTGTAGACGTTTCTAAATAATTCAACTGTTCGCGCTGACAGTCTGAGTCATTTCGTCGTGAAAAATTAAGTATTCATTTTCTAAGCTTGTAGACGTTTCTAAATAATTCAACTGTTCGCGCTGACAGTCAGAGTCATTTCGTCGTGAAAAATTAAGTTTTCATTTTCTAAGCTTGTAGACGTTTCTAAATAATTCGACTGTTCGCACTGACAGTCAGTCATTTCGTCGTGAAAAATTAAGTTTTCATTTTCTAAGCTTGTAGACGTTTCTAAATAATTCAACTGTTCGCACTGACAGTCAGTCATTTCGTCGTGAAAAATTAAGTATTCATTTTCTAAGCTTGTAGACGTTTCTAAATAATTCAACTGTTCGCGCTGACAGTCAGAGTCATTTCGTCGTGAAAAATTAAGTTTTCATTTTCTAAGCTTGTAGACGTTTCTAAATAATTCGACTGTTCGCACTGACAGTCAGTCATTTCGTCGTGAAAAATTAAGTTTTCATTTTCTAAGCTTGTAGACGTTTCTAAATAATTCAACTGTTCGCACTGACAGTCAGTCATTTCGTCGTGAAAAATTAAGTATTCATTTTCTAAGCTTGTAGACGTTTCTAAATAATTCAACTGTTCGCACTGACAGTCAGAGTCATTTCGTCGTGAAAAATTAAGTTTTCATTTTCTAAGCTTGTAGACGTTTCTAAATAATTCAACTGTTCGCACTGACAGTCAGTCATTTCGTCGTGAAAAATTAAGTTGTCATTTTCTAAGCTTGTAGACGTTTCTAAATAATTCAACTGTTCGCGCTGACAGTCAGTCATTTCGTCGTGAAAAATTAAGTTTTCATTTTCTAAGCTTGCAGATGTTTCTAAATAATTCAACTGTTCGCGCTGACAGTCAGTCATTTCGTCGTGAAAAATTAAGTTTTCAGTTTCTAAGCTTGCAGATGTTTCTAAATAATTCAACTGTTCGCGCTGACAGTCAGTCATTTCGTCGTGAAAAATTAAGTTTTCAGTTTCTAAGCTTGTAGACGTTTCTAAAGAATTCAACTGTTCGCGCTGACCTTTAGTCTAACAACGGTCGAAGAAGTGTTTGGTTATTCCAATCTCCCTGATTTTACTATTTTTTTTTTTTTTTTTTGCTAAAGTTGTAGTTTTTTTTCCTTTTACAAGCCAGATGTTGCGTCCTTGGAATTATCATTTGTCAGCATGTCAGCGTCCCTTCTGTTTTCCGGCTGCACCGTAAGGAAATTCTTTCAGCAGCTTTCTAAGGAACTTCTGCTGAAAACTTTGACAACGGATGAAGTGGATTCCTTACCGTAAGTCGGTATTTACGAGTGACCGAAAAAAAGATTTATTGGAACAGACGTAATTTTTGACTAATTCTTTTAACTTAGATTTATTGTTAAAATACATCGTTGAAAGTAACGGAGACAAAGAATTGGTGGACTAATGCGTTTTTTCTAAAGCTTAGCAAACAATTGATGGTTATTTAAAGCCAGAAAATGTTTTTAGATTGTAATAATATTTTTTCAAAGATAATAGTTTTGGCTATACAAATTTTACTAATTAACCCATAGCGGACACTCTTTCATCAAAGAAATTTATACAGTAAATGTTTAAATTACACCTGTGGATGATTTTTTTCCCAAATGTTGATGAGCAATGGATGGATACCAGGGCCGTAGATGATGCTAAAAAAACACCGGGCACAGAGAAAATTGCCCGGATTTATTAGTTGACAATGTGATGACGTCATCAGTGTCATCCGTTTCCAGAAACTATGATTTTTGCGGATTTTTTCTGGCTATTCTAATGGAAATTAGGCACAGAACGTGAACGAAAGCAGGAAATCGGGTTCGGTCTTTCAGTGTAACCAGTCTTCTCTCCCAAAATTAATAAATAAACAGATTTTTACTGCGTTCATTCGGATGTTTTCTTCGTTTTTCTTTCTTTCTTTCTTTCTTTCTTTCTTTCTTTCTTCGCGACGAAGACATTTTTCGTTGCCCGGATTTTCACTATGATTGCACGGATCGGCCCGGACCCGTGCCTGGTGGGCCCGGTAGTCAGATACGGCCATAATGGATACATATTTCTTGGTTATTTTTTCACGCTGATCCTGAGAATCATGTATGTTTTGCCCCATCATATCAGGTTTTCTATGTACTGATGAGCCTTTTTTTTTTTTTTTTGCTCAAAATATGCCAAAATTGTTTACTTTCTCAGTGAAGTGCCAGGGCAAAAATAATATAAATAAGGCTCTTGAAATGTTTTATTTTAGGCTCAAGTAGACACAGAGATCCGAAGGCGAATTGGCATGGCAAAGGACGCGTTCCAGAAGCTGAGTAAAGTACTAACACACAGGAAAATTTCACTAGAAACAAAGAAAAGAGTCCTGGAATGCTATGTGATGTCAGTTCTTCAATACGGCAGTGAATGCTGGACAATATCATCGAAAATGAGAACAAAACTGGAAGCAGCGGAAATGTGGTTCTACAGAAGGATGCTGCGGATATCGTGGAATAAGCATGCAAGCAAAGATGAGGTGTTGGAAAGAATGACAACAAAAAGGAAATTAATACTAAGCATCAGGAAGAGATAACTGAAGTTCCTGAGACACGTAATAAGGAAGGAGAGCTTAGAGAACCTGATACTGACAGGCCAGATAGAAAGAAAAAGAGACAGAGGAAGGCAGCGGATAACATATTTGTAGGGCCTGATCAGGTGGATGATGGAACGGGGGTTGCGAGGTGTAACAGGAGCAAACATACTAGGAGCCACAAGGGATAGGGAGATGTGGAGAACCATGATCGCCTACGTCCTGAAAGGACAGGGCACATAGAAGAAGAAGAACTTATCATAAAAGGAAAAGCATCCTAACAACCGGCTAAATATATTTTTAGCAGTTTTAGTCTCTATTTAGAATATTTTCAGTTTCTTTAAATTTCTTTCCAGGCACCAAGTATTCCAATTTTTTGACCTAAAATTCTTGGGATTTTGTGATTTTAACATGGAATTGATAAACTTCCTAATTTTTAAAAATTTAATCAGGCATTCCTGGAGAGATAATACAAAATAAAATGTTGCATAAAAATAAGTAATATATTGATTTTTTTATATTGATATATTGAGACTCAAAATGAAATAAAACTTAATCAAATATATACATAAATAATTCATGCAAGAAATGTGAACGAAACAAAAATACTAAGAAATCTTGTGCATATGAGAACCTATGTTATGCAAAGTCAGTCATTTTTAGTTCAATCAAATGGATTCTTAAAAGGTCGGAGCGTACAAAGCGTCATGAATATGGCAACAAAGATGACGACAACAGTCCAAACAATGTAAATAGTGTAAATAATTACAAGACCTCATCTCAGAAATATAGACAGATGTTGAAAAATGAATATGGCAACAAAGATGAGGACAACAGTTCAAACAATGTAAATAGTGTAAATAATTACAATACCTCATCTCAGAAATATAGACAGATATTGAAGGTGAATATGGCAACAAAGATGAGGACAACAGTCCGAACAATGTAAATAGTGTAAATAATTACAATACCTCATCTCAGAAATATAGACAGATATTGAAGGTGAATATGGCAACAGAGATGAGGACAACAGTCCGAACAATGTAAATAGTGTAAATAATTACAATACCTCATCTCAGAAATATAGACAGATGTTGAAGGTGAATATGGCAACAAAGATGAGGACAACAGTCCAAACAATGTAAATAGTGTTAATAATTACAATACCACATCTCAGAAATATAGACAGATGTTGAAGGTGAATATGGCAACAAAGATGAGGACAACAGTCCAAACAATGTAAATAGTGTTAATAATTACAATACCTCATCTCAGAAATATAGACAGATGTTGAAGGTGAATATGGCAACAAAGATGAGGACAACAGTCCAAACAATGTAAATAGTGTAAATAATTACAATACCTCATCTCAGAAATATAGACAGATGTTGAAGGTGAATATGGCAACAAAGATGAGGACAACAGTCCAAACAATGTAAATAGTGTAAATAATTACAATACCTCATCTCAGGAATATAGACAGATGTTGAAGTTGAATATGACAACAAAGATGAGGACAACACTTCCAAACAATGTAAATAGTGTAAATAATTACAATACCTCATCTCAGAAATATAGACAGATATTGAAGGTGAATATGGCAACAAAGATGAGGACAACAGTTCCAACAATATAAATAGTGTAAATAATTACAATACCTCATCCCAGAAATATAGACAGATATTGAAGGTGAATATGGCAACAAAGATGAGGTCAACAGTCTGAACAATGTAAATAGTATAAATACCTCATTTCGGAAATATAGATGAATAAAAAGTTTTGTTCAAAATTAAAATAGCCTGTAGATGGTCGGAGCATGCAACGGCCAGAATGTCATGAATATGACAATAACGATGATGACAACAGAGTCAACAAGGTAAATAGTAACTTTTATGTAAATAACTTTTTCATTCTCTGTCTTTTTAATAAACAATTTTCATAATAAAATTTTATTTTTAATATATTTAAAGTTTTGTTTTTCTTTTCTCTTCATGATTATTATTATGTCATTTTTCATCATTTTCTGCTCTGGTCGCACTACCTACCAAGTCTGCAGGAAGACCTAAGGCAGGTCATGGCGTGTTGTTATGGCTCCATTTCATGCTTTTTCTATCTCCCCTATCATCCCTAACGTTACATAGACAAAATTTTCCTTAGTCTGTTAGCTGTAGTTAATAAGACTATTTTTTGTATATCTCTTAAGCTCGGGTTTCCAAAAATTCGTTCAATGTGTTGTTTTGTTCCATTTTTTATCATTCTAAGTGCACCTACTATCATTGGTACGATTCTTGTTTTCAATTTCCACATTTTTTCTATTTCAATTTCCAGGTCTTTATATTTTGACAGTTTTTCAAATTCCTTGATTGCTATGTTACAATCCACTGGACAAGCCATATCAATTAATAGGCAAGTTTTCTCTTTCTGGTTTTTAACAATAATGTCTGGCCTGTTTGCTTCAGTTTTTCTGTCTGTGTAGATGGTGTAATCCCATAGAATGGTTACATCTTCTATTTCTGTAACCGGTGCTGGGTGATGTTCATGCCAGTGTTTGTTTACAGATTTTCCATTATTATTATTATTATTATTATTATGTCATTTTTCATCATATTTCGATTTCTGCTTTGGTCTCACTACCAACCAAGTCTGCGAGGAGACCTAAGGCAGCTCGTGGCGTGTTGTTATGGCTCCATTTCATGTTTTTCTATCTTCCCTATCATCCCTAGCATTACATAGATAAAGTTTTCCTTAGTGTGTGGGCTGTACTTAATAAGACAATTTTTTGTATATCTCTTAAGCTGGGATTTCCAGGAATTCTTTCAATGTATTGTTTTGTTCCATTTTTTATCATTCCAAGTGCACCTACTATCACTGGCACGACTCTTGTTTTCAATTTCCACATTTTTTTCTTTTTCAATTTCAAGATCTTTATATTTTGACAGTTTTTCAAATTCCTTGATTGCTATGTTACAATTCGCTGGACAAGCCATATCAACTAATAGACAAGTTTTCTCCTTCTGGTTTTTAACAATAATGTCTGGCCTTTTTGCTTCAATTTTTCTGTCTGTGTAGATGGTGTAATCCCATAGAATGGTTACATCTTCTATTTCTGTAACCGGTGCTGGATGATGTTCATACCAGTGTTTGTTTACAGCTTTTCCATAATGTTTGCACATTTCCCAATGTAAATATTTCCCAACTCTATCGTGGCGAATTTTATATTCGTTTGGGGCAAGCACAGAACAGCCTGAGATTAGGTGGTCTATTGTTTCTTGGTGTTTATCACAAAACCTGCATTTTGGATCCATATTATTATGCATAATATTTGCCTGAAAGTTTCTCGTGAAAAGACTTTGGTCTTGTGCTGCAAGTATAAATCCTTCAGTTTCAGACTTTAATCCAGATGCACGTAACCATCGATGAGTATTAACTTTATCAACATTGGATTTATTGGCACATTCTGGATATTGGCCATGCAGAGGTTTGTCTTGCCAGCGCTGTTTCATCTTTTCAAGAGCTTTATCTTTGGCTTTCATTTTCATATTTTTTGCCGCAATAGTTGGTTCTTGGCTACTGTTTTGCTTTTCTACAGAATCTACTAACTATTATTATTATGTCATTTTTCATCATATTTCGATTTCTGCATTGGTCTCACCACCAACCAAGTCTGCGGGGAGACCTAAGGCAGGTAGTGGCGTGTTGTTATGACTCCATTTCATGTTTTTCTATCTTCCCTATCATCTCCAGCATTACACAGACAAAGTCCTCCCCAGCGTGTGGGCTGCACTTAATAAGACAATTTTTTGTATATCTCCCAAGCCGGGGCCTCCAGGGACTCTTCCAATGTGTTGCCCCGTTCCATCTTTTACCACTCCAAGCGCACCCACCATCACTGGCACAACTCCTGCCTTCAATTTCCACATTTTTTCTTTTATTATTATTATTATTATTATTATTATTATTATTATTATTATTATTATTATTTCACTATAAGCAAAATACGACCGCAACTTGTACGCAGTGAGTGGGGGTTACACTGAGAGAAAAAAAAGTACAGTGAAAGTTCAAGAAAAAATAAGAGATGGATGGGAAGCAAGGCGATAAAAAATGGCATCTTACGTTGCATTTAAACTTTTAGAGATTGTAGCTATAGGGATGTTGAAGAAAAGATAAGAGATGGATGGGAAGCAAGAAGATAAAAAGATGGTAATTGCTGTTGCATTTAAACTTTTGGAGATTATAGCTATCAGGGAAGCATGCAAGTGAAAGGGAGTTCCACAAACAGGAAGTGCGAGAAAAGAAACAAATTGTGTAGAAGAGGCAGTTACATTTCACTCTTTCGACGGTAACATTGTGGGACCTTAATTCCAATCTAGTAGCACAAGTAATTGCATGTGGTCAGGGAAAAATGATCGTCAGAAAAATACTTGTAGAAGTGACAGAGGGAAGCGACATTACGTTGATAAGAAAATGACTGAAGGCGAGCTGACAGGTTAGGATCAATTTTATTGCTAATTTTCTTTTAGATTTTGTCGAGAAACACAAGACATCGTCTTATTAAGCGATTTTGTTGGAATAATTATTTTTTATTTTACTCAAACCTGTTCTTTGATTATATCCGTAAATCACAGCTTGAAGTAAATAAAAAAAATAAATTCCTAAAATTACAGAAAAACAGACTGAAAAATGGACTGAATCCCGGTTGACTTACCACAAGAAGCTAACACTGAAAAGTTTATTTAATTAAATTTCTGAAGACAAAAATAGAAAATAAACCATTTTTTACAGAATATAGTCGAGTTATTTTTTTGCCACAGATCGGAACTACCAGCACGATTGCTTCCCCGACGGCTACAATCTCCAGGAGTTTAAATGTAAGGTCAATAGACACCTACTAACACACTAACCTGCTCCCATTCTATCAAACACTCTTCCCATCTGCCCAACCCTCATCCTCGGTATCCTTACTCATCTGTCACCTTCCTCCTGACATTCCCTATGTCTAACCACTCTTTCTCTTTACCTTCCCCTATGTAGCCCCATGCGCAATAGTGGCAGTGGAATGCCTTGCTTGGGGTGAGATGATTAAAAAAAAAAATGTAACCCTGTCATTTTTTTAATCGTATCACTCCGAGCAAGGCGGTACCACCACTGATGTACAGGGGCTACATAAGAGGAAAAATTTAGATAGGAGGAGAGTAAAGACAAAGACGACCCAGTTAAGGATAGGAATGCAGGTGTGATGACAATTGCAAAGGCGAAGAGAAAGGAAAAGATATACAGATTGATGTAGAAAGAACTAGAGTCAAGTGGTTAAGAGATGGGTATTGAGATTGCATTTAAATTCCTGGAGGTTGTAGCCGTCAGAAAACAAGAATATGGAAGCGAGTTCCACTGGCGAGAAATGCGAGAAAAGAAACTGAGGGAGTAGAATTGCCGTCTGCATTTGGTTGATCAAACTGTGAATGGATGGGACCCAGTTGCCAGTCTGGTTGCACGAGTAAACACCTGTTGCAGAGGCACCAGTGACTTAATTTTGTCGGAGGATAAGCCATGAAAGTATTTATAGAAGAGACAGAGAGAAGCCACATCCCGTCGGTGGGGAAGTGGCTGGAGTCGAGCCGCCAAGTCCGTACCTATCACATTACTGCTTCTCCTTTGGAGCCTGTCGAGAACACTGAGATGAACAGCGGATGCACTGGACCTTAGATGACAGCAGTATTCCATGCACGGACGGATGGTTGATTTGTATATGTGCAAGATGGTTTCAGGTGGAAAAAACATCCTGACCCGACACAGTAACCCAATCTTCCTAGCAATGGATTTAGCTATTGAACACAGTGATCCAACCTTCCTACAGTGGATTTCGCTATTAAAGATAGTGACCCAACCTACCTAACAGTGGATTTAGCTATTGAACACGGTGATCCAACCTTCCTACAGTGGATTTCGCTATTAAAGATAGTGACCCAACCTACCTAACAGTGGATTTAGCTATTGAACACGGTGATCCAACCTTCCTACAGTGGATTTCGCTATTAAAGATAGTGACCCAACCTACCTAACAGTAGATTTAGCTACTGAACACAGTGACCCAACCTTATTAGCAGTGGATTTAATTATTGAACACTGTGACCCAACCTTCCTAGCAATGGATTTAGCTATTGAACACAGTGCCACAACCTTCCTAGCAATGGATTTAGCCATAATTATTGCTGTCATGTTAGGTATTTTTACACTGTGCCTGTTTGATGGGCATCGCCTTCTTGAGATTATTTAATTTTGCCGAGACATTCCGTCACAAAAGTGAACAAAGTACAACATTACCACAAAGAATTTCCAAATCTCAGCAGTGACACTACAAGTGAAAGGCTGAACTAACAATTCTTCAAATGAAAATCAACAAACATTGAAAGCGAATTTCAGCAATTTTGTTTTTAGATACTTAAGAAAATAAAACTGCATCCGTTTTGGGAATTTGTCTTCTTTTTTTTTTCCAGTTATTATTTTTAAAATATTAACATGAACTCTGAGTTCCGGTACGAGGTAATGTGACTTCAAGAAATGGTGGGAATCCGGATATAGAATTTTTTTACCAATACCCAATGAAATTTAAGCTCTAGGAAACAACGTTTAACTTAATTTTCGCAAATGCTTGCAAGTGACAAATTAAAGTTAAAATCTATTTTATTATTTTGAACGAAAAACACGTAAGAATTAGGCCACAGTAGCGGCCATAATATAAGGGACAGAAACAACAAAGACATAAATATGTGTATTACTTAAAAAGTAATGCATGATTAGCAATGAAATTTTTACCGAATAAAGATTAGTGTGTAATGCATAAATATTATAAAAAGTTACAAAAATTTACATAATAGGTCTTTTTTTTTTAATAAAGATTAAATGAAACAAAGGAAATAAGCTACTGGACAAAAGTTAAAGAACGATGTTAATAATTTGCATAAACTTTTAATTTACATAGTTAAGAAAACTCGATGGAGCTGTATTTTCCTTCCGACTTTGCACACAATCAAAATGAAAGAGCTCATTATTTATCTAAGGTTATGGCAAAGTATAACAAATGAAAAGATAAAATAATGAAAAGTTTTTGCCATTTCACTGAAGCAGACGTCAAACGCATCAGAAGCTTTCATTTTCTTCCTAATACCAAACAGCGTCTCATATATATACAGAAGCGGCCATTATATAAGGAACGGAAACAACAAAGACATAAATATGTGTATTACTTAAAAATTAATGCATGATTAGCAATGAATTTTTTACCGAATAAAGATTAGGGTGTAATGTATAAATATTATACAAAAATTTACATAATAGTTTTTTTTTTTTTAAATAAAGATGAAATGGAACAAAGTTAATACGCTACTGGACACAAGTTAAGGAACGATCTTAATACTTGATTGTAAACAAAATATCAACAAAATTTAATACTTGGTAAGCATCCTCTTATTTTGCAATGACTCCTCTGCATCGTCGACCACATGATTTCTTGCAAACATCAGCAGTAATTCCCTCCCATTCGTCTTTCAATAACTCCCATAGGTGATCCTGTTTTTTTCGTGTTTCTTTTCTGAGCTCTTTCTCCAATTATCTTCCAAATATTTTCTGTTGGATTCAGGTCAGGGCTCTAGGGTGGTCACTTCATTTGAGCGATTCCTTCTTCTTCAAATAAAGCCATAACCGTCTGAGCCTTGTGGCAAGGTGCATTGTCCTGCATGAAAATAGGGGATTTATAAAGATTATGGTGTAATCTTGGTACCACATACTGCTGAAGAAGCCTTTCGTAAATCTCAGCATTTTTGAACGTGCAATTTTTAAAATTACAAGAAAGTATTAAAATATTGAATAAAAGAACAGTGTGACCATACTAAAAATACCTGTTAGGTTCGCGCAGCCATGGATGAAAACGTTATAATTTCTTGTAATTTTAAATATGGTTAAAAATGTAATCAATCAATCAATCAATATATATATATATATATATATATATATATATATATATATATATGTGTGTGTGTGTGTGTGTGTGTGTGTGTGTGTGTGTGTGTGTGTGCAGAAAATAACATTTCCTAGACTTCTTAAATTTAAAACGTTTGAAATGCGAACAATATTTTTTAAAATTCTCTTTATAAATACAAAATAAAATCCTTACACTTACCTCCTTGATAATTTCCATCAGGGAACAAAACGTGTTGACAAACAATTTTTTTACTTTTTATCAATTAAACATAAACACTCCACTCATTCTATTATATATATATATATATATATATATATATATATATATATATATATATATATATATATATTATAAATTATGTTTTAGAACATGCACATAATTCTTTCTATATATGTCCTCTCCTCTACAATCATATGTTTGTTTCAACGTTGGGTGTCCAACGTTTCATCAGGAGGAAAAAGTAAGAACTGGAATCATCCATTGTTTATATTAATGTTTTGGACGGTGATTGATATATATATTATCAATTATGTTTTAGAACATGTACAAACTACAATCTACTACAAAGTCTAGATGTTCTAAAGTATATGTGATACATAATAATTATACATTTTCTATTGGATTCAGGTCGAGGCTCTGGGCTGGCCACTTCATTAGGGCGATTCCTTCTTCTTCAAATAAAGCCATAACCTTCTGAGTCTTGTGGCAAGTTGCATTGTCCTTCATGAAAATAGGAGATTCATCAAGATTATGGTGTAATCTTGGTACCACATGCTGCTGAAGAAGTCTTTTGTAAATCTCAGCATTGATATTGCCATGTACGCGGATGACAGGGCCAATTCCTGCAGATGAAATCATTCCCCACACCATCACACTGCCGTCAACAAACTGAACGGTTTTCTTGACACATTGAGAAGACAGTCTTTCACCTGTTCTACGGTGTATGTAGGTTTTGCCCTCAGAACCATATATACTAAACATGGAATGGTCACTGAAATGAACTGTATCCCATTGTGCGTCAGTCGAAACAACATGTTCTCTTGCATACTCCAGGTATGCCCTTTGGTTTCGTTTTGAAATGAGAGGCTTCGAAGCTGGAATATGGGCAGGCAATCCTGCATTTTTTAACCTGCGAGCAACCTTTTTCCTTAAGATCTTATTAACCGTGTCTCCATTAAATTTACGGGCAGTTGATGTAGCAGTTTCAAAACGGTTTGTTGTAGATATTCTAACAATTCTTCGATCTTCACTTTGCGACGTTTTTGGAGGTCTACCAAACGTTTTATCGGTTTTATACCTGCTAATTACACGATGAACAACACTTTTAGACCTATGAACAATATCAGAAATTTCAGAAATTCACTTTTTTTCTTGATAATTAGCAATAATGAGTTTTTTCTTCAAAAGACAGCGTTTTGCGTGTAGAATTTGCTATATTGCTTAAAAATAAAGTCCTAATGAGAAATGAACTTTTACGTATTGTTGAAAAGCTCAATCGAATTTGTTTTTGTAAATTAAAAGTTTATGCAAATTATTAACATCGTTCCTTAACTTTTGTCCAGTAGCTTATTTCCTTTGTTCCATTTAATCTTTATTTAGAAAAAAAACAAACTATTATGTAAATTTTGGTAACTTTGTTTAATATTTATGCATTACGCCCTAATCTTTATTCGGTAAAAATTTCATTGCTAATCATGCATTGGTTTTTAAGTAATTCACATATGTATGTCTTTGTTGTTTCTGTTCCTTATATTATGGTCGCTTCTATATATATATATATATATATATATACTGAATGTCATAACTAATTTCTAATTTTGTTCATCAGCTTTATTCAAAATATAAATTAAAATTAAAACGAATTTTTAGTAATTTAGATGAACTACTTGATTGGCAGATAGGTCTCATTATTTTACAGTTGAAATTACGGCATACTTTCAGTGAGTGTTAAATTTTTTCTTTCAACCTACAGTCTAACGTATCGAGCATGCTAAACGTCGTCCATGCTTTGAATATTACTGCAACTTCTGTTCTGATACCTTTTCTATATATTTAGCAATTCTCTTGTTGTCAGTCTGGTTGCACGAGTAAATTCTAGTGGCGGGGGGAACCAGTGACTTAAGTTCGTCGAAGCAGAAGCCATGAAATTATTTGTAGAAGAGACTGAGGGAAGCCACATCCCGCCGGTGAGAAAAGTGGGTGGAGTTGAGCTGCCAAATCGTTACCTATCACATGACAGATTCTCCTTTGAAGCCTGTCGAGAACACTGAGATGAACGGCAGGGGCGCCTGACCAGATATGAATCAAGATTAGGACGGAATGGCAGCCAATCCTACCACCCCTTCCTCAGAATTGAGCAGAAGGTTGGTGAGTCTTGTGCATCTGTGTTGAGTGAAAGGAGCTGATTTTGAGTGGCATTTTGATGTCTGTTAGGCACGGGATATTGGGAACTCTGTGTTGAACATAGGCAACCCCGCCTCAAATAGGTTTGATTTATCCTTAGTTTTATACCAAGTTAACTTAGCCAGGGGATGTATACCCATCGGCGTCTTTTATATTTGTACCCACTTTCTTTAGTATAATTCACCATCCCCTCTCCTGGTGACAGAGATGTTAGTTCACTGGTAGATGCTGGGAGCTTTTCGAATGTGAAGTTCGTATTGGTTTTTTTTTTGTTTTGTTTTTTTATCATTTCACCCCAAGCAAGACATTCCACTGCCACTATTGCGCAGGGGGTTGCATAGGAGAGAGTGATGAGAAACAGTCGTTAGATATAGGAAATGTCAAAAGTGGGGTGATAGATGGGCAAGGATACCGAGGATGAGGGTTGGTTAGATGGGAAGTGTGTTTGAGAGAATGGATGCGAGTAAGTGTGTTTGGAGGTATCTATTGACCTTACATTTAAAACTCCTGGAGATTGTAGCTGTCGGGGTAGCAAGCATGTGGAAGGGAATTCCACAGGCGGGAAGTTCGAGAAAAGAAGCTATGGAGTAGAAATTGCGGTTACATTTTATCGGTTTCACTGTGAAAAAGTGGGACCTAGTTGCTAATCTAGTATCTCGTGCAAATTCGTACGGAGAGGCCACCTGTGATCTAAGTTCATTGGAGCAGAAGCCGCGAAAGTATTTATAGAAGAGGCACAGGGAAGCTACGTCACGCCGGTGAGAGAGTGACTGCAGCCGGTCTGCCAAGTCGGTATTGATCACATTACAGATTCTCCGTTGTATTCTGTCAAGAACCCCGAGGAGAATAACAGGGTCACCCGACCAGATGTGGCATCAGTATTCAGTACACGGGCGGATGGTAGATTTATACATGTGTAGGATGGACTCAAACGGGAAAAAATTACGGGCCCTGCACAGAGAAACGACTTTCATAGCAGCGGATTCAGCAATGGATTCGATATAGTCATTCCATTTGAGGTCCGCCGAGAGTGTGAGGCCAAGGAGGCGTAGTGTTTTACTCTCTGGAAGGCAAGCCTGTTCCATGCTAATGGGAGGTAGGTGCGATTGTCTATGGTGGTTAATTGATAGCAGCTTCGTTTTGGAAGCATTAAAATTTACGAGCCATTTCCTACCCTAGTCCACTACGGATTGGAGGTCCTTTTCAAGCTCGGCAGCAAGGTTCGCTTTGTCGCCCAAACCGGGTTTATGATCGAGGCGAGAGTAGATTGTGGTGTCATCGGCGTACATGCCTATTTGGGATCTAATGGCATCGGGGAGATCATTAATGTAGATCAGAAAGAGCGTGGGACCTAGGATAGAGCCTTGGGGGACGCCCGCGTTCGTTTGGTAGTTTTGGGAGGCAATGTCCGTTTAATACTACCTTCAATGTGCGGTTAGAGAGGAATGACCGGATGAGGTCAAACAGATGTCCAGCTATACCATAGCTCCGCAGTTTGCATAAAAGGCCAGCATGCCAGACTCTGTCGAACGCTTTGGAGATATCCAAGGCAACGGTTCGGGCTTCGCCATTCTTGTCGAGAGCCTGCTATATGTACTCGGTAATGGTCATTAGCATATCAGCAGTAGACCTGGTAAAGCTGAAAGCATACTGTTTATCTGAGAGAAGCCTGTGGGCCATGAGATTCTGAACCACCTCAGCGTTGTGGGATACTGTTAGATGGCTGAATGAACTAGAGTAGTCAAATTGAAAGAGAGGCCCCTCAATATATCGGTAATAGTGGTAGATGCACCGACAACAAAAAGGTACAAGAGGTGAAAAAAATGAAAAAGGAGTTGCAGTTATACCGGATAAAGGCACAAGAAAAGGCATTATGGGATACTCTCAGATAGCTGAAAGAATTAGGGTAGTTAAATTGGAAGAGAGCCCTCTCAATAAATCGTTAATAGTGGTAGATATACCGAATACCGACAACAAAAAGTACAAGAGGTGAAAATAATGAAAAAGAAGTTGCAGTTATACCGGATAAAGGCACAAGCAAAGGCATTATGGGATACTCTCAGATAGCTGAAAGAATTAGGGTAGTTAAATTGGAAGAGAGCCCTCTCAATAAATCGTTAATAGTGGTAGATATACCGAATACCGACAACAAAAAGTACAAGAGGTGAAAATAATGAAAAAGAAGTTGCAGTTATACCGGATAAAGGCACAAGCAAAGGCATTATGGGATACTCTCAGATAGCTGAAAGAATTAGGGTAGTTAAATTGGAAGAGAGGCCTCTCAATAAATCGTTAATAGTGGTAGATATACCGAATACCGACAACAAAAAGTACAAGAGGTGAAAATAATGAAAAAGAAGTTGCAGTTATACCGGATAAAGGCACAAGCAAAGGCATTATGGGATACTCTCAGATAGCTGAAAGAATTAGGGTAGTTAAATTGGAAGAGAGCCCTCTCAATAAATCGTTAATAGTGGTAGATATACCGAATACCGACAACAAAAAGTACAAGAGGTGAAAATAATGAAAAAGAAGTTGCAGTTATACCGGATAAAGGCACAAGCAAAGGCATTATGGGATACTCTCAGATAGCTGAAAGAATTAGGGTAGTTAAATTGGAAGAGAGGCCTCTCAATAGAGGCTGCTCTGATCAACAGTTGAATAATATCGGGGTTCCTGTAGTGCCATTTCGCGCATGGACGGGCGTCCCTGCATGAATTTCCGATGGGCAACCCCGAGGCCACATTATGCTGCAGGCGGCGCCATTCTCCATCCTTCACCTGCTGCAATTAACGACCACCTGACCCTACTCTAGACCTCTCTCTATCCACAACTATAACCAGCATGAAATTTAACAAACAAAATAGCAAGCCTAAACCAGCTAGTCGTAAATCGCCCAAACCTATCTGCGTTACCTTCACAAATATACGAGGTATTCGCACTAACTTTAATAGTGTAGAGTCTTTCCTTCTAACTAACTCACCCGATATCTTAGCTATATGTGAGACTAACCTTGACCCTTCTATCCCCTCTTCAGAGCTGTTCGTTCCTGGTTACCTTCCTCTCTTCAGGAAGGACTCCAATGTCCATATGCATGGGCTTGGTGTATATGTCAGCGAACAACTCCCCCTAGCCAGGGTCACATCTCTTGAATCCCTTGATCATTCCTTCATGTGCTTCCGTCTCTCACTTCTAAGCTCGGTTAGCTATCTCTTCTTCCTCTACCGCTCCCCCTCCTCCTCTGACTGTACGTTACTTGATTGCATCTCGACTAACATCGACAGGGCCATTTCTTCTCACCCATCTGCCCATATATTTGTGTTTGGCGATTTTAACGCCCACCACACCAAGTGGCTTGAAAACTCAGCCACAGACCTTGCTGGGATCCGCACCATGCACTTTTCAATAGCCCAAGCTCTAACGCAAGTGGTGGACTTCCCCACGCGTTTCTCTAAAAACCCTAAGGGAAGGGACTCTTCACTCGACCTTTGTTTTACCTCTATCCCAGACTCCTGCACTACCAGGCAACTCTGCCCCCTTGGAAACTCTGACCACGCCGTAGTCTCCGTAAACATATCAATCCGCACTAACTCTACCCAAGAAAACCAGACCAGCAGAATATCATACTGCTACCAAAGAGCCGACTGGGACTCGTTCAGGGACTTCCTCAGCGACGTCCCCTGGAACAACGTCTTTGATCTTCCTGTCGAAGACTGTGCCTCCGAAGTCTCCTCTTGGGTTAAGGCTGGCATCGATGCTTTTATCCCTGCCAGAAAATTCCAACTAAAACCTAATTCGTCCCCCTGGTTCTCACCCGCTTGCTCGGCCGCTATTGCCCACCGGAACCATTTCTTCCGGCTCTATCGAAGCTGCTCGTCGAACCAAAACAGGCGCCTTTTCACCTCAGCATGGAACAAGTGTAAAAAAGTACTGAACGAAGCCAAGAGGGCGTTTGCTACCAGAATTAGGCAACGCATAGCATCCTCTAAGTTTGGCTCCAAAGATTACTGGCGTCTCTGCAAAAGCGTGCTCAGCAGGAACAAGACTTCAATACCCCCACTAATCAATGAATTTGAAGTTCTCACCTCCCCAGCCGACAAGGCTGAATGCTTTGCCCGTAAATTCTCAACCAATTCGACACTGGACTCGTTAGGAATACCTACACCAGACTTCCCACCCAGAACTAAGGCTCAACTAAATAACGTCCACATTTCACCCTCGCTGGTCGCCAAGATAATTGCGCAACTTGACCCACACAAAGCGAGCGGTGGTGACGGAATCCCAGCCATAGTACTGAAGAAATGTGCCCCAGAACTCTCCTCTGTCCTCTCTAAACTCTATAACCTCTGCCTATCTGCTTCCTGCTTTCCTGCCTGTTGGAAGTCCTCCTGCGTAGTACCTATATTTAAGAATTCTGGCGAACCCTCAGACCCCGCCAATTACCGTCCTATTAGTCTCCTTCCAATTTTTGGCAAACTTTTCGAAGCCATTATCAACGCCGAGGTGATTCAGCACCTTATGACCAACGGGCTTCTCTCTGACAAACAGTATGGGTTTCGCTTCACCAGGTCTACTGCTGATATGCTAACGACCATTACCGAGTACATATACCAGGCACTCGACAAGAATGGTGAAGCCCGAACCGTTGCCTTGGATATCTCCAAAGCATTCGACAGGGTCTGGCATGCTGGCCTCTTGTGCAAACTGCGGAGCTATGGGATAACTGGACATCTGTTTGACCTCATCCAGTCCTTCCTCTCTAACCGCACATTAAAGGTGGTATTAAATGGACATGCCTCCCAAAACTACCAGACGAACGCGGGCGTCCCTCAAGGTTCTATCCTAGGTCCCACGCTATTTCTGATCTACATTAATGATCTCCCCGACACCATTAGTTCCCAAGTTGGCATGTATGCCGACGACACAACAATCTACTCCCGCATCGATCAGAAACCAGGTCTGGACGACAAAGTGAACCTCGCTGCCGCACTTGAAAGGGACCTCCAATCCGTAGTGACCTGGGGTAGGAAATGGTTGGTAAATTTCAATGCCTCCAAAACAAAGCTGTTATCAACTAACCACCATAGACAATCGCATCTACCTCCCATTAGCATGGGACAGGCTAGCCTCCCAGAGAGTAAAATACTACGCCTCCTTGGACTTACACTCTCGGCGGACCTCAAATGGAATGACTATATTGAATCCATTGCCAAATCTGCTGCTATGAAAGTGGGCTCCCTGTGCAGGGCCCGGAAATTTTTCCCACCTGAAACTATTCTGCACATATACAAATCTACCATCCGCCCGTGTATTGAATTTTGCTGCCATATCTGGTCGGGTGCCCCTGCTGCTCTCCTTGGGCTTCTTGACAAAATACAAAGGAGGATCTGTAACGTGGTTGATACTGACTTGGCAGACCGGCTGCAGCCGCTCTCACACCGGCGTGATGTAGCTTCCCTGTGCCTCTTCTACAAGTACTTTCATGGCTTCTGCTCCGATGAGCTTAGATCACTGGTGCCGCCTAAGCACGAATTTACACGAGATAATAATTTAGCAACTAGGTCCAACCCTTTTACAGTTAAACAAATAAGATGTAACCGTAAATTCTACTCCAACAGCTTCTTTTCTCGCGCTTCCCGCCTGTGGAACTCCCTTCCACAAGTCTGCTTTCCCGGCAGTTACAATCACCAGGTGTTTAAATGTAGGGTCAATAGACACCTCCTATCACACTAACTCCCAACTATTCTAACAACACTCTCATCTACTCAACCCTCATTCTCGGTATCCTCACCCGCCTATCACCCACCCTCTGTTATTTCCTATATTTAATCAGCCTTTCTCCACTCTACGTAGCCCCCTGCACAGTAGTGGCAGTGACATGCCTTGCTCGGGGTGAAACGCTTATAAAAAAAAAAAAAAGATGCATAGACAACACAAAATACAGGAGAAGAAATAGAATCCTTCTACTTCTTGCTCAATTATGCCAAGGAACACAGTGTAAATCACAAGAAATAATAAACTATCATGTCGTTGCAAAAGATTTTGCCGGTTTGTGAAAGGGTATTTTTAAAAATTTTAATTTATTTTATGCATATTATTATTCCTTAATGTTGTGGTTTCCGGGTGAGGAACCGCACAAAATAATGAACAACAAAAACAGATATTCCGATAGAAAAGTAGGTTATATTGAACGTAATATACAAACTTGAACGCAGGTTAGTAAATCCAGGAATACTATTAGTAAGAAATAAATATATACAAGTCTTGAAGTATAGTCGTTGGAAATAATATATCCATGTATCTTACGCTAGTTGAGTGGAACTCAGAGCTAGTCTGACTTCTGATGCGGTAGATTCTGTGTAACTTCGGTATCACTCGGTATCTTTAGTATCAGTTCCGGTACTCTCCAATAACTCTAACAGATCTCTCTATACTTTATGTCAGGAGTATATGTATACTCCAGTCGGTTTATTATCCTATAGAAAGAGGAGATCCAGCAACACTTAAATATATCACCAAAATTAACATATAACTTTTCTTTCAGATTATTAAATCATCATTCATATTTTTCTACAATATTCTCACCAATGTTCTTTCCATCTATGAGTTTCCCGACACATTCAGACACAATTTTTGGGTAGGCTTGTCACAGGTGATGAGAAGTGGATTCTCTACCATAACGTTAAACGTGGATAAATCGAGGAGAAAGACCAGTTCAGCAACCGAAAGTAGGACTCCATCCCCAAAAGATCATGTTGAGCGTATGGTTGGATATTGAATAGATCATCCATCACAAACTGTTAAACAACAGTCAAACTATTACTGCTAGTCTCTATTGTGATCAACTAGTCATTTGAAAACTGCTTTGACCCAAAACGTCCTTCTTTAGTCAACAGAAATGAAGTCATCTTCCATCATGATAATGCTCGTCCTCACACAGCACTACTGACCAAAGGTCTCCGAGGAGAACTTGGTTGGGAAATGTTGCCCCACCCTGCATATTCTCCTGACCTAGCTCCTTCGGATTATCATTTTTTTCGAGGATTCTTCCTCTATATGCCCTTTCCCTTCAGTACGTAGGCGATCATGGCTTTCCACGTTTCCCTATCCGTGGTGGCTTTGAGCACGCCTTCTCCTGTTACACCCTGCAATCCTCGTTCCGTCATCCACCTGATTAGGTCCTTCAAATATGTTATCCGTTGCTTTCCCCTATCTCTATCTGGCCTGTTAGTATCAGATTCTCCAAGCCCTCCTTTCTCATTGCGTGTCACAGGAACTTCAGTTGTCTCTTCCTGATGCCCAGTATTAATTTCCTTTTCGTTTCCATCATTTCCAAGATCTCATCATTGCATACATGCTCGATCCATGATAGTCTCAGTATCCTTCTGTAGAACCACATTTCAGTTATGAGATTTAACATGATTTAGATTCATATTTTACATCAAAACCTAAAGAATTTCACAAGCGAGGCATTTATAAGCTCATTGACAGAGGGAATTAAGTTATAGAGAGCAAAGGTTGTTATTGTTATGAATAAAGATTTTCAAAAACACAGTTTTTCATTTTCAAGATGAAACAATGGGAAATCTGAATGCAAAAGTTGGCCAAGGGTGAGAAGGCGAAACGGTCGGCAATTTTGGACTAGGACACTGCAATGGCCGTGGTGAGAGATGGGCCTCATGGAGCACAGAGAAATCAAGACCCAAATTGATTATATTACGATCAACAAAAGATTCAGAAACGCAGTAATTCTCTGCAAAGTCTACCCAGGTACTGACTGCGGAACCGACCACCCACCAGCTGTATGCATACTAAGGATAAAACTAAAGAGATTACAGAACCCTAACACAGGTCTAGATGTGTGCAGTGGTGCAGTGGATATCGTCCCTGAACGAGAAATCAGGGAGCCGTGTTCGAATTCCAGTTGAATTCCTTGCATTAACTTACGCGAAAATACCTTTGGGAAAGTTATTAATCCGTTTCTTCTCTCCACCTATGGGCTAAATAACAGCACAGTTAGAGTTCTATAGCCTTAGTCGGCAACCAGTCTACCACAGAAAGTAATGGCGATCTTCTGCTCAGTCAGTCATGTCGCTTTCTAGACATGATCGCCGAAAGCGTTGCACTTAACTGACTGACTGAATATAATAGTTGAAGACTATTCTACTGTGCATAAGGTGGGGGGTCAGTTTTATATTGTTATGAAGTCATAAATTGATCCCCCACTAATTACTACTTAATAACATAATACATCTCTTCCCCCTCTAGCTATGAGTCAAACAACAGGACAGGTTTTGTTGTAAATCCTTGGTCGGCAACAAGTCTACCGCAGAAAGTAATGGCAACCTCCTTCAGGTTAAACTTCTGCCCAGTCAGTCATGTCTCTTTCTAGACATGATCACCTAAAGCGTGGCACTTAACTGACTGACTGAATATAAGAGTTGGAAACATGATTAAGGCTTCTACTGTGCATAAAGCGGGGGATCAGTTTTATATTGTTATGAAGTAATAAACTGATCTCCCACTAATTACTACTTAATAATATAATACATCTCTTCTCCCTCTAGCTATGAATCAAATAATAGGACAGATTGGGTTCTAAAGCCTTGGTTGGCAACCAGTCTACCGCAGAAAGTAATGGCAACCTCCTTCAGGCTAAACTTCTGCCCAGTCAGTCATGTCTCTTTCGCCTAAATCGTGGCACTTAACTGACTGACTGAATATAAGAGTTGGAGACATGATTAAGGCTTCTACTGGGCATAAAATGGGGGATCAGTTTA
The DNA here is from genome assembly GCA_037127315.1 of Ascarosepion bandense. Classification (NCBI taxonomy): domain Eukaryota; kingdom Metazoa; phylum Mollusca; class Cephalopoda; order Sepiida; family Sepiidae; genus Ascarosepion; species Ascarosepion bandense. The sequence goes on from JBBBDQ010002177.1 coordinate 2,916,795, forward strand.
TTACTTTATAACAATATGAAACTGATCCCTCACTAACTACTATTCAATAACATAATGCATCTCTTCCCCCTCTAGCAATGAGTCAAAATAACAGGACAGATTGGGTTCTATAGACGAAGCTGGTAACCAGTCTACCGCAGAAAGTAATTGCAATCTACTTCGGGATAACCTTCTGCCCAGTCTCTTTCTAGACATGATCGCCTAATCGTGTACCACGTATGGTATTTGACTAACTGCCTGACTGAACACAGCCTTAAGACTGAAACTCGTGAATGACCCAAACTTGCGGGAAATATATACGGATAGTGTAAAAACGAAATACGAAGTAGAAATTGGAAACGAAAGCTCAAAATGGGACGCATTAAGTGTAGCTCTAGTGCCATCAGTAAAAGACATCATCCGAAAGGAAAAAGCAGGCCGGAAGAGAAATGAGTGGATCACTGAAGAGATTCTTGACCTGATGCAAAAGTGACAGGAAACGATGCCAAGATATGGAACGGAATACGAGGAAATAAGGAGCAAATGCCGACAGGCTAAAGAAAGATGGCCCAACGACAAATGCCCTGCAAGTAGAGAGACTGGGAACGACAAATAATGGTGCTATGCATAATAAAATAAAGAAACTAACAGTACAAAAGACCTGCTCAGCAACATGATGTATAAAAGCAAAAGACGGTACTAGAAAAAAAAATACTTTAGAAATTGGATGAGTATATTGGTGATCTCTTCCAGGACAAGAGATAGCGACCAATAATACACAAAAATACGAATAGACCAGAAATATTAAAAACCGAAGTGGAATCAACAATGGAGAAATTGAACAGAAACACCAGGAGCCGACGGGATTGTAATAGAGATGTTAACCCTCTAGGGCCATTCGTATCATATTAGTGGGGGATCTGTTTATTACTTCATAACAATATAGAACTGATCCCCCACTTTATGACAAGTAGAAGCCTTAATCATTATATTATTAACCCTCTAGGGCCATTCGTATCATATTAGTGGGGGATCTGTTTATTACTTCATAACAATATAGAACTGATCCCCCACTTTATGACAAGTAGAAGCCTTAATCATATTATATTATTAACCCTCTAGGGCCATTCGTATCATATTAGTGGGGGATCTGTTTATTACTTCATAACAATATAGAACTGATCCCCCACTTTATGACAAGTAGAAGCCTTAATCATATTATATTATTAACCCTCTAGGGCCATTCGTATCATATTAGTGGGGGATCTGTTTATTACTTCATAACAATATAGAACTGATCCCCCACTTTATGACAAGTAGAAGCCTTAATCATATTATATTATTAACCCTCTAGGGCCATTCGTATCATATTAGTGGGGGATCTGTTTATTACTTCATAACAATATAGAACTGATCCCCCACTTTATGACAAGTAGAAGCCTTAATCATATTATATTATTAACCCTCTAGGGCCATTCGTATCATATTTGATACAGTATGAAAACAAGCCTTGAAAGAAATATTTTCCTGAAAAATTTTTTAAGAGAAATATTTTATAAATTTCAAATGAAAGCAGTCCTGACTGCTCAGTCAATGAATACCAAATGTTTCCTTATAGGGAAATACCAAATGTTTCCTTATAGGGAAATACTGTATCAAATATGATACGAATGGCCCTAGAGGGTTAATGTCCTTAGAAGAATTTGACGTAGAAAGGCCCACAGAAATAATAAACGAAATCTATTATAACGGCAATATACCGGAAGACCTAAGCAGATCAATTTTCATAGCACTACCTAAGAAGCCAGGTGCAAAGGAATGTGAACTCCACCTAACAATCAGCTTAATGAGCCACATAACAAAACTCATCATCCGGGTTCTGATGAACAGAGCAGGCAGCAGAATCGGCCCAAAGATATGACAAGAATTGTGTGGATTTGTTAAAGATACCGGAACAAGGAATGCGATATCCATGCTAAGAATGCTATTTGAAAGAGCAATAGAAATGCAGAAGGACCTTTATATTTCCTTTATAGAATAAGCAAAGACGTTTGACAAAAAGAAAAGCACTCAGAGATGGACAACCTCGACATTTTCGGAAAAGGCGTGAGAATAATCAAGAATATATATTGACAACAAACCGCTTGCGTACGGATAGGAAGTGAATTCAAAACGTATAGAAAAAACAGAAAGGGGCGAAATACGAGGATATGTTTTCTCACCGGAAATATTCAATACAGCAAAACAATTTCTGTCTTTAATTTTTGTCTTTAATTTGCCTGAATTTTTTTTTAACAGGGGTAGTATTTTGCTATTGTAAATAGTTTTTACGTTTAAATCTAGTTTCGACTTCACAGTGGTTTCGCTGTTTGAAGGAATTTTTAAGGATAGCGGTGGTGTAGTATCAGTCATTCTTCCTTTCTTTCCCTCTCTCTCTCGACTTCAACTAACACAAGATGGCGGGCCACTACGAAAATATTCTGTGAAAATTACAGAACGGAATCCTACTTCGGTATTTCTGCTCAACTTTATCAGTCTGTCTTACCTTCTTGGTATGTTGATTTGCAATTTTTATTTTATTTTAATTTCTGTCTTCAATTTTTGTCTTTATTTTGCCTGAATTTTTTAACAGGGGTAGAATTTTGCTATTGCAAATAATTTTTACGTTTAAATCTCGTTTCGACTTTTACTAAGTTAAAAATTAAATGTATATTATTATAATTATTATTGGAGTAGATGGTACCCTCCATCACCCGGTTTTACACTCCACCCCCTTCTATTGAGCAGAAGTGGAGGTGATCGCCTTGTTTCTTGTTTAGGGAGGGGTTTCCGGTACACTCTCCTTCGACTTTGGTCGTGGTTTCCGGCTTTCTCTTTTCCAATTATTTCACTTTTCCTTTTTTTTTTTCAATTGGAATAGATAGACTGAACTATCGCCCGGTTCACACTCCATCCACGTCTTTTGAACAGGTGTAGAGGCTCATCCCTTGTTCCTGTTTAGGATGTGGTTTCCGGCTTTCTCTTTTCAAAACTTTTCACTTTTCCTTATTTTTTTTTCAATTGGAGTAGATAGACTGAACTATCGCCCGGTTCACACGCCACCCACGTCTATTGAACAGGTGTAGAGGCTCGTCCCTTGTTCCCTGTTTAGGATGTGGTTTCCGGCTTTCTCTTTTCCAATCTTTTCACTTTTCCTTATTTTTTTTTCAATCGGAGTAGATAGACTGAACTATCGCTCGGTTCACACTCCACCCACGTCTACTGAACAGGTGTAGAGGCTCGTCCCTTGTTCCCTGTTTAGGATGTGGTTTCCGGCTTTCTCTTTTCCAATCTTTTCACTTTTCCTTATTTTTTTTTCAATTGGAATAGATAGACTGAACTATCGCCCGGTTCACACTCCACCCACGTCTACTGAACAGGTGTAGAGGCTCATCCCTTGTTCCCTGTTTAGGATGTGGTTTCCGGTTTTCTCTTTTCAAAACTTTTCAATTTTCCTTATTTTTTTCTCAATTGGTGTAGATAGACTGAACTATCGCCCGGTTCACACTCCATCCACGTCTTTTGAACAGGTGTAGGGGCTCATCCATTGTTCCCTGTTTAGGATGTGGTTTCCGGCTTTCTCTTTTCCAATATTTTCACTTTTCCTTATTTTTTTTTCAATTGGAGTAGATGGACTGAACTAGCGCCCGGTTCACACTCCACCCACGTCTATTGAACAGGTGTAGAGTCTCATTCCTTGTCCCTTGTTTGGGATGTGGTCTCGGCTTTCTCTTTTCCAATATTTTCACTTTTCCTTATTTTTTTTCAATTGGAGTAGATGGACTGAACTAGCGCCCGGTTCACACTCCATCCACGTCTATTGAACAGGTGTAGAGTCTCATTCCTTGTCCCTTGTTTGGGATGTGGTCTCGGCTTTCTCTTTTCCAATATTTTCACTTTTCCTTATTTTTTTTCAATTGGAGTAGATGGACTGAACTAGCGCCCGGTTCACACTCCACCCACTTCAATTGAACAGGTGTAGAGTCTCATTCCTTGTCCCTTGTTTGGGATGTGGTCTCGGCTTTCTCTTTTCCAATATTTTCACTTTTCCTTATTTTTTTTCAATTGGAGTAGATGGACTGAACTAGCGCCCGGTTCACACTCCACCCACGTCTATTGAACAGGTGTAGAGTCTCATTCCTTGTCCCTTGTTTGGGATGTGGTCTCGGCTTTCTCTTTTCCAATATTTTCACTTTTCCTTATTTTTTTTCAATTGGAGTAGATGGACTAAACTATCGCCCGGTTCACAATCCACCCACGTCTATTGAACAGGTGTAGAGGCTCATCCCCTGTTCCCTGTTTAGGATGTGGTTTCCGGCTTACTCTTTTACAATCTTTTCAGTTTTCTTCATATTTTTTTTCAGTTGGAGTAGATAGACTGAACTATCGCCCGGTTCACACTCCACCCACGTCTATTGAACAGGTGTAGAGGCTCATCCCTTGTTCCCTGTTTAGGATGTGGTTTCCGGCTTTCTCTTTTCCAATGTTTTCACTTTTCCTTATTATTTTTCAATTGGAGTAGATGGACTAAACTATCGCCCGGTTCACAATCCACCCACGTCTATTGAACAGGTGTAGAGGCTCATCCCCTGTTCCCTGTTTAGGATGTGGTTTCCGGCTTACTCTTTTACAATCTTTTCAGTTTTCCTCATATTTTTTTTCAGTTGGAGTAGATAGACTGAACTATCGCCCGGTTCACACTCCACCCACGTCTATTGAACAGGTGTAGAGGCTCATCCCTTGTTCCCTGTTTAGGATGTGGTTTCCGGCTTTCTCTTTTCCAATGTTTTCACTTTTCCTTATTTTTTTTTCAATTGGAGTAGATAGACTAAATTATCGCTCGGTTTCACACTCCACCCACGTCTATTGAACAGGTGAAGAGCCTCATCCCTTGTTCCCTGTTTAGGATGTGGTTTCCGGCTTTCTCTTTTCCAATGTTTTCACTTTTCTTTATTTTTTTTTCAATTGGAGTAGATAGACTAAATTATCGCCCGGTTTCACACTCCACCCACGTCTATTGAACAGGTGTAGAGGCTCATCCCTTGTTTCCTGTTTAGGATGTGGTTTCCGGCCTTCTTTTTTCTAATCTTTTCACTCTTACGTAGCCCCCTGCACCCCAGTGGCCTTACCGCCTTGCCCGGAGTGATATTATTTAAAATAAATAAATAAAATCAATTCTGAATTTAAAAAAAATCCTTCCCAGGATTCGTCATTGGTGGCACCAATCTCAACTATGTAAGATATGCAGATGACACAGTGCTGATAGCAGACACGAAAAGGAGAATGCAGGATCTCGTACAGAAGGTAGCAAGAGAAAGCTTGAAGAAAAGACTAAACGTAAACATCAAGAAAACTCAATGTGTGGTCATCAGCAAAAAAGTGACCCCACAATACCAACTACAGGTTAGAGAAACTATAATAAAACAAGTTAAGAAATTAAAATACGTGGGAAGTGTTCTGGCAGAGGATGAAAAGTGGGATGTTGAGATCCAAAGACGCATTGGCATGGCCAAGGACGCATTTCAAATGCTAACCAGAATATTGAAAGACAGGAAAATCTCATTTGAAACAGAGAAAAGTGTGCTGGATTGCTATATGATATCTGTTCTTCTGTATGACAATGAATGCTGTGATGTGGCTTTACAGAATGCTGACGATATCATGGACGGAGCACGTGACCAACGACGAAGTGTTGAAGAGTATGTTGGTTGGTTGGTTGTTTTGTTTTATGGCATATCAACCTCGGTGGCTCATTTATTGCCAAATAAATTTTATTTATTTATTGCTGGTAATACATTTTTCTTTCAACAATTTATTGTTCTTTTTATATGTTTTATGTCTAGTAATACTTTCTTTTCAAGTATCAAGATTCATTGGAATTTGTTTTTAAGGGCAGGGTCCCCAAATCCTACCCTGTTATTTAACCCATAACTGGAGGGAAGGGACGAATTAATACTGTTGGAGCGCTCTCCACCTGTGTTCTATTATAATGGACTATTCCAATCACTACATAAAGTGGTAGTGGAAAGACCTCGAGGATCAGTAATCGAGTAACCAGTCTCGATTAACCAGTCAGTCTAGTATTTCCGGTAGTGAACCGGAAGTGTGCTATTATCAGACTCAACGTCTTATGACGATATGTGCTACTAAACCCTTGTTCCTGTATACTACTAACAACCTCTTTTGTAAATACTATTTCTCCTGGTAATATATGAATTTACTATATTTCCGTTGTTTGTATTTATTTACTCTATAATTCTGTTACACACAACATAACAAATACCTTTCCCAAGGGTAAAAGTGCTTAAGTGAATACAAGGTATTCAACTGGAATTCGAACTCGGCTTACCGATTTCTCTTCCTGAGCCGATATCCACAACGCACATCCGTCACTAAAACTTTACAGCAGCTGGTATTCACAAGCTGTCACCCATCTAAGTACTGACCAGGCTCAACTTTGCTTAACTTCGGTGATCAAGTGAGAACCGGTGTATTCAACGTGATCTGGTCATAAACGTATGTAAACGAGAAGAAAACTCATACGTAACATTAGCAAGAGACGGATGAGGTTCCTGAGACACGTAATGAGAAAAGAGGGCCTGAAGAATTTAATATTCACAGGAGGGATAAAAGAAAAGAAAGACAGAGGAAAGCAGTGTGAGAACTTCTTGATAGACAGGAGCAAATGGATGGCGGAGCAGGGTTGGGGAGATGAAAAATATTGAGAGCAACAAGAGACAGTGGAATCCATCGTTGCCTACACCTTGAAGCGACAAGGCAAGGAAGAAGTTGAACGTAAACATGAAAACAATGATAGGAACAACAGTCCAAGCGATGTAAATAGTGTAAATAATTACAATACCTCATCTCAGAAATATAGACACATGTTGAAGGTGAATATTGCAACAAAGATGAGGAAAACAGTCCAAAGAACGTAAAAGGTGTAAATAATTACAATACCTCATCTCAGAAATATAGACAGATGTTGAAGGTGAATATGACAACAAAGATGAGGACAACAGTCCGAACAATGTAAATAGTGTAAATAATTACAATGCCTCATCTCAGAAATATAGACAGATGTCGAAGGTGAATATGACAACAAACATGAGGACAACAGTCCGAACAATGTAAATAGTGTAAATAATTACAATACCTCATCTCAGAAATATAGACAGATGTTGAAGGTGAATATGGCAACAAAGATGAGGACAACAGTCCAAACAATGTAAATAGTGTAAATAATTACAATACCTCATCTCAGAAATATAGACAGATGTTGAAGGTGAATATGACAACAAAGATGAGGACAACAGTCCAAACAATGTAAATAGTGTAAATAATTAAAATACCTCATCTCAGAAATATAGACAGATGTCGAAGGTGAATATGGCAACAAAGATGAGGACAAAAGTCCGAACAATGTAAATAGTGTAAATAATTACAATACCTCATCTCAGAAATATAGACAGATGTTGAAGGTGAATATGGCAACAAAGATGAGGACAACAGTCCAAACAATGTAAATAGTGTAAATAATTACAGTACCTCATCTCATAAATATAGACAGATGTTGAAGGTGAATATGGCAACAAAGATGAGGACAACAGTCCAAACAATGTAAATAGTGTAAATAATTAAAATACCTCATCTCAGAAATATAGACAGATGTCGAAGGTGAATATGGCAACAAAGATGAGGACAAAAGTCCGAACAATGTAAATAGTGTAAATAATTACAATACCTCATCTCAGAAATATAGACAGATGTCGAAGGTGAATATGACAACAAAGATGAGGACAAAAGTCCGAACAATGTAAATAGTGTAAATAATTACAATGCCTCATCTCAGAAATATAGACACATGTTGAAGGTGAATATGGCAACAAAGATGAGGACAACAGACCAAACAATGTAAATAGTGTAAATAATTACTATACCTCATATCAGAAATATAGACAGATGTCGAAGGTGAATATGGCAACAAAGATGAATAGAACAGTCCAAACAATGTAAATAGTGTAAATAATTACAATACCTCATCTCAGAAATATAGACAGATGTTGAAGGTGAATATGACAACAAAGATGAGGAAAACAGCCCTAACAATGTAAATAATGTAAATAATTACAATACCTCATCTCAGAAATATAGACAGATGTTGAAGGTGAATATGGCAACAAAGATGAGGACAACAGTCCGAACAATGTAAATAGTGTAAATAATTACAATGCCTCATCTCAGAAATATAGACAGATGTCGAAGGTGAATATGACAACAAACATGAGGACAACAGTCCGAACAATGTAAATAGTGTAAATAATTACAATACCTCATCTCAGAAATATAGACAGATATTGAAGGTGAATATGGCAACAAAGATGAGGACAAAAGTCCGAACAATGTAAATAGTGTAAATAATTACAATACCTCATCTCAGAAATATAGACAGATGTTGAAGGTGAATATGGCAACAAAGATGAGGACAAAAGTCCGAACAATGTAAATAGTGTAAATAATTAAAATACCTCATCTCAGAAATATAGACAGGTGTCGAAGGTGAATATGGCAACAAAGATGAGGACAAAAGTCCGAACAATGTAAATAGTGTAAATAATTACAATACCTCATCTCAGAAATATAGACAGATGTCGAAGGTGAATATGGCAACAAAGATGAGGACAAAAGTCCGAACAATGTAAATAGTGTAAATAATTACAATGCCTCATCTCAGAAATATAGACACATGTTGAAGGTGAATATGGCAACAAAGATGAGGACAACAGACCAAACAATGTAAATAGTGTAAATAATTACTATACCTCATATCAGAAATATAGACAGATGTCGAAGGTGAATATGGCAACAAAGATGAAGACAACAGTCCAAACAATGTAAATAGTGTAAATAATTAAAATACCTCATCTCAGAAATATAGACAGATGTTGAAGGTGAATATGACAACAAAGATGAGGAAAACAGTCCAAACAATGTAAATAGTGTAAATAATTACAATACCTCATCTCAGAAATATAGACAGATGTCGAAGGTGAATATGACAACAAACATGAGGACAACAGTCCAAACAATGTAAATAGTGTAAATAATTACAATACCTCATCTCAGAAATATAGACAGATGTTGAAGGTGAATATGGCAACAAAGATGAGGACAACAGTCCAAACAATGTAAATAGTGTAAATAATTACAATACCTCATCTCAGAAATATAGACAGATGTTGAAGGTGAATATGGCAACAAAGATGAGGACAACAGTCCAAACAATGTAAATAGTGTAAATAATTACAATACCTCATCTCAGAAATATAGACAGATGTTGAAGGTGAATATGGCAACAAAGATGAGGACAACAGTCTAAACAATGTAAATAGTGTAAATAATTACAATACCTCATCTCAGAAATATAGACAGATGTTGAAGGTGAATATGGCAACAAAGATGAAGACAACAGTCCAAACAATGTAAATAGTGTAAATAATTAAAATACCTCATCTCAGAAATATAGACAGATGTTGAAGGTGAATATGACAACAAAGATGAGGACAACAGTCCAAACAATGTAAATAGTGTAAATAATTACAATACCTCATCTCAGAAATATAGACAGATGTCGAAGGTGAATATGACAACAAACATGAGGACAACAGTCCAAACAATGTAAATAGTGTAAATAATTACAATACCTCATCTCAGAAATATAGACAGATGTTGAAGGTGAATATGGCAACAAAGATGAGGACAACAGTCCAAACAATGTAAATAGTGTAAATAATTACAATACCTCATCTCAGAGATATAGACAGATGTTGAAGGTGAATATGGCAACAAAGATGAGGACAACAGTCCAAACAATGTAAATAGTGTAAATAATTACAATACCTCATCTCAGAAATATAGACAGATGTTGAAGGTGAATATGACAACAAAGATGAGGACAGCAGTCCGAACAATGTAAATAGTGTAAATAATTACAATACCTCATCTCAGAAATATAGACAGAGATTGAAAGTGGATATGGCAGCAAAGATGAGGACAACAGTCTTCTATGTGCCCTGTCCCTTCAGGACGTAGGCGATCATTGCTTTCCACGTTTCTCTATCCCTGAGCACGCCTTCTCCTGTTACACCAAGCAATACTCATTCCGTCATCTACCTGATTAGGTCCTTCAAATATTTTATCCGCTGCTTTCCCTGTCTTTTTCCCTCTATTTGGCCTGTTAGTATCAGATTCTCCAAGCCCTCCTTCCTCATTGCATGTCCCAGGAACTTCGGCTGTCTCTTCCTGATGCTCAGTATTAATTTCCTTTTTGTTTCTGTCATTTCCAGAACTTCATCATTGCTCACATGCTCGATCCATGATATTCGCATCATCCTTCTGTAGAACCACATTTCAGTTGCTTCAAGTTTTTCCTTCATCTTTGGTGATATTGTCCAGTATTCACTGCCATATTGAAGAACGGACAGCATGTCGTAATCCGATACTCTCTTCCTTGTTTACAAGTCAAATAGCGACAGTTTACCCATCGTACCCTGTAGATTTAATATATATACAGTAAAGTTTTGTTATTTGCTTGAAGCATTGCGTAAAATAGTTGTATGTGTTATGTCTTGAAGGCTGTCACAATACGTGGAATGAAATAAATAAAGGTCGGGAGGTGTTTGTATGACCTATTTATTGTGATATTTCGAGACTATAATCTCATCATCAGAATGGCAGAGAAATTCTCAGAATGACCGTGCTTTTTAGCTGCCCAAAAAATCCTCAGAATGACCGTGCTAAAAAGCACGGTCATTCTGTGGTTTTCTCTGCCATTCTGATGATGAGATTATAGTCTCGAAATATCATAATAAAAAAGTCATACAAACACCTCCCGACCTTCCTTTATTTCATTCAACGCATTCTGACAGCCTTCAAGACATAACACATACAAATATATCATAATAAACTTCTGGAATGCTTCCTTCGCCATGCCAATTCGTCTTCGGATCTCTGTGTTGGCTTTTCTGTCTTCTGTTATAACACTTCCCAGGTATTTAAATTTTTGTACCTACTTGATTTTAGTATCCCCGACCTGTATTTGGCATATTGGGCTGCCCTTTTTACTGATGACCATGCATTCGGTTTTCGTGCAGTTTATTTCTAGTCCTTTCTTGTTACTTGTTTCAGCTACATTCTGCAGGAGATATTGTTGTTTCCTTGCTGTGTCTGCTATCAGCACTGTGTCATCTGCGTATCTTAAGTTGTTTAAATTGTGGCCTTCGATGACAAATCCAGGCATAACTTCTAGGGTCCTCAAAATATTCTCGCTGTACAAGTTGAACAGATCCGGTGAAAAGACACATCTCTGTCTTACGCCCCTTTCTATCTTTGTATATCTACTCAATTCTTTACCTGTCCGTATGTAAGCGGTTTGCTGCCAGTAAAGATTCTTGATTACTTTGTGAGTAATGAATTCTTTCCCAATATTTCTTTCCTAAATATGTCCAGGCTGCCGAGCATTTCCATCAGTTCTTTGTGGCGTATTTTGTCAAACACCTTCGCATAATCAATAAAGCACAGGTCTTGCATTGCCCTTTCAGAGAGCATCCTAATCATAAATATGGCATTCCTTGTTCCAGTGTCTTTAATGAAACCACACTGTTCTCGTCGTATCTCTGGCCTGATTCTGGTTCTCATCTAAGAAATATAAAAAAACTAGCAGCATAGTCCAGCATTGCTCGAGTGTAATGAAAGATTTAAAACTAATCCATGGTCAAGGAGCTCAGACTCTTTGGACGTTGGCACGAAAGACTAAAAAGCAATAGTTGTTTCCAGTTAAAGCGAAACCGTAATATCGATTTCCGATATCGGGAAAATGAGTCGTCTGAGAAGATCTACTAATGTTTAAGTCTAACAACTATAATTTTACCAAGTTAGAGCAGATTCTGCAGCAAGAACCACGATAAAAGGGCTGGAATCATGATCTTGGTCAGACCTGATTGGATATCGGGGTATCGACTACTAATATCGGGGAGAAATTGGGAAAAAAGTCGCCCATGGCCTGACCAGAAGCCTAAAGAATATTTGTGTGAAGTTTTGTGAGAATCGGAAAAAAATTGTGGATTTGTATAAAGGACATACAGACAGATAAACCGACACACACACAAACATCTTGCCTTTTATATATATATATATATATATATATATATATATATATATATATATATTATCGATTTTCTGCACTATTGTAAGAATTGCAACCTTGAATCTTCTGAATATCGTTTCTTATGTCTTTGTCTATGAGTGTATCCAATTTGATTAAAATCGGACCACTCTTTCTACAACCCGATTTTATCGATTATCAATTTTCGATATTTTTCGGGGATAACTCGACACAAAATCTAGCTAAGAACACTCGCAGATGCTTATAATACAACTGTGTAAATTTTCAAGGAAATCGATTCAGCCGTTTCGGAGTCTATAGTTAACAGACACACACGCACACACACAGAAACATATATAAATAAGTTTATATATATATATATATATATATATATATATATATATGGATGTATGTATATATATATATATTCAAGAGTGCGATGTTTTCGTTGTTGTTATTTTATCCGCATGTTTTGACTGCAACGTAATAATTCATCTTAAGTTGTTTTTGAAAAAAGAACGTTCATTCCAAGCTCTCACGGCTGGATATCGCTTAGTTAACTTTCTAAGCACTACATTTTCATTACTAAATAATGTAAGGTTGATAGTTGAAGAGAATTGTTTGAAATGTAGTGCTTCTTGTATATATATATATATATATATATATAGTCATTCGCAGACAGATCTGTTTCGCTATATCACAGCTCATCAGTACGGTTAGTCATCCGATTGCTTTTAACCCAGGATTGAAACCCGACCGAATTGGCGTCAGTCGGCGATTCTACCTCTGAGCTATGGGTGCTCGGTAGTAGACTTTTAATTGTTTAATTACTTAGTTTCTGGTCATAATAAGATTAGACCAGTGCACATTTGAATTAAAAAGTGTTCAATACAATTATATTGTAGAACTTTTGAATATTTTCCATTTGTAAACGAGTTATTACGCAACCTATATATATATATATATATATTTATATATACTAGCAGTATAGCCCTGCGTTGCTCGGGTGTAATGAAAGCTTTAAACCTAATCCATGGTCCTGGAGCTCAGACACTTTGGATGTTGGCACGAAAGACTAAAAAGCAATAGTTGTTTCCAGTTAAAGCGAAACCGTATACTGAAAAAAATGAATGGATGTAAGTCAAATTTTGATTTCCTGGTATCGATGTCAAAATAGTTTTTTGGGTCGTAAACTGAATTTTGAAGGCTAAATAAGTCCTCTGAGTAAATGGTATCATGGCTGAGACTAAGAACTACAATTATGCCCACTTAGAGCCAAACCTAAAGCAAAATCTAAAATAAAAGGGTTGAAAAAAATACAAACTTACAGGCAGATAAACAGACACACACACAAACATCTTGCCTTTTATATATATATTATAGATTTTCTGCACTATTGTAAGAACTGCAACCTTGAAACTTCTGAATATCGTTTCTTATGTCTTTGTCTATGAGTGAATTAAATTTGATTCAAATCGGACCACTCCTTGTATAACCTGATTTTTTCGATTATCGATTTTCGATATTTATCGGAGTGTACCTCGATACAAAACCTAGCTAAGAACAATCGCAGTACAACTGTGTAAATTTTCAAAGAAATTGGTTCAGCCGTTTCGGAGTCTATAGGTAACGGATACACACACAAACACACACACATACAAAGTTCCATTTATAAATAAGTTTATATATATATATATATATATATATATACACGCACATGGGTGGGCTGACAAAATAATAGAAACGCCTTGAAATTTGAAGGTAATTTATTTCAGTGTTAGGTTGGACTGACTTTGGTAGTAATTACAGTTTGAATTCTTCGTGGATCGACTCGTACAAATTTTGAATATTTTATCCATTCTTAACCTAAACAGTCTCCAATTCTTTCAATGATGATGGTAGAGGACATCAATTCCTCACTTGTTTTTTTTTTTTAAATGAATCATAAATATTCAATGATGTTGAAATCTGAGGAACTGTGGTGGCCAGATAAGATGTTCTACTTTACTAGAATGTACCTCGTGACATTCAGCTACAACATTTGCAGTAGGCCCGTGTATTGAATATTGCTGCCACATCTGGTCGGGTGCCCCTGCTATTCTCCTCGGGGTTCTTGATAAAATACAACGGAGAATCTGTAATGTGATCGATACCGACTTGGCAGACCGCCTGCAGTCACTCTCTCGCCTGCGTTATGTGGCTTCCCTCTGCCTCTTCTATAAATACTTTCACAGCTTCTGCTCCGATTAAGTTAGATCACTGGTGCCCCCTAGATACGAATTTGCACGAGATACTAGATTAGCAACTAGGTCCCATCCTTTTACAGTGAAACCGACAAAATGTAACCGCCATTTCTACTCCAACAGCTTCTTTTCTCGCACTTTTCGCCTGTGGAATTCCCTTCCACATACTTGCTTCCCTGACAGTTAAAATCTCCAGGAGTTTATCCATTCTCTCAAACTCTCTTCCCATCTACATTTTTACCCCTCTATCACCCTCCTTCTAACATTTCCTATATCTAACCACTGTTTCTCACCACCTTCCCCGATGTAACCCCCTGCGCAATAGTGACGGTGGAACACCTTGCTTGGGGTGAAATGATTAAAAAAAAATGTGGGACAGCCGAGCATGTGACAGGCATTGGGTCCAGAAGGACTGGCCTATTCGTGATACCCTTGAAGAAGGTATACCAAATATCATACAAGACCCAATTGTAAGCAGAGATAAAATCATCAATGAATGTGTACATTATCATCCTGACAGATGGCATTTCTCTCCGGATAGTCCGTGAAGCATACGATGAAGTTGATCGCTTAAACTTTCAAATAGTTCTGACTGTTTATTTTAATAAACTTTTTTAAATAATATGTGTAAAAAAAAAATTAAATACAATTTTCGCAAAAAATGAAGTACAAAACAGACATAAAAATAGACAAGCTTTTGATATTTTAATCAAATTTTTTTAAATTATGCTATAAGATGTTTCTATTATTTTGTCCACTCTCTGTATGGAAAAACAGTATTTATATTTTATTGCTGCCCGCGTTTTATTTATATAAGTACGAGGAGGCATACAGGAGGTTAACGTGTATATACGCAGTTAAAATTTGTCGCAATGCATGGGCGACAACCAACGCGAAATCAACACCATTCTCTCAGATCCAAAATATTTAAAGAATGCAAAATTACAAAATCTTCTGCCCAAAACTCGAAAACTCACTTTACTGCCATTTTTCTTTTATTCATTTAACTTTTATTTAACTGGTATCATATAGTTGGAAATTTGCGTTAAAATAATAATTTTGGCTAGCTAATTCATTTTGGAATGGACATTTGCAAAAACGCTCATGGTAGTCAGATATTGACTATATTAAGCAGATGATTAAAAAGTACTAGCAATATTTATTCATTGTCATTAAATTCACTTCCATAAAAAATATTTACGTAACTACGTATATATATATATATATATATATATATATAATGTTCAAAATAATTCATTATATATATATATATATATAAATAATTCATTACATATATATATATATATATATATATATATATATAAATAAAATATAAATACTGTTTTTCCATACAGAGAGTGGACAAAATAATAGAAACACACACACACATATATATATATATATATATATATATATATATATGTAAATAACTCATTACATATATATATATATATATATATATATATATATATATATATATGTAATGAACTATTTTGAACATTATTTTTAGCGATACTCGTATTTAAGTAGATATTCTGTTTTTAATTAAACAGTATTTTTATATTTATATCTACCGGCCTGATTATTTACGATAAATTTTTATTACGAAAATGTGTGCTATCCAGCAGGATATTTTCATAATAAAAATTTATCGTAAATATTTACGTAAATATTTACGTAACTACGTATATATATATATATATATATATATATATATATATATATATAATGTTCAAAATAATTCATTACATATATATATATATATATATATATATATATAAATATAAATAATTATTACATATATATATATATATATATATATATATATATATATATATATGTAATGAATTATTTTGAACATTATTTTTACCGATACTCGTATTTAAGTAGATATTCTGTTTATAATTAAATAGTATTTTTATATTTATATCTACCGGCCTTATTATTTATGATAAATTTTTATTACGAAAATGTGTGCTATCCAGCAGGATATTTTCATAATAAAAATTTATCGTAAATAATAAGGCCGGTAGATATAAATATAAAAATACTGTTTAATTAAAAACAGAATATCTACTTAAATACGAGTATCGATAAAAAAATGTTCAAAATAATTCATTACAAATTGTCGGTTGCTTATAACCAAGTTTCTTTAAAATTCGTTAATTTCCGTAACATGCTTACATATATATATTTCTAACCATATACTGTTAAATATAAGAGAAAATGAATGTATATTATGTTTATCCTGAGCCGTTCTAAACATCGTATTTTGGCTTTAATTTCAGGTGAAAATAAAGACAAAAATTCTCCTACATTTGTATAATTTTTTATTAAGTTGGTTCTATGTGAGCTTTCGGCTCACATAAGTCATCTTCAGAGAGGTTACAAGGACGTCAACATAAAAACATCCACCATCAAAGACGATTTTATTTTGTGTTGACATACAACTTTAACAGTTACCAAATAGCAAACGCAGTTCGTAAATTTGTAATGCTTTTATGTTTTATGTCAACGCGAGATAAAATTGTCTTTGATGGTGGATGTTTTTATGTTAACGTCCTTGTAACTTCTCTGAAGATGGCTCATGTGAGCCGAAAGCTTAGAATCAACTTGATAAAAAATTATCCAAATGTTGGAGAATTTTTGTCTTTATTTTCACCTGAAATTAAAGTCAAAATACGATGTTTAGAATGGCTCATGATTGAACATAATAGGACATTCATTGTCTCTTATATTTAACAGTATATGTTTAGAAAATTATCTGCTGCCACAATACACTATATATATATATATATATATATATATATATATATATATATATATATATATCCAAATGAAAAAGAAAGAAGAAAATAATTGCAACGTTTAAAACATTAATTTAAATTTGTGCTCAATATAAAAATAGTACCAATGAATATTTATTATTAATTATTACATTAGAACATGTACAAACTACAAACTACTAAAAATTGTACTGTTTCGAGCTTGAAAGTACAATGTTTCATCATGTAGTTTACAATGATGGCAATAAACGTCTTTATTTAAATAAAAACTTTTTTTAAATAAATATTTATTACCATCATTGATAATTACCTGATGAGACATTCTTTCAATTTCGAAACAAAATGTACAATTGTTGTATATCGACAAACAACAAACACGCATATATTTATATAAAAATATAAGTTGTATTTTTTATTAATGACGATGAACCGTGTAGCCTAGGGAACAGAGAGTGAGAGAGCGCGCTTCTAAGGGGCTGACGGGGGAGTGTCGTCGTATCTGTTGCTCCTCTGGTCTGGTCTGGCTCTCTCGTCTGCCTCTGTCTCTCTGTCTTCTCTGAAATCCGTGCGCCGAGGTCTTTTTATAATCTCCAAACCGGAACTTCCGATTTTTGCCTCGCCCACGCACGCCCACGTAATTCTCAGAGACACCTGTTCTGTTTGCCTCTTTTAGCCATTTCCGCTACTGCCGGAAATAAGGTCAAACAAACATCCGTTCCTTTCAACGACCGGAAACGCCCCCGCTTGCTCAGCTTCCTCGGGTGGGGCGAGATTGTTATATTACACAATTTTGTAGTAGATTGTTGTTTTCACATGTTCTAACGTAATAATTAATAATAATATTAATAATTAATAATAATAATAATAATAATAATAATAATAATAATAATGAGAAAAACTTAGCAAAAAGTGTGGGGGGGGTGAGCCATAAAACTTTTCTTTTCCTTTTTTAGACATATAAAGACCAGTTTCATTGTTTATTCTTGTGTAAACCCACTTTTCTTGATGGCGTCATTCTATAGGATTTTATTATCACTAGCATCATAGCCCGGCGTTGCCCGGGCAACTCAGAACATTTTAGTAATAGAAGATGCCAATGAGAGGAGTAGATGGAAATCATTTATTGAAAGTTGGAAAGGAGAGCTGAGGCTGTTAGTAACCATCTTCAGCATTAAGAAGAAGGCATTGAATGCATGTATTCGAACGGCGTAAAAAATGTAGTTTTAGTGCCGGTAATACTTTTGTCTCCTTCTAAGGGGGTGGGGGTTCTTTGATCTGGAAATGAATAGAAAACATTCATTTTTTAATAAAAAATATATTAGTCTCGTTTGACACGTGTGATTTGATTTCTGTGACGTAATTTAGCAACCATCTTAGAGCTCAGATGTTTTGCGGAGCAAATGTAAAAAATCGACTCCATTGGCCAAAAAGTGCGAAAGAGAAAATTGCTGAACTTAAACTCAAAAAGTATGTGTCAACCTGGCTTCCCTGTAGATCTGTGTCCCTAAAAAGTTTGAATGGCGTAGCTTAACAAATGTAGGCGTGCATAGGGAACAATCACACACAGACTCACAGATTGCCTTTTATATATATAGATTAAATATCTTGCTATCTGGAGATATCAATAAATATACATATTCTTATACACGCAAGTAAAAATATACGAGGGTCATTCAATAAATAAGGTGAATTTTTCGGTATAAGGACTTCTAATACAGATAGAAGCTTACTTTTTTTTTCAGCGGAGTCTCATAGCAGTGTCACGCACTTTTCCCATCTGTGCACAAGCTTCCTTATTCCCTCAGCGTAAAAATCTTTGGACTGATGTCTCAGCCAATCGCTCACAGCACTTTAAACTTCATCGTCACTTTCAAACTTCGTGCCTCTCGTGAACGCTTTCAAAGGACCAAACAGGTGAAAGTCTGAAGGGACAAGGTCTGGGCTGTAAAGGGAATGAGGGAGAAGTTCCCAGCCCAGCTTGTTGATGGTCTGCACCGTTTCGGCTGCTGTGTGAGGCCTTGCGTTGTCTTGATGCAATACGACTCCATGTGACTGACGACCGCTGCGTTTGTTCAACAAATAGGCTCAAATTCCTTGTAATTCCATCCATTGTCACCCTTCTGTCAGACCGAATGAGGTCATGGACTGATGCGATCACCTCAGGAGACCTCACTTCTGTAGGCCTCATAGGCTTCTCTTCATCCTCAACAATGATCCATTCTTCTTTAAACAATTTAACCCACTTGTAGACATTTTTGGCTGAAACATGTGGCACCATGCACAGTTGACATTCTCCTATTAATTTCAACTGGTTTTCACCCTTCATTAACCAAAAACTTGATAACTGACCTCTGTTCAATCCTGGAGCATGCTTCTTGGTCGGCCATCTTTGTTAATCTCCCAAACTCTCAAAGTTTTTTCAATCTACAAAAAAAATTAAATTCCTTTGAAAAAGAAGTAAAGGAAAATATTTTTAAAAAGTAAGCTTCTATCTGTATTAGATATTTTTATACCGAAAAATTCACCTTATTTATTGAATGACCCTCATATATAAATACTTTCTTGGTTTTTATAAAACACAGCTATAAAGTATATAATATAATATAGATATCATCTTACATATGCACATGATGAATAAATAATGTATGAAACTCCGTATGCTATAGACGTTAGACAAAATGCATATATATATATATTAGTCATCCACATACAAGCCTGTTTCGCTGTATCACAGCTCATCAGTGTGGCTAGACGCATCCACTTGCTTCTGGCCGGGATCGAAACTCGACCGATTTGGTGTCAGTCGGGGTCACTACTCCCTAAGTCATCGACGCATGGAATCAGAGAAGGGAAATTTTAACGTGTTGTATATAAGCAGTGTATACAGACGCCAGTCACAGAGAGAACTCAATTCATTTCTGAAGAGTCACGCATATAGCAGAAGTGGAAACTGTTTTCCAAATTTTCTTCTCCAGAGAGCTAAATCATAATGAGAGCATAATATATATATATAGATATAGATATATATATATAGTCACGTAAATTAAGAAGTATACTTATGTGGAGGGTGTACATGTGTATATTATTATTATTCTTAACCCATATCAAGAATCCAAATTTGCTCATAAAAAGTCATTTAATGACACATTCTGTCATTGAAAAAATACTTATTATATATATATATATATATATATATATATATATATATATATATATATATACTACTGGCCATAATTATTACGCCACCCGAGTTTTTTTTTAATTATTTATTTCATAATATTTTTAATATTTATTGTCAAATGAAAATAGAATAGTCCTTTTGTTATTATTACTTTGCAAAATTTTGCAAGGCAAGGAAGCAAAAATGAACTCGTCCGAATCACCCTAAATTTTCTTCATTCTTTCATTGATGAAACTGGAATATCGGTAATTACTAAATATTTATAAATTTATTTGATGCACATGTTATTGTGCAGTATTAACAAAATAACTATTCTATTTTCATTTACAATTATTCACTTTTTTTAAAAATCATATCACCCCGAGCAAGGCGGTAACACCACTGATGTGCAGGGGGCTACATAAGAGTGAAGAGATTAGAAAAGAGAAAACCGGAAACCGCATCCCAAACAGGAAACAAGGCATGAGCCTCTTCACCTGTTCAATAGACGTGGGTGGAGTGTGAACCGGGCGATAGTTTAGTCTACCTACTCTAATTAAAAAAAAAGTGAGAAGATTAGAAAAGAGGAAACCGGAAACCGCATGCTAAACAGGAAACAAGAGATGAGCCTCTTCATCTGTTCAATAGACGTGGGTGGAGTGTGAACCGGGCAATAGTTTAGTCTATCTACTCCAATACTTGGCAATAATTACTAAAAAATAGAATGAAATATATCATTTTGTTTAAACACTGAGATTCCCTAATAATTATGCCCTGTCGTATATGTATATATATATATATATATATATATATATATATAGTCACGTAAATTAATAAGTATATATATGCGGAGGGTGTACATGTGTATAGTATTATTATTCTTAAACCATATCAAGAATCCAAATTTGCTTAATAAAAAAAAGTGATTTAATGACGACATGCTGTCATAGAAAAAAACTAATTTATTAGACCCAAATTGATATAGTTCTCTCTTTACGTTTCTCTATTTCTTTCTTTCTTTCTTTCTTTCTTTCTTTATTTATTTATTTCTTCCGCAATAATACTTTTAAATTTTATGAATTAAACCCGTTTTATTTTTTCTCCTTACATTTTTAATTCTTAATTTTAAATTTTAAAATCTTAATTTTTCTTTTCTTTTGTTTTATCTTATTTTTCTTTTGTTTTATTTAAAAACTTAAAATTTTATAATTTTAAAATTTTAATTTTCTCTACGTTTTTACGTACATGTAATATTTGAATATTTAAATTTTTGAGGCTCATGATTTACGCCCCTTTGATTCCTTCTCCCTGCATTTTATTATTCTAAACTTTTATCCACATGTAACTGTAGAATATTTAAATTTTTAATCTTGTTATTAAAAAAGCAGTGACTTAACTTATGAGATTTAATTCCCATGAGCTTCAATTGAACTAAAATTCAAATCTATTAAACTGTCAGTTTAAAATATTCACCTGATGATTGTATAATGCATGAAACCTCGTCGTGCCATATGGTTCCAAAGATGACTGGCGGCTCTGAAAGAGTGTGCTGAACAACAGAAAAATCTCGATCCCTCCTCTATTCAATCAATTCAAAGACCTCACACCCAGAACAGGTAAAGTTGAGTGCTTGCACGAAAATTCTTGTCTAACTTTACACTTGACTTGTCTGGAGTACCCATATCCAGTTTCCCACCTAGAACTGAGGTTTAACTGAGTAATATATATATATAACCCCATTTTTGAAATATAATCTATGCATCTTAGAAAAACTTGTCATCTTAAACCATATCAAGAATCCATCATAAGAAAAGTGATTTAATGACAACATGCTGTCGGAAAAAATACTCATTTAAATTCTTAGAACCTGATTGATATAGATCCCTTTTTAAGCTAGCTTATTTCTTTTTTTCTTTCTTTCTTTCTTTCTTTCTTTCTTTCTTTCTTTCGAAATATTACTTTTAACAATTTTATGAATTAAACTCTTTTTTATTTTTGCTCCTTACATTTTTTAAGTCTTAATTTTAAATTTTATCTCTTAATTTTTCTTTTCGTTTTTCTTTTCTTTTGTATTATTTTATATTATTTTTATTTTTATCTACAATTTTAAAATTTTGATTTTCTCTACATTTTTTATGTATATGTAATATTTGAAAATTTAAATTTTTTAAGATTCATGGTTTACGTTCCTTTGATTTCACCCTGCATTTTTTTATTTTATTTATCCTTATTTAATTTAATTTAAATTTTAAATTTAAATTTAAAATTTTTATCGATATGTAACCGTAGAATATTTAAATTTTTAATCTTGTTTTTAAAAAAGCAGTAACAACTACCATTTTGAAATATGCACCTGATATATGCACCTGATATATATATATATATATATATATATATATATATATATATATATATATATAACCAGCTTAATAACCAAAACTGTCGGGTTTCGATTCCTGGTAGTGGATGCGCACTGCTGAAGAGTCCCACAAAAAGGACGAAACGGCCGTCCAGTGCTTCTGCATTCTGTTGAGGTCGAATATAGAGCTCCATGATTTACTTAATAATATGTATATATATATATATATATATATATATATATATATAAATGAATATACATATTATCTTACGTCTATGGCACGACTCAGAGTTTCATGCTTTATAGGATCCTCAGGTGCATATTTCAAAATTGTAGTTTAATAGATTTGAATTTAAATTCACTTGATGTTCGTGGAAATTAAATCTTACAAAGTTATGTTACTGCTTTTTTAAAAACAAGATTTAAAATTTAAATATTCTACGGTTACATATCGATAAAAATTTAAAATCCAGCTCTTCAAACTTGTCTTTTGTCTTCCTGGGGGTGTGTGGCTTGGCATTGTCCTACTGCATCGAAATGCGCTTTTGATTGATCAGAACCGGGTACTTTTCCCCGATGGGTCGCAGGTTTGATTCCTACAGGAGGACGCATATTTTCCTAACAAGATTTTTCGATTATTCAAGCCGGTAGATGTAAATAAATATATACTGTTTAGTTATGAAAAAGCGGATTATCTACTCAAATACGAGTATATATATATATATATATATATATATATATATATACGTAAATTCAAAATATAATTAAATGGTTATTAATACAGAATTTATTTCGACAGTTGTTAAAATTAGGCTGCATTTTTAAACCCGAAAAAACAATTTTTTCCTAAATAATCATTTCACCGCAAGCAAGGCAGTTTTACTGCCACTGGTGTGGAGGGGGTTACATAGGAGGATAGTGATGAGAAAGAGTTATAGAGGGTGTGAGAAAATGGGTAAGATAAGGATGAGTATACTGGCATGAAGAGAGCGGATGAGAGTAGAGCGGACGGAGAAAAGAATACGAGAGAAAGGATGCAAATCAGGAAGATGGAGAATGGCAATTGACATTGGAGGTTGTAGCTAACAGAGAAGCAAGTATACGAAAGAGAATTCCACAGGCGGGAAGTGTGAGAAAAGAAGCTAATAAAGTAGAAGCTGCGGTTTCATTTTATTAGGTTGTCCCAAAAGTTCCTAAACACTTGCGAAAATTGAAATTTTACTCGCCAAGTTATCTAAGGTTGCCAAAAAACATTTGCAAAAAATTGAAATTTTACTCGCAAAATAACAAAGATTATTGCTCAAAATAAAGACCATCATTTTCCAAGACTTTCTGCCATCGATCTGCAAGCTTTTGGATCTGGTCAAAAGAAGGTCCTGCATTTTTCTTCGCTGTACAGGTTGACACAAAAAAAGATACAAAAACGGAATAGTGTTACACAAATATATTCCAAAGACAGTAGTACAAACATATACCAATGAACGATTATTAGCGTGGTTGTCAGATTTGTGCTGGAATAGATTCCAGTCTCATTCACCGCCTCTCTTACTTTTACTCTCTGCTTCTACAAAGCAGAACTGTTACTTATATATAGCTTGGACGAGTTCATGTGTCATATGGGTAAGTCTCCTTAACACCCTCCTCTTAAGTATTAGGTTGTCCCGAAAGTTTGTAAGCACTTGCAAAAACTGAAATTTTACTCGCCAAGTAATCTAAGGTTACCAAAAAAACACTTGCAAAAAAACTCGCAAAACAACAAAGATTATTGCTCAAAATAAAGACCATCATTTTCCAAGACTTTCTACCATCGATCTGCAAGCATTCGGATCTGGTCAAAGTACCATTCAGTCGGCTTCGAATCGGTGCCCTTTCAGAAAGTGTTGCATTGAGCGGAAAAGGCCGTAATATGATGGAGCACAGTCAGGACTGTAGACTGGATATGGCAGAACTTCAACACCGTCCAGCTCTTCAAACTTGTCTTTGGTCTTCCTGGCGGTGTGTGGCTTGGCATTGTCCTGCTACATCAAAATGCGCTTTTGGTTGATCAGAACCGGGTACTTTTCCCCGATGGGTCGCAGGTTTGATTCCTACAGGAGGACGAATATTTTCCTAACAAGATTTTTCGATTATTCAAGCCGGTAGATGTAAATAAATATATACTGTTTAGTTATGAAAAAAGCGGATTATCTACTCAAATACGAGTATCTGTTAAATATAATGTTAAACCAAATAAATTAAAACTATGTCGGAGTTAATCCATTTCGGAGTTAATCCAAATTTCATAGCGCGTTGAGATCTCCGTCTGCTGGTGAATGTGTTGGATATTGATCACGGCCTGAAGCAAACGGTTAATCTAGCTGCACTGAGGAGCTGCGATACAGCAAAAAAGGCTTGTCTGCCGATGATTACTTATGCTCTCGCTAGTCGATAGAGACCTATAGGTAACAGTAACTGTGACGACGCTCTCGGGGCGCCAGTCGTGATGACTTCAACATAGTAGCTGGCTTACGGCCATATCACGTTGAATATACCGGTTCTCGCTCGATCACCGAAATTAAGCAACGTTGAGCCTGGTCAGTACTTAGATGGGTGACCACTTGGGAATACGAAGTGCTGTAAGCGTATAGTGACGGATGTGCGTGCTTACGGCCATATCACGTTGAATCCACCGGTTCTCGCTCGATCACCGAAATTAAGCAACGTTGAGCCTGGTCAGTACTTAGATGGGTGACCGCTTGGGAATACCAGGTGCTGTAAGCGTATAGTGACGGATGTGCGTGCTTACGGCCATATCACGTTGAATCCACCGGTTCTCGCTCGATCACCGAAATTAAGCAACGTTGAGCCTGGTCAGTACTTAGATGGGTGACCGCTTGGGAATACCAGGTGCTGTAAGCGTATAGTGACGGATGTGCGTGCTTACGGCCATATCATGTTGAATACACCGGTTCTCGCTCGATCACCGAAATTAAGCAACGTTGAGCCTGGTCAGTACTTAGATGGGTGACCGCTTGGGAATACCAGGTGCTGTAAGCGTATAGTGACGGATGTGCGTGCTTACGGCCATATCACGTTGAATCCACCGGTTCTCGCTCGATCACCGAAATTAAGCAACGTTGAGCCTGGTCAGTACTTAGATGGGTGACCGCTTGGGCATACCAGGTGCTGTAAGCGTATAGTGACGGATGTGCGTGCTTACGGCCATATCATGTTGACTACACCGGTTCTCACTCGATCACCGAAATTAAGCAACGTTGAGCCTGGTCAGTACTTAGATGGGTGACCGCTTGGGAATACCAGGTGCTGCAAGCGTTCAGTGACGGATGTGCGTTGTGGTGCAGTGGATATCGGCTCTGAAAGAGAAATCGGTGAGCCGAGTTCGAAGTCCAGTTGAATACCCTGCATTCACTTAAGCACTGGTACCCTTGGAAAAGGTATTAATACGTCCCTTCTCTCCAGTTATGGGTTAAATAACAGGGTAGGATTTGGGGACCATGCCCTTAAATACAAATACCAATGAATCTTGATACTCGAAAAGTAAAAAGTATTACTAGACACAAAACATATATAAAAACAACAATAAATTGTTGAAAGAAAAAGGTATTACCAGCAATAAATAAATAAAATTTAGTTGGTGATAAATGACCCGCCGAGGTGTTGATATGCCATAAAAACAAAACAACCAACATAGTACCTGGTCTTCAAGCCGTCTATGAGAACGGTGTTCTTCCTCACCCACGCTGTGAACTTTGATCCTGAGGAAGGTAGATTGAAAATTTTGCTTGCTGTCTCTTTACCACATTAACCACACCGGACGACGGTCTCCGGTCGCTAGTCGTGATGGCTTCGACACAGTAGCTGGTCTTCAAGCCGTCAATTACAACGGTGTTCTTCCTCACCCACGCTGTGAACTTTGATCCTAAGGAAGGTAGATTGAAAATTTTGCTTGCTGTCTCTTTACCACATTAACCACACCGGACGACGGTCTCCGGTCGCTAGTCGTGATGGCTTCGACACAGTAGCTGGTCTTCAAGCCGTCAATTACAACGGTGTTCTTCCTCACCCACGCTCTGAACTTTGATCCTAAGGAAGGTAGATTGAAAATTTTGCTTGCTGTCTCTTTACCACATTAACCACACCGGACGACGGTCTCCGGTCGCTAGTCGTGATGGCTTCGACACAGTAGCTGGTCTTCAAGCCGTCAATTACAACGGTGTTCTTCCTCACCCACGCTCTGAACTTTGATCCTGAGGAAGGTAGATTGAAAATTTTGCTTGCTGTCTCTTTACCACATTAACCACACCGGACGACGGTCTCCGGTCGCTAGTCGTGATGGCTTCGACACAGTAGCTGGTCTTCAAGCCGTCTATTACAACGGTGTTCTTCGGTGTTCAACGGAGCGACATGAGGCGAAGCGATCATACAGGATCTATAGTAAGGTTTTTACTTAGAAAACTGTTACTTTGGATTGACATTTATAAAATCCTTTCTAATAATAGTAAGAGTTTCCATTTTTAATCCATCTACTCAGCTATGGATTAAATAATAATACTTGTCTGATGAAAAATTATTGGTTCCTTCAAAACATTGTTAATGTAATATTCACAAGCGATGAAAGAATTATTCCCATAATCTAAACTAAGTTTCATTATTAAATAAACCAAATAGCGGATAAAAGCAAGTCAGTTAATGAATCCTTCAAAACTAGTTTGTTTTTGATATTGTAGAAGCTTAATATATTAAATATATCTAATTTTTTCTTAGGCCTCGAAGCTTAAGGACATATCACGCTGAAAAGCCGGTTCGCGTACCATCGCGTCCGACTTCAGCATCGCCGAGCCTAAAATGTGATCTAGATGGGTGACCATTTTGGAAACATATGATGGTGATGTGCGTTGTGGTCCAGTGGATATCGGCTCGGAACGAGAAATCAGGGAACCGAGTTCAAATTCCAGTTGAATTCATTGCATTCACTTACGCGCAAATACCCTTGGGATAGGTATTAATCCGCCTCTTCCTTCCAGTTATGGGTTAAATAACAGGACAGATTGGGTTCTATAGCCTTGGCTGGCAACCAGTCTACCGCAGAAACCAATGGCAACCTACTGCGGAATAATCTTCTGCGCAGTCAGTCATATCTCTTTCGAGACATGATCACCCAAGCGTGTTTCACGTATGGCACTTAACTGATTGACTGAATATAATAGTTGAAAACATGATTAAGATTCTACTGGGCATAAAGTGGGGGATCAGTTTATTATTTCATAACAATATAAAACTGATCCCCCATTAATTACTACTTAATAATATAGTACATCTCTTCCAGCTCTTGCTATGAGTCAAATAACAGGACAGATTGGGTTCTATAGCCTTGGCTGGCAACCAGTCTACCGCAGAAACCAATGGCAACCTACTGCGGAATAATCTTCTACCCAGTCAGTCATATCTCTTTCGAGACATGATCACCCAAGCGTGTTTCACGTATGGCACTTAACTGGCTGATGATGGTGATGATTTCTCATCCCAAAAGATTAGATGTTGTTACTGTAACAACCAAGATGAGGAGACTAGTCCAATGTAAATCAATTCATTATAATGATAATTCCTCATCTCAAAATTTCAAAGGTTGTGACCATAACAACCAAGATGAGGAGAATAGTCCAATGTAAATCCATTCACAATAATGATATTTCATCATCTCAAAAGTTCAGACGTTGTGACCCACAAAGATGAGGACAATAATTCAAGTCAAGCAATCTATAACAATGTAATTCTCCATGCATACAGACGAAAACAATGAGTAATTCTTTAAAAATACGAAGAAACATCATTTTGCAATGTAGATTTCGAAATCTGATCTACCAATTCCAACTGGGCTTGTCTCTTGGGAGGTTTCTTTGCTATCTGAAAATTTCGTTTACAAAATCCCTTCTCAGTAATTCTACAACCAAGATGAGGAGACTAGTCCAATATAAATAAATTCATTATAATGATAATTCTTCATCTCAAAAGTTCATACGTTATGACTATAAAAGCCAAGACGAGGAGACTAGTCCAATGGAAATCAATTCATAATAATGATAATTCCTCATCTTAAAAGTTTAGAGGTTGTGACTATAACAATCAAGATGAGGAGACTAGGCCAATGTAAATCAATTCATAATAATGATAATTCCTCATCTCAAAAGTTCAGACGTTGTTACTACAACAACCAAGATGAGGAGACTAGTCCAATAGAAATAAATTCATTATAATGATAATTCTTCATCTCAAAAGTTCATACGTTATGACTATAAAAGCCAAGACGAGGAGACTAGTCCAATGGAAATCAATTCAAAATAATGAATATTCCTCATCTCAAAAGTTTAGAGGTTGCGACTATAACAACCAAGATGAGGAGACTAATCCAATGTAAATCCATTCACAATAATCATATTTCATCATCTCAAAAGTTCAGACGTTGTTACTACAACAACCAAGATGAAGAGAATAGTCCAATGTAAATCAATTATTTTCAATGATAATTCCTCATCTCAAAATTTCAAAGTTTGCGACTATAACAACCAAGATGAGGAGACTAATCCAATGTAAATCCATTCACAATAATAATATTTCATCATCTCAAAAGTTCAGACGTTGTGACCCACAAAGATGAGGACAATAATTCAAGTCAAGCAATCTATAACAATGTAATTCTCCATGCATACAGACGAAAACAATGAGTAATTCTTTAAAAATACGAAGAAACATCATTATGCAATGTAGATTTCGAAATCTGATCTACCAATTCCAACTGGGCTTGTCTCTTGGGAGGTTTCTTTGCTATCTGAAACTTTCGTTGACAAAATCCGTGCTCAGTAATTCTACGATAGTAAATCTTAAAAGACCCGCCCAAAACTAAACGCCTAACCTCCGCATTCCATCACCCGCTGGCTGCGTCTTTTACTGTGGCGTCACGACTGCTATGTTTTTTCTCTCAATGGTCTCCCCCCCTCCCACAAAAAAAATGTTGTGCTATAGTAGAGAGGGAATGTAAGTCATTCGAGTTTTGGCTTTCACTCTCGAAGACGTCACCTTGAGCTCTAGTAAGCATTTCCAAATATGGCATCGACTTCCGGTGTTCCGCAAAGCTGCCTCACTGACTTACGTCTAAGCGTTTACCGATATAGACCTATATAAACATGTGGTTGTCCACGAATCCATTATAAGCGACACCGCAAAGTAATAGAAACGCCAGTTTTCTATCTCTGCAACTAAATCCTAAAAGTTTTTAACAAAACAAGCAGCTTAGCACCAACCATGCAGAATCACCGACAGCGATATTTCTATGTATTTGCTGTTCTCTTCTGCCTTGTGTCTGTGAGTAAATTATCTTTTTTCTATATCTTACTCTTTGTTAAGTAAATTTTCTTTAAGTCATGAATTTAAACGAGACTTTCGTAACAGGATCAGCCCAGAAGGAATATAATTAACCCCCACAAAAAACTAAAAAAATCCGTCCATTTATTTTATTTTTTTTTTATCAGGGCCGTTCTGAATACGAGTAAGAAAAAACAATCAATTTTGCCACATTTGATCTAGCCGAATAATAATAATAATAATAATAATAATAATAATAATAATAATAACTAGTCTTTTTTTTAATCATTTCACCCCAAGCAAGGTGATAATCCCACTATTTCCTGAATTCTTTTTTAATTTTTTTTTTCTATCAAGGCCGTATTGAATACAAGTAAGAACAAGCAAACAATTACATTTGATCTACGCGAATACTAACAATAATAATAATAATAATAATAATAACTAGTCTTTTTTTTTAATCATTTCACCCCAAGCAAGGTGATAATCCCACTATTTCTTGAATTCTTTTTTAATTTTTTTTTCTATCAGGGCCGTATTGAATACAAGTAAGAACAAGCAAACAATTACATTTGATCTACGCGAATACTAACAATAATAATAATAATAATAATAATAATAATAATAATAACTCGTCTTTTTTTTTAATCATTTCACCCCAAGCAAGGTGATAATCCCACTATTTCCTGAATTCTTTTTTAATTTTTTTTTCTATCAAGGCCGTATTGAATACAAGTAAGAACAAGCAAACAATTACATTTGATCTACGCGAATACTAACAATAATAATAATAATAATAATAATAACTAGTCTTTTTTTTTTAATCATTTCACCCCAAGCAAGGTGATAATCCCACTATTTCTTGAATTCTTTTTTAATTTTTTTTTTCTATCAGGGCCGTATTGAATACAAGTAAGAACAAGCAAACAATTACATTTGATCTACGCGAATACTAATAATAATAATAATAATAATAATAATAATAATAACTCGTCTTTTTTTTAATCATTTCACCCCAAGCAAGGTGATAATCCCACTATTTCCTGAATTCTTTTTTAATTTTTTTTTTCTATCAAGGCCGTATTGAATACAAGTAAGAACAAGCAAACAATTACATTTGATCTACGCGAATACTAACAATAATAATAATAATAATAATAATAATAATAATAATAACTAGTCTTTTTTTTAATCATTTCACCCCAAGCAATGTGATAATCCCACTATTTCCTGAATTCTTTGTCAAGTAAATGTTCTTCAAGTCATAAATCTAACGAGACGTTCGTAACAGGATCAGATCAGAAGGAAAGAAAACAATTGAAAAAAAAAACATTTAATTCTTCCATCTTTTTTTTTTTATCAGGGCCGTATTGAATACAAGTAAGAACAATTACATTTGATCTACCTGAATACTAACAATAATAATAATAAAAACTCGTCTTTTTTTAATCATTTCACCCCATGCAAGGTGATAATCCCATTATTTATTCGATTCTTTGTTAATTAGTTTTTTTTAATCATAAATCTAAACGAGACGTTCGTAACAGAATCAGATCAGAAGGAAAGAAAATAATAATAATTATATATATATATATATATATATATATATATATATATATATAGTCATCCGAATACAGATGTGTTTCGCTGTATCATAGCTCATCAGTACGGTTAGACTCCGATTGCTTTTTAACCCAGGATTGAAACCCGACCGAATTGGCATCAGTCGGTGATTCTACCTCTGAATTACCTCCATCCTTTTTTTATCAGGACCGCAGTGAATACAAGAATAATCCATCAATTGTGTTATAGTTGATCTACCCGAATACTAACAACAACAACAACAATAATAATAACTCGTCTTTTTTAATCATTTCACCCCAAGCAAGGTGATAATCCCACTATTTCCTGAATTCTCTGTCAAGTAAATGTTTTTTAAGTCATAAATCTAAACGAGACGTTCGTAACAGGATCAGATCAGAAAGAAAGAAAACAATTTTTTAAAAATAAAAATAAAATAAATCCCTCCATCATTTTTCATCAGGGCCGTATTGAATACAAGTAAGAACAATCAATACAATTGATCTACCCGAATAATAACAACAACAACAATAATAATAATAATAATAAACAAACACTGGTATGAATATCACCCAGCACCGGTTACAGAAATAGAAGATGTAACCATTCTATGGGATTACACCATCTACACAGACAGAAAAATTGAAGCAAACAGGCCAGACATTATTGTTAAAAACCAGAAGGAGAAAACTTGTCTATTAATTGATATGGCTTGTCCAGCGGATTGTAACATAGCAACCAAGGAATTTGAAAAACTGTCAAAATATAAAGACCTGGAAATTGAAATAGAAAAAATGTGTAAATTGAAAACAAGAGTTGTGCCAGTGATAGTAGGTGCACTTGGAATGATAAAAAATGGAACAAAACAACACATTGAAAGAATCCCTGGAAACCCCAGCTTAAGAGATATACAAAAAATTGTCTTATTAAGTACAGCCCACACACTAAGGAAAACTTTATCTATGTAATGCTAGGGATGATAGGGAAGATAGAAAATCATGAAATGGAGCCATAACAACACGCCACGACCTGCCTTAGATCTCCCCGCAGACTTGGTTGGTAGTGAGACTAAAGCAGAAATCGAAATATGATGAAAAATGACATAATAATAAAAACTCGTCTTTTTTATAATTATTTCACCCCAAACAAGGTGATGATCCCATATAATATGCAAGGTGAAAATGCTTTATAAAAAACTAGAAACCCTATTGTAAACAGGAAATGGGTAAGTAGAATTTGTATAAAAAATTCCTCATTATCTTCTGAAAAAAATCTTAAATTTTACATAACCTTAAAGGGTTGATAAACCTTAAAAAACACATCAGTCAATCTGTATATTCTTATAGTTAAAATATCTACCTTTTTATAGTGGAAAAGGGAGTAGTTCAAGGATTTTGTACTTTTTCTGTTTTTTGTTTTCTTTTTTTTTTTTAACCCATATCAAACCTTTTTTTATTAACAATACCGAAGACATTTTCACAATTAAAGACCATGCTCATTGGCATCTACCTTAAAAAAAGTTGATTTTTTCTTTTCGTAGAAAAGATTCCATCCACAGTAAAAAAACAAAACAAAAATAAAACTGAAAACATTATTGGGAAATTGTGCGTAACATTGAACCACCTCTTAATTGCTGTTGTTCCCAGGTCCACCCTGACCCGGAGAGGTAGCACCTGATAGAGTCCCAGCTATGGGCAAACAGTTAACCCCCAAACTGGGGTCAAAACACGATGAAAGTATAGAAATACACTTTTATAGAAATACTAGCAGCCTAGCCCGGCGTTTCTCGGATGTAATGAAAGCTTTAAAACTAATCCATGGTCCTGGAGCTCACACTCTTTGGATGTTGACACGAAAGACTAAAAAGCAATAGTTGTTTCCAGTTAAAGCGAAACCGTAGACTGAAAGAAAAATGAATGGATGTAAGTCAAATTTTGATTTCCTGGTATCGATATCAAATAAGTTTTTTTCGTCGTAAACTGAATTTTGAAGGCTAAATAAGTCCTCTGAGTAAATGCTATCATGGCTGAGACTAAGAACTACAATTATACCTACTTAGAGCCAAACCCGAAGCAAAAACTAAAAAAAAAGGGCTGAAAAAATACAGACATACAGGCAAATTAACAGACACACAGGCAAACATCTTGCCTTTTATATATATATATATATTATCGATTTTCTGCACTATTGTAAGAACTGCAACCTTGAAACTTCTGAATATCGTTTCTTATGTCTTTGTCTATGAGTGTATCAAATTTGATTAAAATCGGACCACTCCTTCTATAACCAGATTTTTTCGATTATCAATTTTCGATATTTATCGGGGGTACCTCGACACAAAACCTAGCTAACAACACTCACAGACGCTTATAGTACAACTGTGTAAATTTTCAAGAAAATCGGTTCAGCCGTTTCGGAGTCTATAGGTAACGGATACAGACACACACACACACACACAAACACACACACACACATACACATACACATATAGATAAAGTTCCATTTATAAATAAGTTTAGATATGCATAAAAATAGAAAAGTATACATTTTTGAAGAAAAAATACTACCAAGAACACATTTTTGAAGGAAAAAAATATAACCAGCAATACATTTATATCTTTAAAAGTGACGAGGGTGGACGTTGTGTAATTATTTGTTTGTTTGATAGATTCCACTTAGCGTCTGTATTTTGCGGTCTAGCTCGACGGGAGTTGCGCTCAGATGGAGATCAAAATTTTAGAACGCTAATGACACCTTGAAATCTTTCAGAAAGGGGTAGAAAAATACATAATATCACCCCACAAAATCAGGGATCAGTTTATGTATTGATTATAATATAGAATCGATCACCCTACTTTATATAATCTGTATCTCTATATGTTGCCCCTTCCCCTTCCACCCTAATCCAATAGAGACATTCTACATTGTTATCTATATCTATAAAAGTGACGAGGGTGGATGTTGTGTTAGTATTTGCTATATAAATTCATCAAATGTTTTTTATTCTTATTATTCCTTAAACTACCCGACTGAAACCGGGCTAAACTGCTAGTCTATATCTATAAAAGTGACGAGGGTGGACGTTGTGTTAGTATTTGCTATGTAAATTCATCATATGTTTTTTTATTCTTATTATTCCTTAAACTACTCGATTGAAACCGGGCTAAGCTGCTAAGCTGATTAAAATTTTTTTAATCCAAATCTGACTGAATTAACCTTCTTACTATAACCAAACATTAAAAAAAAAGTACCTTAAAACCCCACTTTTTGGCATTAAATAACCCACAGAGATTGATATACCTTTAAACAAAACTCAAACTCAAACTACCTTAGAAATGAGAAAAAGCTGATTTTTTTTTTCTTTGGAGAAAAAATTTCTTCCATAATTAAAGTATCTTGTAGTCTCTGAATAATATTATCAGTCATTATAGTGATTACTACTGTGTGTGTGATTTGTCTCGAATTTATTCATTTGGCGAGGCAAAAACATTTTTGAAGAAATATAACCATTCTATCGAAAAAAAATAATTACCATAAACGTTTTTTGTTTCTTTAGTAAAAGATGTTTACACTTATGATCCTCCTTAGTGGAAATTGCTAATGGTTTGAAATGCTGACAATTCTACCTTCAACGAAATGCTTAAAATAATCCAAAAAGCATTGTACTCAGTCATTGCTTATACATGGGGCTAAGTGAGTGAACAATTGAGAATGAAATGAAATAAAAAAAACATTTTGATAACGTTTTCCACATGAAATTAGGCGTACCATTCAGAATGAAAAATCAGGCTTCAGTTTGCCCATGACTGTCAAAAACAAATTAGGCGTACCATTCAGAATGAAAAATCAGGCTTCAGTTTGCCCATGACTGTCAAAAACTATTATTACTGTCGTCAGTTCGAACCCCAGTATCTCACATGGAATAGTCTTGTCAAACGAATTTCCAAAATT
Organism: Ascarosepion bandense; assembly: GCA_037127315.1. Classification (NCBI taxonomy): domain Eukaryota; kingdom Metazoa; phylum Mollusca; class Cephalopoda; order Sepiida; family Sepiidae; genus Ascarosepion; species Ascarosepion bandense. Next base: position 2,952,415 of record JBBBDQ010002177.1, read on the forward strand.
TTTACATCAGTGACACAGTTTTAAAAATATTCTCAATTTTTAATTTTTTGTGAAATATTACATACATTCTTTTACTGAAATCGAATATGTAATTCAACTTTTATATAAATAGAAATATTGAATGAAAAAAAAACTTAATTCAAGAAAGAACTGGTTTTTAATTACACTGAAGTGTCACGGCATACTAGTCGGGAATTGCTGTCCTAAGCAAATGAAATCAGTCCATGGAAAGAAAAAAAATGGTTTTAATTTTCGTTTGACGTATAATGTACGTCATTTATCAAAACCTGTTACTTAATTTTTTTTTAACTTTCTTTTTTACTTAAATTGGACTCCTCCAAATCTTTTTTAATAAATAAATAAATAAATTTTAAAAAGTTGATAAAGCAATTTTCCGATGCCTTGGGATTAATGTTCTTACCAATGATTTTGAATTAGGAGATTTCTTTTAAAATTAAAATTCTTTTTACGATACATTCAGGTCTATAAGCCAAGCCAAATACATTATTTAAAATGTATATATAAAAAGGAATTAATTTATTATTTAGTTAATAATTAATTAATTTATTATTTAGTTAATAATAAAGGAAAACGCGTAATTAATTTTGCTAAATTATCGCGACATATCAATTTGGAAAGCTCTAGACTAACTAATCTTGGGAAAAACCTAGTTGTTGCGAAATTCTTCACGAATTCTCAGCGAATACGTTTTGCACAACATTACTGCTGCAGTGGGTTCGATCTTAAATCGCTATCCCGCATAAGGATTGACAGGTTTAGATATTTTCAAATCTCAGCTTTGTTATTTTTGGATTTGAGGTCACTTTTGAAAACAAAGCCCTATTAAATTTTCAGTTTTCTTATTTGTGACTTTTGGGGTTGACTTTTGAAAGCAAGACACTTATAAATTTAAAATTTTTTGTAATGTGACATTTGAAGACAATGTCCCAACAAATTTTAGATTTTCTTATTTTTGATCTTTAGTGCGACTTTTGAAAGCAAAGTCCAACTAAATTTACAATTTCTCTATTTGTTACTTTTAGGGTGAATGTTGAAGGCACAAACTGACTAAATTTAAAACTTATTTATTTGTAACTTTTGGGGTGACTATTGAAAGAAATCCCTACTAAATTTTCAATTATCCTATTTGCCATTTTGGGGTGATTTTTTTAAAGGAAGACCCTAATAAATTTTCAGTTTCCCGACTCGTAAAGTTTTGGGTGACTTTTAAAAGCAATATCTTAATATATTTTAGATTTTTCTATTTGGTGACCTTTGGGGTGACTTTTGAAAGAAAAGACTTACTAAATTTTAAATTTACCATTTTGTGACTTTTGAAAGCAGAGCCCTACTAAATTTTCAGTTTCTCTATTTATGACTTTTAGGGTGATTTTTGAAGGCACAACTCGATTAAATTAAATTTTTTTCTATTTGTCCATTTTAGGGTAAATTTTGAAATCACAGCCCTATTAAATTTTAAATTTATCTATGTGTGACTTTCGTTGTGACCCTAATAAGATTTCGTTTTCACTACTGAGAACATTTTTGGCGAATTTTGAAAACCAAACACTATTAAATTTTCAGCTCACCTCCTTGGAACTTTTTTGAAGAAGTTTTAGAAAACCAACTTGACTGAATTTTAAATTTCCCTACTTGTGACTTTAAGTCTGACTTTTAAAATCACAGCCCTACTAAATTTTTCAGTTTCTGTACTGGTTATATTTTGGGCGACTGTTTAAATATTCATTTGGATTAATATTGTAAAATTTGTTGAAATATCAGCATATAAATGTTAAAAAACCTTCCCAACTTCTTAGAAAAGAAGAATTTTGAACCTGAACGAGACATACTCATAGTAAACATAATGGAATTTTATCTCTTAGTTGTGTCTTAAATGAGAAAAAGTTGGGTTTTTTTTCAAAGAAAAAAATATTTCTTCCATAATTAAACAAATGTGAAACCTTTGTATATTATTACCAGTGACGACAGAGTGATTCACACACGCTGATCTGTATAATTTGTTTTTAATTGATTCATTTGATGATGCAAAAAATATTTTTGAAGTACACCCTTGCGGAAATTAATAGAAACAACTGCATTAGTTTTCTTTCTTACAAAATACGATCAGTTTTAGGCCCAATTAGAGATTAAATTGCAGGAAAAACGAATGCATGGTCATCAGCAAAAAGATCAGCCCAAAATGCCACATACTGGTACAAACAATCCAACTAAAAATTTAAAAACCTGGGAAAAAATATTCTAACAGTAGACGGAACGTGCGACACAGAGATCCGAAGACGAATTGGCATGGTGAAGGACGCGTTCCAGAAGTTGAGTAAAGTATTAAGAGACAGGAAACTTTCACTAGATACAAAGAAGAGAATACTAGACTGCTATGTGATGTCAGTTCTTCAATATGGCAGTGAATGTTGGACAATATCATCAAAGATAAAGGAAAAACTTGAAGCAACTGAAATGTGGTTCTACAGAAGGATGCTGCGGATATCGTGGACCGAGCATGTGAGCAATGATGAGATTTTGGAAGGGTAGAAACAAAAAGGAAATTAATATTGAGCATCAGGAAAAGACTTGAAGCAACTGAAATGTGGTTCTACAGAAGGATGCTGCGGATATCGTGGACCGAGCATGTGAGCAATGATGAGGTTTTGGAAGGGTAGAAACAAAAAGGAAATTAATATTGAGCACCAGGAAGAGACAACTAAAGTTCCTGGGACAGACAATGAGGAAAGAGGGCTTGGAAAACTTGATACTAACAGGCCAGATAGAGGGAAAAAGAGACAGAGGTAAGACAGTGGATAACATATTTGAAGGGGCCTGCGCAGGTGGATGACAGAACGAGGGTTGCGTTGTGTTACAGGGGAAAGTGTGCTCAGATCCACCAGGGATAGGGAGACGTGAAACGCCATGATCGCCTACGTCCTGAAAGGACAAGGCACATAGAAGAAGAAGGAGTTACGGGGCGTAACCGATTTCAATTTTTTTCTAAGATTGGGTCATTTACAGTGGTGTGCAATAATATGAATCTATTTTCGAGGTGTATGATGAAAATATTTGTCCATGAAAAATATTACGTCATCTGTGATTGCATCAGATTTTATCAAACCCAGACATTATTTCCTCGGCTATTGATTAGGTGTCCTACGGCCAGTGTCTGCGATGGACGTTACTCTAACAAAAGCGTACGAAAATCTTAACGCTGCACGAACACACTGGCAAGAGAGTGGTCGCGGATATTGTTAGTGTCAGTCTTTTTAACTGTCAGTTGTATCATCAAGGTAAAGAAACAGTGATTCTGTCAGTCCAAAATGTAAAGGAAAATGCGTTCGGAAGTTAAAAACAACGCCAAGAGACGACGTATACGTCATATACGTCATCAGAGAAACTGAAAGATATTATTCGTTCTGTTTCATTTAATTTGCACAAAGATCTATCTATCTATCTATCTATCTATCTATCTATCTATCTATCTATCACGGTCTGTCTATATCTATCTATCTATCTATCTATCTATCTATCTATCTATCTATCTATCTATCTATCTGAGTCTGTTCTATATCTATCTATCTATCTATCTATCTATCTATCTATCTATCTATCTATCTGAGTCTGTTCTATCTATCTACTATCTATCTATCTATCTATCTATCTATCTATCTGAGTCTGTTCATATCTCTCTCTCTCTCTCTCTCTCTCTCTATATATATATATATATATATATATATATATCTGAGTCTGTTCATATCTATCTATCTATCTATCTATCTATCTATCTCAGTCCAATCAATTAATATATATATATATATATATATAATAAATTTTCAATAATCAAAATTGTTGAATGAACATTTCAACATGAAATCCCTAAGCGAGATTTCTCGTCTCCTCAGCAAAAGTCACAAATTGGCAAATTTAAAATTTAGTAAGTCTTTTCTTTCAAAAGTCACCCCAAAGGTCACAAATAGAAAAATCTAAAATTTATTAAGATATTGCTTTTAAAAGTCACCCAAAACATTACGAGTCGGGAAATATATATGTATAGCTTTTTCCTTTCTTTCTCTTCTTTCCTTTTCTTTCCTTTTCTTTATTTTTCTTACCTCCCGCCCCATTCCCTTTCTGTTTTGTTTAACCCAATTTTCAATTTAACGATTTTTTATTTCTTGACCCCTTTTCCTTTGTAAAGCTAGACAAGCCAAATTTTCCATTTCTTCACATACAATTCCATCGAATAGTTAAAACCAAAAATAGACTAATTTACTTCCAATTTTTTTTTTGTGACGTAAATTTCTCAAATCTTAACCGTCATTTTTTAATTTATTTTTATTTCTCTTTTTTATTTTTATTTTTATTCTCGTTTTGAAATATGCACTGTTGCTGAGGAGGCGTGAAATCTCTCTTAGGGATTTCATGTTGAAATGTTCATTCAACAATTTTGATTATTGAAAATCGATTTTATTTTATATTAGCTCTGTAATTTTAATTACATTGTGCTCTCCTCCTGTATCATTTTCTAATATTAAAATTTAATATTAATTAGGATCAGGTTTTTGAGATTCACCTTCACACTTTTCCGTTTTGATTAAAATATTTCAATATATATATATATATATATATATATGTGTGTGTGTGTGTGTGTGTGTGTGTGTGTTTTGGCAGCAAAATTTCTTTTAGACATATCAGATTAAATAAATTGCAAACATCATGTCTGCTTATTTTTAATAAAATATGTTCATACTCACAGATAATCTCTCACGTATTATAATTGAAATATGTCAGATATTAGCTGTAACTTTGACAGATGATTTTATTATTCATTTCTCAATGTTCCCAACGGTTGACAAATTGCTTAGGGTTCATTAGAACGTGAAAATTATCCAAGATTATCTTATTTGTTGAACTGTCATGGTCATGCACGTGTTAAAACATGAAAACAACTGTTCCTTTTATAAACATTTTAGAACATTACTACAGTATTTATAGCTGATTCTATTAATTGACGGCTTAAGTTTTTTCATGAATATTGCCTAATTGTTTAATGAACTCTAAGCAATTTGCCAACCGTTATATTTGAAGCAAGAAGAAAATTCACAGTAATCTTTAGCAACACAGTTTTGCAGTAATTTTTTGTTACCACAACTCACATCCCTGAAGATCATCTCAGAAGGAGATTGAAAGTACTTGGAAATATCCAGAAATGAATAATCACTTGTCAAAGTTACAGCTCATTTCTAACATCTTTCAATTATAATACGTAAAAGATTAGTCGTGAGTATAAACGTATTTTATTAAAAATTGGAATATTTACTCTGATATATATATATATATATATATATATATATATATATATATATATATATATCCGAGTGAATACAGAACAAAGAAAGAATTCTTACAACGTCCAAAACATTAATTTAAAACAGTGCTCGATATATAATATATAGAGCTGTGAATATTTATTATAAATTATATTTTAGATCATGTACATAATTTTTCTATATATATCCACGACAAAAGTACGTTTGTTTTGACATTGAAATTCAGACTAAGAACTACAATTATACTTACTTAGAGCCAAACCCAAAGCACAAACTAAAATAAAAAGGGCTGAAAAAAATACAGACATACAGGCAGATAAACAGACACACACACAAACATCTTGCCTTATATATATATATATATATATATATATATATATATATATATATTATTGATTTTCCGCACTACGTAAGAACTGCAACCTTGAAACTTTTGAATATCGTTTCTTATATCTTTGTCTATGAGTGTGTCAAATTTGATTAAAATTGGACCACTCCTTCTATAAGCCTATTTTTACGATTATCGATTTTTGATATTTATCGGCGGTACCTTGACACAAAACCTAACTAAGAACACTCGCAGACGCTTATAGTACAACTGTGTAAATTTCCAAGAAAATCGGTTCAGTCATTTCGGAGGCTATAGGTAACGGACACACACACGCACACACACACAGACAAAGTTCCACTTATAAATAAATTCAGATAAATTAAAATTTGCAAACCTTTCACATGAGTGACGTTTTATTTTTTGGTTTAATGTTTTTTTTATTACTTTTAATTTTGTTTTATGTGTGTCCAAGCTAAATATTGAATTCAAAATTTACAAAGACGGTAATGTTTAGAAAGTGCTTTAATTGCTTGTTCATCTAGAGTAAAATTGCTTACCAGGTTCTAACCTTTCACCATTCTTTGTAGAGCAATTCTATCGCTATTTCCATGGAAAGTGTTCAGATT
>JBBBDQ010002178.1:2500-335000 GCA_037127315.1 Ascarosepion bandense
TGTTTTTATGGCACATCAATCTCGGCCGGTCATTTATTGCCAACTAAACATTTTTTTATTTTTTGCTGGTAATACCTTTTTTCTTTCAATATTTTATTGTTGTTTTTATATAAGTTTTGTATCTAGTCATACATTTTTCTTTTCGAGTATCAAGATTCATTGGGATTTGTTTTTAAGGGCAGGGTTCTCAAGTTCTACCCTGTTATTTAACCCATAACAGGAGGGAAGAGACGGATTAATACCTTTCTCAAGGGTACCAGTGCTTAAGTGAATACAGGGTATTCAACTGGAATTCGAACTCGGCTCACCGATTTCACTTTCCGAGCCGATACCTACTGCACCACAACGCACATTCGCCACTATACGCTTACAGCACCTGGTATTCCCATCTAAGTACTGACCAGGCTCAACGAAACATCATAAAGCTTCAGGCCGATAGACGTAAATAAATATACAGTTTAATATTAAAAACAGAGCATCTACTCAGGTATGAATATCCCTTACCAAAATAATGTTTAAATAAATAAATTAAATAAATGTGTGTGGGGGGTGGGGGGGTGCAGAGAAAGAGAGCGTATAAACTATGTGCGTTGTAACGCAGTGGAAATAGGCACGGAACGAGAAATCGGAGAACAGAGTTCGAAATCCAGTTGAATTAGTTGCATTCACTTACAAGCAAGTAACGCAAAATGCAATGGCAACCAACTGAGGGATAATTTTCTGTCCAATTAGTCATTTCTCCTTCGAGACATGATCGCCCAAGCGTATATCACGTATGGACTGAAGAATTGAATTGAATGTACCTAAAACAAACCTGACCCATGCAATGTCTGCGAGAAGGAGACAGACACCGTATCATTAGCCAAGAGCGCTGAATGCCGATAGAATTAACAAACCAAAATGGAAAAAAACAAAGACAGAGGTGTTGTAAATAGATAATACGACGGTATTACCAATAACGGTTATCGTTCGTGGCCATTAATCAGATTCGTTGTTGTTGCTATTGTTGTTATTACATAGATATGTGGAAGATACTTCTACCGCACCATTTATACAGTCAAGTTTTGCTTGCAAAGATAATAAAAGGTATATGCTTTGAATCAGCATATATATATTGATTATAAATTATGATTTACTAGCAATATAGCTCGGTGTTGCTCGGGTGTAATGAAAGCTTTAAAACTAATCCATGGTCCTGAAGCTCAGATTCTTTGGACGTTGGCACGAAAGACTAAAACGCAGTAGTTGTTTCCCGTTAAAGCGAAACCGTAGACTGAAAGAAAAATGAATGGATGTAAGTCAAATTTTGATTTCCTGGTATCGATATCAAATAAGTTTTTTTCGTCGTAAACTGAATTTTGAAGCCTAAATAAGTCCTCTGAGTAAATGGTAACATGGCTGAGACTAAGAACTACAATTATACCTACTTAGAACCAAACCCGAAGCAAAAACTAAAATAAAATGGCTGAAAAAAATAGAGACATACAGACAGATAAACAGAGACACACACGAACATCTTGCCTTTATATATATATATATATATATATATATATATATATATATATATGAAACTTCTGAATATTGTTTCTTAAGTCTTTGTCTATGAGTGTATCAAATTTGATTAAAATCGGACCACTCCTTCTATAACCTGATTTTTTCGATTATCGATTTTAGATATTTATCGATGGTACCTCGACACAAAACCTAGCTATGAACACTCACGAACGCTTATAGTATAACTGTGTAAATTTTCAAGAAAATCGGTTCAGCCGTTTCGGTGTCTATAGGTAACACAGAGAGAGAGACACACACACAGAAAGTTCCATTTATAAATAAGTTTAGATAAGATGTACAAAACTACAAAATACGACAAAATTGTACATTTTGTTTCGACATTGAAAGAACAATGTCTCACCAGGTAGTTACTAAGTACCTGATGAGACAATGTTTTCTCAATGTCGAAACAATATATATCAGGCTTCTCTCCCTGAAAGCGAAACACTGCGCCTCCTCGGGTTAACTCTCACACCAGGTCTCAAGTGGAATAACTATATAGAATCCATAGCCAAATCCGCTGCTAAGAAAGTCGGTTCTCTGTGGAGGGCCAGGAAGTTTTTCCCGTCCTAAACAATCTTGCACATATACAAGTCTACCATCCGCCCATGCATTGAGTATTGCTGTCATATCTGGTTCGGTGCTCCTGCTATCCACTTAGGTATCCTCGACCGAATCCAACGGAGAATCTGTAGTGTGATCGATCCCGACTTGGCAGTTAGGATACAGTCGCTTTCTCACCGACGCAGTGTGGCTTCCTTGTGTTTCTTCTACAAATATTTTTACCGTTTCTGCTCTGATAAACATTGCTCGCAGGTAACCCCTTTATACGAATTGTCTTCGAGCCACAAGATTAGAAAATAGGTCCCACCCTTTTACTGTGAAGCCAATAAATTGTAAACGCAAATTCTACTCCAGCAGGTTCTTTTCTCGAACTTCACATTTCTGGAATTCTCTTCCGCATACTTGCTTTCCAAGAATTTCAATGTAAAGTCAATAGTCATCTCCTGTCTCACTAAATTACATCCTCTCTCTCATGCTTTTCTACATCCACCCAACTCTCATCAGTACTCTCTTCCCTCTCCTACTATCTTCCTGACACACCCTGTAACCTCTCAGTCCTCATAACATTCCTTCCCGTTCACCCCACACTCATCAGTAATCTCTTCCCTCTCCTACTCTCTTCCTGACACCCCCTACAACGTCTCTCTCTTCATAACAATCCTCCTATGCAACCCCTGGACAACACTGGCAGTAAAATGTCTTGCTTGGGGCGACACGATTATATATATATATATATATATATATATATATATATATATATATATATATGAGAGTGAGAGAGGGAGAGAGTATATAGGAATCACCATCCCCAGGTTACACTTTCTATATCAATATTCACTCACTGTACGTTTGTTTTTCTCTCTATTCTTCTCCCCCCCCCCCCGCTCTCTCTCTCTCTCTCTCTATATATATATATATATATATATATATATGCATATATATTTCTATCCTTTCTTCCTCTCTCTATTTCCCTCCTTTCGCGTTCTATTTATTCCTCTCACTTCTTCCCTTTTCTCTTTGTCTCTCTCTATCTTCCCTCAAACAAAAGAAAGATTATAGCATATAAAACTTTTTTTTGCACACGACCTGATAACTTTCTTTCTAATGAATAATGATAGCTCCAAATACGTGAAAAATATAAAAAGAACATTATGGAGTTACGATAGATAGATAGATAGATAGATAGATAGATAGATAGATAGATAGATAGATAGATAGATAGAATGACATAGATGGATAGATAGATAATGAACAGAATAAGATAGATATAGAAAGAAGAGAATGACATAGATGGATAGATAGATAATGAATACAATAAGATAGATAGATAGATAGATAGATAGAATGACATAGATGGATAGATAGATAATGAACAGAATAGATAGATAGATAGATAGATAGATAGATAGATAGATAGATAGATAGATAGAGAGAGAGAATGACATAGATGGATAGATAGATAATGAATACATAGATAGATAGATAGATAGATAGATAGATAGATAGATAGATAGATACGAGAATGACATAAATGGATAGATAATGAACAGAATAAGATAGATAGATAGATAGATAGGTAGGAAGGAAGGAAGGAAGGAATTAATTAATTAATTAACAAAGAGGTATATATAAATGGTGTTTCGAGTTCGAATTCCAGTTGTATTCCTTGCTTTCACTTCCGCACAAATACCCTTGGGAAAGGTATTAATCAGTCTCTTACCTCCAGTTATTGGTTAAATAACAGGGACAGATTGGGTTCTATCGTTTTGGCTGGCAACCAGTCTACCGCGGAGAGCAATGGCAATCTACTGCGGGATAATCTTCTATCCAGTCATTCATGCCTCTTTCGAGACATGATCGCCCAAAGCGTGTATCACGTATGGCACTTAACTAACTGAATGCAATCGGTCCTCATTTAACCTCTCAATTTCAATTATTTTCTAACCGCTTCCCTCTGTCTTTTCTACAAATATTTTCATGGCAACTGCTTTGACGAATTTTTTTCTCCTTAGTCCCCCCCCCCGCCTCCACGCAAATCTGAGGGTGCTACTAGATTAGCATCTTGGTCCCTTTTTTTTACCCTCGAAAATAGACAAACGTTTCCGCTAGTTCTTCTGCAACGGTTTCTTTTATCGCCCTTCCAACCGGTAGAACACCCTTCCGTTTACTTGCTTCCCTGATAGATAAAATCAACAAAAATAGATATGAACAAACCGAGAGAGATAGGGACGAACTGATTTATTTACAAAAATTAGTAAGAAACCTGTCACTGAATGTATTGTCCATCGCTATCCAACTTTTTCACATCTTTCTGGCAGCATTTGAATTCTACGTCGAAAAAGCGACATATCTGCCGATTTTGAGGCATGACCGGGGCTAACCCCTCTTATCTTCTACGCTTAGGGTCAATCCGAGCTGATCGAACCTAATGCAGAGCAGACGCTTCGAACTATGCATATTCAGCTTCGATACACTAAGTTTAATATATATATATATCTATATCTATATAGTCATCCGCAGACAGATCTGTTTTGCTGTATCACAGCTCATCAGTACGGTTAGAGAGCCGATTGCTTTTTACCCAGAATCGAAACTCAACCGAATTGGCGTCAGTCGGCGATTCTACCCCTGAGCTACGGGCGATCGACAGAAGAAGGTAGACTTTTTAGCGTGTATATTATCATTATGCACACCCAATAGCTGAGAGTGTTCTAATTCTACCAATTTTGCAGAGTGCTCAATCTGGGTATGAAAGCGTAAATACTCATCCGCAGACAGATCTGTTTCGCTGTTTCATAGCTCATCAGTACGGTTATATATATATATATATATATATATATACATATATATATATATATATATATATATGAACGGACCGAAATAGATTGATAAGTTTTAGCTTGTCAGTAGAGCTGGTGGTGAAAAACGAGTTGATCCTAACCCTCGCTGCTTTTCTCAACATACTCTTGAAAATGATACCTTCTACGATTCGCCATAAATCTTGTACAAAAAAATTATGCGCTACATTAATGCAAATATAATTTGGTGCGACCGTATAAAGAATGTCTTCCCCGGGGACTAGAAGCTCTCCATTTCACGCAAATTATTGTTCAGGTCATTTATTGATGTCCGTTCTTTTGACATGGTGTGAAATTTTATAAGAATGTAAATTAATATGGCCATCATCATCGAATATTTTTCAACGGTTTTATTTTCTTTGTTTACACTCAGTCGTCAAGTTTGTTTAGGCTTCGGTCTTTTTCTGATAACACTAGGCTCGGTATGTGATTGTCGGTCATTACGTCTAGCTAGTGAACTTGATTCTTACTGGGGGTCTAATAGTTATGGCCTTGTAGCAAACTAAGAGAAAAGAGTGTTTCTGCATAATTACTACTAACGACTGAGCTCGATCGTCAATGAGAGCTCTATAATTATGGCCTTGTGTCTAACTAAACTAAACTTAGTAAATGCCAGAATGCTATGGCAAGCGAGTAAGAATTAGCGAGTTTTTTTTTAAAACTGTTTCTAACTACTGATCTCGATACTCGTTGATTTGGTTGATTTTATTTAGCGGCATATTAACACCTCTATGGGTCATTTAATGGAGAAATGTAAATATTTGCTAAACAATTTTATGGCTTCAACTAAATATATTTTGAACGCATTTGCATTACTTAACCACAAATAATAAATATTGTTCGTCCTTCTGCTACAAAATGTATTATTGGTCATTTTGCTATAAGTATATACCGTTGTGATATATATACACTATCGGCTAGAATTATTAGGCAACCCCAGTTTTTTAAAAGAAATGATGTATTCCATACTATTTTTAGATAATTCTAAATGAAAATAGAAGGGTTCTTTTATTAATACTGCATAATAATAAGTGCATCAAATGAACTGTTCTGGTGTCCAGTTTTTGTGCTCTCTTCCCAATGCTAGTTTCTTCTTATTGGTTGAACGAAGCAAAGGCATCCTGGCTGCCTTGTAAAATTTTACAAAGTAATAATAACAAAAGAACCATTCTATTTTCATTTAGAATTTTACAGTTGGCAATACATACTAAAAATAATATGAACTACATCAATTTTTTTAAAAACTGGGGTGGCCTAACAATTATGGCTGGTAGTGTATATTGTAGGTTATTTTGCGAATAGTCATTCTTAATAATTTTATTATGAATATATATTTTTATACTTTCATCGAGTTTTTTTTTGTTTATGATGTTCACAAATTTGCTCAAAGCAGTGAGCTTAACATGTGCCGGGTCAGTGTGGTTCCGGGAACAACAAGGATTAAGAATTTCCCTCACCTCAAAACCTCCAATCTCACGATCAGAGGCCTGTTCTGCCGGATGTAATTTATTGTCATAACAAGGACCCCTCTCGATCAGATGTATTGCTGCTGGATGTAATTTATCGTCACTCCCAGGACACCTGCTGATCATAGTTTATAGCTACTGCCGGATATAGTTTATAGTTGCCTTCTTGCCAGATGCCGTTTATCATAAGGCCTAAGACACCCCCAAATCAAAGGACTGCTTCCAGATATATTTTATCGTCATACCTAAGACTAGTCCCTATCAGTAGCCTTGTCGACGAATATAGTTCATCGACATACATAATACTCCTACCGATCAGATACCTTACTGCTAGAAGAAGTTTATCGTCGTACATAAAACCCCACCCGACCAGGGGCCTTGTTGCCCGAAGTAGTTTATCGTTTTGTTGAATCCAGTAACTTTTCCGAAACATTTACGAGTTTCTGGTTAAAAAGGATGATGTAGGATACAGTTTATCGTCTCACGCAGGAGATCTCCCAAACAAAGACCGATTATAGGCCTTGCTGCCAGGCGTAGTTTATCTTCAGACCGAGGATACCTCTCTATCAGAGGCCTTACTACCGGCTGTAGTTGATGTCATGCTTAAGACCTCTCCCGATCAATGGCCCTGCTGCCAGATGAGGTTTATGTTGACTTGTCTAGATGAATTGATAAGACCTCCTTGCCAGTCGAGTCAGTCAGTTAGTTAGTTAAGTGCCATACGTGATACACGCTTGGGCGGTCATGTCTCTTTCGAGACATGACTGACTGGGCAGAAGATTATCTCGCAGTAGGTTGCCATTGCTTTCTGCGGTAGATTGGTTGCCGACCAAAGCTATAGAACCCAATCTGTCCTGCTATTTAACCCATAACTGGAAGGAAGAGACGGATTAATACCTTTCCCAAGGGTATTTGCGCGTAAGTGAATACACTGGATTCAACTGGAATTCGAACTCGGCTCCCCGGTTTCTCGTTCCGAGCCGATATCCACTGTACCACAACGCACAGCCAGTCGAGTACTGCGCTTAAATTCATAAAGACTGGATATCATAGCAAAGATCTCACCCGAACAATTTTCCATCGAAGTGTTTACAGAAAAGAGGCAGACAGGTAACTATACATTGGTGGGAAGCTGAGCCGCTAGATCAGGGCCAAAAGTATAACTGGTTCTGCTGTCGATTTTATCAACAATTTCTTAATAAATATAAATTTATTCTTTATCAAAATTAATTATTTATTAATTGTCATCCAGAATTGGTAAACGACCAATTCTGACTCCTGCTTCAAAAGGAAATGAATCAATATTTTACTAAACCTGTTCGTCTCTAAAACATACCCTGATATCTGCAACATAAGCAACACTTTTATTGTATTTTATTCTCAATTGATTAAAGATGTAAAAGAAAATTCTTGCAATTGTAAAATTCTTTTATTTTCTTTTAGATACTACGCAGTTGCAATTAAACTTGGGCGTTTAATTGCCACTGCGTAGTATCTTTGATGGACAGCGAATGACTAAAATTCAGCAGCAGTTATCGGCATATTACAGCTAAAGTTTCTGGGACATGCAATGAGGAAGGCAGGCTTGGAGAACCTGATACTAACAGGCCAGATAGAGGGAAAAAGAGACAGGGGAAAGCAACGGATAAAATATATGAAGGACCTAATCAGGTGGATGATAGAACGAGGGTTGCATGGTGTAACAGAAGGCGTGCTAAGAGCCACCAGGGATAGGGAGACGTGGAAAGCCATGATCGCCTACGTCCTGAAAGGACAGGGCACATAGAAGATAGTATTTAAAATGTTGGATTAGTAAGAATACATATGCCAAATGTTTATAAGAAATTATCATGCGGGTATAAAATGGGGGATCATGTTTATATTATAATCAGTATATAAACTAATCCCTCATTTTGTGGCCATGCTATTTTCTATACATTTATATTCTCGATTTATGGACTTGAGCTAGTGGATAACAGCACGAGGGTTGCATGGTGTAACAGGAGAAGGCGTGCTAAGAGCCACCAGGGATAGGGAGACGTGGAAAGCCATGATCGCCTACGTCCTGAAGGGACATGACACATAGAAGAATATATATGCCAACTGTTTATAAGAAATTATAAGGTGGGTATAAAGTGGGGGATCAGATCTATATTATAATCAATATATAAACTGATCCCTCATTTTGTGGCCATGCTATTTTCTATACATTTATATTCTAGATTTATGGACTTGAGCTAGTGGATGACAGAACGAGGGTTGCATGGTGTAAGAGGAGAAAACGTGCTTAGGGCCACCAGGGATAGGGAAACGTGGAAAGCCATTATCGCCTACGTCTTGAAGAAACAGGGCACATAAAAGAAGAAGACCGCTTTTCGTTTATTCGTCAGCGGTCTTCGCCCAAAGATACGGGTTCTTGGTTCAGAATCAGTCGTGAAAGTATAAGAAAATGACTTAACGTGATATTTCTATTTCTGTCTGTCAACATCCTCATATATTGACAAGAGTATAACGCCATGGAATTTCTGTCTATATTTTATGCACTTTTCGACCGATACAGTCTTGAGCCCTAATTAATGTTCCTAGTGCAAGTCGACAGAATGATATCACTTCTCAGCTTTTCCCTTAAGATAGGAAAGTGTTTCTCTGAAAAATTAAAACTTTAAAAAATTATACAAAGATATTTGCGCGGCTGAACATTATTGAATATGTTAATCACAGTTCCGTTACCAAGGTGGGATCTGGGGCCCTCCCAATAAAAATACTTTGCTACACCTCATGAAAAGATGTGAACTAATTTTAGCGTGTAAATATACTTCCTCATGTTCTCCCGCCGTAAATAATAAAACAATCTCTCGCCTTAAAACACACACACTATCGAGGAGGCTGTGTTAATGGCTCTGCCCAAAATCAAGGACAATGCGTTAATATCTATCGAAAGACATTTCAGCGTTGCAGCAACACTGGAGATGTTGAAGACTCGTCTTAAAGGTATAGCCAACACTTCCAGGAAAATGTATTATGAAAAGCCTTATTAGTGTTTTACTCAAGGCTAATCTCATCGAACAACTATTCCGGAATAATATTGCTAATAGTATCTATCAATTAACTGTTCGCTAAAAAAACTGTTCTAATAAGAATTATCGAAAGAAGTAGGACAATATACAGGGTAAGCCTCTAAAGTCTAGACAGATGGGAAAAAATGCATAATTTTAATAAATGAAAATTTCAACATTTTTATTGGTTTAGAATATTAACAAATAGCATGTACAATATCATTTCAAACATTTGTGATGCAAAGGTTGATGCGCTTTGGATGAATCACGTGAACTCAATGCAATAAGTCTGATGATTTCAGCAAATTCATCGTGTTTAATCAAGTGTGTTGCATCTTTGATTTTCATTGAGTAGGGGAGGGTGGGGAGAGTTGGCCACAAAATCTTCCTTTTTTATATTTCTTTCACTAGTGTTGAGGTGATTGGTCTTATCAAACTGGAAATTTGCACACATAAACAACACACATTTTTCATGATATGGAAGAAGTTTTATTCATGTAAGTATGTAAAAAAAAGTTGAGAACAAAATTCCAAACATGTCATGTATGGGGAAAGTTGGCCACAAATGGGGAGACATGGCCTCTTCAGTGGAGAGACTTGGCCACAAATGGGGAAACTTGGCCTCTTCAGTGGAGAGACTTGGCCACAAATGGGGAAAATTGTTCACATTAAAAGAAGGCAGTGTTTTTCAGCTCTCAATAACAAAGTACAACAAAATGAACATATATATTAGTCTTTATATCATTTCTGCATCATAATAACACCTGATAATATTCTGAAATGTGCTGGGTTCAGCGATAAAAATGGTCTTCATATGATCAATACTACACATGAATGATGAAATATAAACACACGCACACACACACGTTACAAATTTGTGCCACAGATGTGTTCTAATTAGGAAATTAGACACCCTAATACAAAGGAATGCATGAAAAACAACCACAAATTCATTCAGAACCCAGTCATGTGGAGATATAAAACCAGTATGAACAATGTGGTGAGTTGGCCAGCCTGTGGCCTACTCTCCCCACAAGGAAAATCTGAAAACAAAAAATCAGTAGAAATTAACAATGACTGTCACTTTTTAAGAAATATGCTGAAAGCTAGGCTAAATGGACACTCTTAACAGATGCAAAACAAAAATAGAACACTAACAATGTCATCAAAGCTACTATGGGTTCGAAGGTAAAACTGAAAAATTGAAAAACTTACCTCCAAAATGAGTCAATGCTCTCTCTCAACCATGTGTCAAAGGAAGTAATCAACAGTGGGCCAGTTATTCCTCACTACAGAAGAGCTCTCCAGAAACAAAGCTAAGAATTAGTTTCATATTTAAGTTTTGCTTAGACACGGGGTGGCCAAGTCTCCCCACTGGTCAAGTCTCCCCACCCTCCCCTACATGTTTTCCTTTGGCATACCCCAGAAAAAGAAGTCATTTCTTTCTTCTTTCAACAAAGCCATGTTTAATCTAGGGAAATGAAGGAAAATTATAATTAATGGGATGTCCTATCTGTTCACACTTTAGGTGCACCCTGGATAAAGAAACACACCGTCTGCAGAAAGTAAATCGGTGTCGATGCAAATGCAGACAAAACAGTGTTCATGTGCATCAATAAAGCTCTATGAATTCCCTGTTCGGTAAATCATTAAAATAGTCAATGGGAAAAGTGAAGCGAACATTCCCTTGGGCCTCAATGGAAAAGCTGTCAATGGTCGGAAAATCACTGAACTGGATTGAATAGAACCTGTTCATTCGAAGCTATAACCGTTTTCTATGATTTAAATGAATGGACATTCGCAAAAGGACTGGAAAAGAAAAGAGATGGCGCTCATACAAGGAGGTTATATGTTGCATTGAGTGCACGTTCTATGGCCATCTAGTTCTCTTTCCACAAGTCTTTCGGAAGAGAAGAACAAGATTTGTGGGTCACTCCTAGAGAAGTAAGGATGGACTTATCACTCGGGTAGTGATCACTTATTCAAAACATAAAATTGCCAAACATCTCAGGACATTATAGCAATCAGGTGAGATCGATAATCAGAAAAACTGGTGAGAAACTGCCAAACTAATGCAAAGATATTTAAATTACCTGCTGCAGACGTTAGTGAACCTCTGAAATCTTTTTCGCTGAAAAATTGTTTTAAAAGAAATATTTTATCAATTTCAAACGGTATTAGAACAGGAATCTCGGTCAATGAATTCTGAATTTTTTCCTTATCATGAAATGACTAATATTATCATTGTCAGTAGAGATTAGGAGAACAGATATTACACTTTTATCTCAGGATGATGTCCAGGTGTTATATTAGCTGCTCAGACAATGCATGCTGAATATCTCCTTTTAGAAAATGAATAAGTTTTGACATTACCTAGCGTAGTTGAAATAAATTACCAAGACACCTTTTTCTTAATAGAACGTTTATTCACAAAGCCCCTAAATACTAATTTCCCAGTACTCAAACACGTGTAACAAGTGTAACCAACAAATATGACTGTTGTAACCTGAAAAGGTCACTGAATGAGAAGTAACCTAATCGAAAGTTGGAAAATGAAAGAGTAATACTTATAACATCAGCAAAATCTTATACTCGTCAGCTGCATGAAGTAGATAACCACTGCTAGTGGTGAACCGGTTCGTCTCCTCTCGTCAGAACTGTAAACGGGAAAACAATTTATGAGAAGAAAGCCTGTTGTGGATGACGTGAGTGAGTGAACAGGGAAAAAATAATAAAACTTATAAAATCTAAAGATGCTAGAGATAAAAGCAAAGCAAGACCAAGCAAACAGTCTCTTTGTTTACAAATAGAGGGTCGCTTAGACCTGATAAACAGCGTCTCCAACACCTTCAGATGGAATAGCGAATGTGCTCTGGCCAAAACCGAGAACAAGTTCACACTGAAATTTATAGAACAGGTCGGATTATTTATCAAGTGATCCGCAATAGAAGACCCGTATGTATTTCGAATGGTATCACCAGATGAAAAGATTTTCCCTGTTCATTCATTCACGTCATCTGCGACAGACTTTCTTCTTGGTAAATATTTTTGTACAAACCGCTCAATTACATGTTAAAGGAGTTTCTTCTAACTACCGTTCATGTTCTTGGTAAGGGAATTTCAATTATTTTGGATGTCAAGTTCTTTTAATGTGTCTGATAAAGGATATTCTCCGAAATTGCGAACATGTACCTGGTAGGGGATATTCTCCGAAATTGCGAACATGTACCTGGTAGGGGATATTCTCCGAAATTGCGAACATGTACCTGGTAGGGGATATTCTCCGAAATAGCGATCATGTACCTGGTAGGGGACATTCTCCGAAATTGCGAACATGTACCTGGTAGGGATATTCTCCGGAAGAAGGACTACATCATAGGGGATATTCTCCGAAATAGCGAACATGTACCTGGTAGGAGACCGCCGAAATTTCAGAACATGCACCAGTAGGGGATATTCTCCGAAATTGCGAACATGTACCCAGTAGGGGAGTATTCTCCGAAATAGTGATCACGTACCGGTAGATATTCTAGCAGTGATCATGTACCGGTAGTATAGCCTCCAAATGGCAACACGTGGCCCGTAGTATATTCTCCGAAATGCGAAATACGTACCTGGTAGGGGATAGCCTCCGAAATGGCACATACCTGTAGTATATTTTCCGAAATAGTGACTGCGTACCTGTAGGGGGACATTCTCCGAAATTGCGAACATGTACCTGGTAGGGATATTCTCCGAAATAGTTGATCATGTACCTGGTAGATATTCTCCTGAAATAGCGACTGTGTACCTTGTAGGGGATATTCTCCCAAATTACAGCATGTACCTGGTAGATATTCTCCGAAATTATGAACATAAAATTTGTAGGGGATATTCTCCGAAATAAGTGATCATGTACCTAGGATATTCTCCGGAAATAGCGATCATGTACCTGGTAGATGGCCTCCAGAAGCAGCATCATGTACCTGGTAGGGGATATTCCCAGCCCAGCACTGCACGGTGGTATCTCCCGAAATTTAGAACATGTACCTGGTAGGGATATTCTCCAGCAGTGACTGCGTACCTGGTAGGAGGCTGCCTGGAAGACATCTGTGTACCTTGTGTGGATACTCTGAAACAGCGATCATGTACCTGGTAGGGGATATCTGAATAGCATCTATGTACCTGGCAGGGGACATTCTCTCCTGGGAAATCAGTGAACATGTACCTGGTAGGAGCCTGTGCCAGCGATCATGTACCCAGGGATATTCTGTGCTGAGCACTGCGCCCGCAGGGAGTATTCTCCGAAATGTGAACATGTGCAACGTAGATGTCTTGTACTATGAACATGTACCTGGTAGGGGATATTCTCCAAATAGCGATCATGTACCTGGTAGGGGACATTTCCGGGAAGAAGTGACTACCTTGGTGGGATATCTGAATGAAGATCATGTACCTGTAGGGGATATTCTCCGAAATAGTTGATCATGTACCTGGTAGGGACATTCTCCGAAATAGTGATCATGTACCTGGTAGGGAACGTTCTCCGAAATAGCGATCATGAGTCTGGTAGGGGATATTCTCCGAAATAGCGATCATGTACCTGATAGGAGATGTTCTCCGAAATACCAATCATGTACGTTGTAGGGGTCGTTCTCCGAATTAGAGATCATGTACTTTTTAAGTGGCAAATGTATTGAATACCGATCAGGTTCTTGGTAAGACAGGTCCCTCCAAAAACCAATCATGTACCTGATACGGGTATTACTTCAAACAACCAATCATGTACTTGATTGGAAAATTTATTCCAACTAAGCTTCATGTACTTTGTAGATAATTTCTTATAATTACCGATTGTGTATTTGGTAGGGAATGTATTTGGTCGTAGAAGTTCCTCAAAGTACGCACCATGTACTTTTTTATTGAAGTTTTTCGAATAAAGATCATGTACTTGGTAGAGGGGGTTCTTTCAAACACCAATCACCACGTATTTTGTAAGGGAATCTCTTTCAAATTCTGACCACGTACCTCATATATTAACTTCTTCCATAGACATTACTTTCAGACAACTGCTTTTGTGCTATATACTCAATTTTTGATTGATCATCAATTCCAATCAACAAAGATAAATCTATCAAAGCCTTTCCTGAACAACTCAATAAACAGGACAATATAATGATGGTGCACTATCTGAAAGGCGGTCTACGTTAGAAGAAAACCTATACAAATATTTTCAGATTTGAATAATGAAGCTGTGAATTGCGGTTGTTATATGAATATGTTTATCTATAAATGAATTATATGATTTTCTAAAAAGAATCAGTGAAAATTTTTTAAGGATTTGATAATCAAATAAATACTCAATAACACCTCATATATTATATATATATATATATATATATATATATATATATATATATATATATTTCGGCATATTTACGTTCTCTCTGCTTTTGGGGATAAAACGTAAGCTTCCGATAAAATGAAATATTGTCCAAATTTACTTGCTTTGAACAATCAAAATTTTTAAAAACTTTAGACATTCATTAGTTTTGCCTTAGAAAATTCTGCTCCGGATGGTAAACTAGGGTGTAGGCTTTTGTTTAACAAGATTTCTTACACAAACTTATTGGTGATGTATTCAGTTATATTGAAGGCGGTCTGATCGTATAAAGAATGTTCTTTTTTCACCGTCTTTCTTTCTTCCATATATCTACCTTACTATCTCTGATTTAGATATCTAAAAGTGTTTTTATCTCTCTCTCTCTCTCACTCTTTCTCTCTCTCTCTCTCTCTCTATATATATATATATATATATATATCTTATTCTGTTCATATGTTACTATCTCGGTTTGTTCATATCTATCTATCTATCTATCTATCTATCTATCTATCTATCTATCATGAACCGTTCATTATCTATCTATCTATCTATCTATCTATCTATCTATCTATCTATCTATCTATCTATCTATCTATCTTATTCTGTTCATATCTTTTCTATCTACCTATCTCGGCCTGTTCATATCTATCTATCTATCTATCTATCTATCTATCTTATTCTGTTCATATCTATCTATCTACCTATCTCGGTCTGTTCATATCTATCTATCTATCTATCTATCTATCTATCTATCTATCTATCTATCTATCTGTCTATCTATCTATCTATCTATCTATCTATCTATCTATCTATCTATCTATAGAACCGTTCATTATCTATCTATCTATCTATCTATCTATCTATCTATCTATCTCTCTATCATGAACCGTTCATTATCTATCTATCTATCTATCTATCTATCTATCTTATTCTATTCATATCTATCTATCTACCTATCTCGGTCTGTTCTATCTATCTATCTATCTATCTATCTATCTATCTATCTATCATGAACCGTTCATTATCTATCTATCTATCTATCTATCTATCTATCTATCTATCTTATTCTGTTCATATCTATCTATCTACCTATCTCGGTCTGTTCTATATCTATCTATCTATCTATCTATCTATCTATCTCGGTCTGTTCATATCTATCTATCTATCTATCTATCTATCTATCTATCTATCTATCTATCTATCTATCTATCATGAACCGTTCATTATCTATCTATCTATCTATCTATCTATCTATCTATCTATCTATCTATCTCTCTATCATGAACCGTTCATTATCTATCTATCTATCTTATTCTATTCATATCTATCTATCTACCTATCTCGGTCTGTTCATATCTATCTATCTATCTATCTATCTATCTATCTATCTATCTATCTATCTATCTATCTATCTATCTATCATGATCCGTTCATTATCTATCTATCTATCTATCTATCTATCTATCTATCTATCTATCTATCTCAGCCTGTTCATATCTATCTATCTATCTATCTATCTATCTATCATTATCTTGCTATATGCCTCTGTATATTTTATATTTATCTCTTCTGTTCTCATACATATGTGTGTTTGTGTGTGTGTGTTCGCGCACCCGCACCCGCGTTTTTTTTCTATCTATCTTTCTAGAGCCTTCTCATATTCATGACTTTTTCAATTTATCTTACTTATTCGTGTGCTTTCCTATTAACCTTCCATACCGAATAAAGCCAACTTCCTTCATGAAACTTCATGTTATTCCAACCTTATCTTCTTCCCGCAGCAAATAACAAAACAAACCAAATATTTCAACAATTGATTCATTTATTTATGTATTTATTTATTACCACGACGGAAGCCATTAATTCTCTTATTTTAGTCCATATTTTAACTTGGTATTTCCATGACTTTTAATGGTTTTTATGATTCTGAGCCAACCTTACGATTTTAATGTATTCTTTCAAAACAGGTAAAGAATAAAGATTAGATAACGCCATGACACAATGTAAGTCTTTAAGAGAAAACTCATTTAAGAGTCTTACTGTTACAGACAAGAATTCAAAATGATGAAAGAGGAAGACGCAATGTGTGGAAAGGAAATCAACAATGAACAACGAAACAAGAAAAAAATTGCAATCAGAATTAAAACGAGGTAGACACGATAAAAAGAAAAAATAGAAAGAAAAAGAAAGAGAATTTAAATCACAAGAAAATAGAAAAAGGAAAAATAATGTTGAGAAAGAAAGAAAGAAAAAAGAAAAATAGAAAGAAAGAAAAGTAAAAGAAATCTTGAAGAATGAAAGAAGAAAATTCAAAATAGTAACGAGAAATAGAGGAAAAATAAAGCAAGAAAGAAGAAGATAAAAACTAATGTTTAGAAAGAAAGAAAAAATAGGAAAATATATTGTTGACAAAGAAAGAAAGAAAGAAAGAAAGAAGTAAAGAAAGAAATAGAAAATGGAAAATAATTTTGAAAAAGAAACAGAGAAATAAAGGAATGAAAAATAAAATTAAAAATAAAGAAAGAAAACAAGTAAGAAAAAATGAAATACAAATTAGAAATAATGTTGAGAAAGAAAGAAAAAGTAAGAAAATATAAAAATATGTCGAAATATAAAAAAATAAAAACAGAAAAATGTTAAAAAAATAGAAAAACAAACAAAGGAAAAAAGTGAAAAATAATGTCAAGAAAGAAAAAAAATCAAGTAAAATAGAATGAAAAGAGAAAATGAAAAGAAAGAAAGAAAGAAAGAAAGAAAGAAAGAAAGAAAGAAAGAAAGAAAGATGAAAAATGAAAAGAATCTTGAGAAAGGAGAAAGACAAAAAATGAAACCTAATGCTGATTATGAGAAAAAGATTATGAAGAAAATGGAAAAAATTTTGGGAAAGAAAGAAAGAAAGAAAGAAAGAAAGAAAGAAAGAAAGAAAGAAAGAATAAAGGAGGAAAATGGCAAATAATATTGAGAAGGAAATAAATAAATAAATATAGATTAATGCTGAGAAAGAAAGACTCAAATGGAAAATAATGTTGACAATGAAAGCAATTAAGAAAGAACCTTATATAAAATAGTATTATGATCGTAGAAGAAACAGACAATCTAAATTTAACAATGAGGAAGCGAAAAATATAAAATTATTATCGAGAAAGAAAAAAGATAGAAGAAAAGGAAAAATATTGATACTAAAAAATGAAAATATGCAATCGAAAGAGAAATAAAGAAAAAACGAATTTGTAAGAATTTATCTGAAATAAAAGAATGAGAAAATGAATCCTCAATAGGAATATATATATATATATATATATAATTGTAGAAGAAACAGACAATCTAAATTTAAAAATGAAGAAGCGAAAAATATAAAATTATTATCACGAAAGAAAACAGATAAAAAGAAAAGAAAAAATATTGATACTAAAAAATTAAAATGCACAAGTGAAACAGAAATAAAGAAAAAACAAATTTGTAAGAATTTATTTTAAATAAAAGAATAAGAAAATGAATTCTCAATAGGAAAATATATATATATAAGATCATCTGAAGAAAATAATATCCCACTCAAAGAAGAAAGAATGAAAAAAATATTTTTTAAGTGAAAATGAAAAAAATGAAGGAAAACGCTGTCTAATGAGACGATCAAGCCGTCACGTTCAGCCAGATGGTTAAAATCATTTCGTTTGCCTGTAAGAAATTGAAAGAAACGGCAGAGTGAAGAGAATTGGCCAACTGGGGAGACAAGTCACTGAGAAAAGAAAACGGAATCTTTAAATGTCGGTGAAGACCAAATTGGGTGATATTAGCGGCTTTTACAACGATCGAAATATTGATTATCGACCTACTTTCAGTCGGAAAAGAAGATTACCCAATGCTTATATTGGCGGAAAAAAAGAAGTTTATACTCTTTTTTGATTTTATTTATTTCTTGTCTGCATAAAAGCATCAAGATTTTTGTTGGATTCCATCTTCCCGTTTTATGGAGTGTGTAGATATTTGCACTTGTGTCAAGAACACTCCGCCTTACCCGGGAAAAATATAGCAAACAAAAAAAAACTTCCAGTATTTATGATTTCCATCTGAATGTCTTTTATAATATTTTATTATCATCGATTTCGTCACAGGCTTTAAATCTAGAAAGAAATAAGACTGGCTGAATTGATTTTAGATGAAACATTATCACTACTGAGACGATTATCCGATCTTTGTTGTTTTTATCACAGTATATCAGTCAGTCCGTTATGCTACCCGTCAGATGTATTCTGTTTTCACTACTCTTTTAGATTTTGTCTGAGTAACTAGTTGGGGGAAAATATACGAGGGTCATTCAATAAATAAGGTAAATTTTTCGTCATAAGGACGTCTACGAAGGTGCTTCAATAAATAAGGTGAATTTCTCGGTATAAGGACTTCTACGAGGGTCATTCAATAAATAAGGTGATTTTCTCGGTATAAGGACTTCTACGAGGGTGATTCAATAAATAAGGTGAATTTTTCGGTATAAGGACATCTACGAGGGTCATTCAATAAATAAGGTGATTTTCTCGGTATAAGGACTTCTACGAGGGTGATTCAATAAATAAGGCGAATTTTTCGGTATAAGGACTTCTACGAGGGTCATTCAATAAATAAGGCGAACTTTTCGGTATAAGGACTTCTACGAGGGTCATTCAATAAATAAGTTGAATTTTTCGGTATAAGGACTTCTACGAGGGTGATTCAATAAATAAGGCGAATTTTTCGGTATAAGGACATCTACGAGGGTGATTCAATAAATAAGGTGAATTTTTCGGTATAAGGACTTCTACGAGGGTCATTCAATAAATAAGGTGAATTTCTCGGTATAAGGACTTCTCCGAGGGTGCTTCAATAAATAAGGTGAATTTCTCGGTATAAGGACTTCTACGAGGGTCATTCAATAAATAAGGCGAATTTTTCGGTATAAGGACTTCTACGTGAGTCATTCAATAAATAAGGTGAATTTCTCGGTATAAGGACTTCTCCGAGGGTGCTTCAATAAATAAGGTGAATTTTTCGGTATAAGGACTTCTACGAGGGTCATTCAATAAATAAGGTGAATATCTCGGTATAAGGACTTCTACGAGGGTCATTCAATAAATAAGTTGAATTTTTCGGTATAAGGACATCTACGAGGGTCATTCAATAAATAAGGTGAATTTTTCGGTATAAGGACTTCTACGAGGGTCTTTCAATAAATAAGGTGAATTTTTCGGTATAAGGACTTCTAATACAGATAAAAGCTTACATTTTTTTCCTTTACTTCATTTTCAAAGGGATTTAATTTTTTTGGCAGATTGAAAAAAACACTTTGAGAGTTTTTGAGATTAACAAAGATAACTGACCAAGAAGCAGGCTCCAGGACTGAACAGAGTTCAATTATCAGTTTTTGGTTGCTAAAGGGTGCAAACCAGTTGAAATTTATAGGAGAATGTCAACTTATGTATTGTGCCACATGTTTCAGCCAAAAAATATCTACAAGTGGGCTAAATTGTTTAAAGAAGTTTGAAAGTGACGATAAAGTCAAAAGTGCTGTCAGCGATTGGCTGAGACATCAGTCCTAAGATTTTTACGCGGAGAGAATACAGAAACTTGTGCACAGATGAGAAAAGTGTGTGACACTGCTGGGAGACTACCTTGAAAATAAAAAAGTAAGCTTCTATCTGTATTAGATGTCCTTATACCGAAAAATTGTCCTTATTTATTGAATGACCCTCGTAGAAGCCCTAATACTGAAAAATTCACCTTCATTATTAAAAATGACCTTCGTATATTTAAATTCGGACCAATGTCTTTAACTTTGTTATTTTTCCGATTCGGCCGTTTTCCCCTGGGGTGTTCTTTAGCTATTCGCTTATGACTCTCGTTGTTTCCACTAAGTCTTAATTAGTGCTACCAGGCTCAAGCATTGATCTCGCAATTACTGTATTTCAAAGGTTACATTTTTTAGGCTATTGTATTTTTTTAAATAATTTCCACTAAACAAGGCGATAATGCCACTAAGATGCAAAGAGTGATTGGAAAGGAAAGACGATTAGAAAACTTATAAGGAAAAAAGGAAAATACAAGAAGAAGGAATAAGGAAGACTGATTATGGCGAGTTGCGTGACCTTTAAACTTTTGGTGTCTTTTAACCGAATCTATTCAACTTGTACAGAGAGATTATTTTGAGGACCCGAGATGTTATGGCAGGATTCGTCATAGGAGGCCACATTTTGAACAATATAAAATACGCAGATGATACAGTGCTGATAGCAGACACAGAAAGGAAACTACAAGACTTCCTACAGAAGGTAGCTGAAGAGAATGACAAAAAAGGACTACAAATAAACTGCAAGAAAGCCGGATGCATGGTCATCAGAAAAAAGGACAGCCTCAAATGCCAAATACAGGTAAGCTATATTAAAACCAAGCAGGTACAAAAGCTTAAATACCTGGGAAGTGTGCTAACAGAAGACGGAAAGTGTGACACAGAGAACCGAAGGCGAATTGGCATGTTGAAGGACGCGTTCCAGAAGCTGAGTAAAGTATTAAGACACAAGAAACTTTCACGAGAAACAAAGAAGAGAGTATTGAATTGCTATGTGATGTCAGTTCAATATGGCAATGAATGTTGGACAATATCATCAAAGATGAAGGAAAACCATGAAGCAGCTGAAATGTGGTTCTACAGAAAAATGCTGCAGATATCATGGACCGAGCATGTGAGCAATGATGAGGTTTTGGAAAGAATGGAAACGAAAAGGAAATTAATACTGTGAATCAAAAAAAGACAACTAAGTTCCTGAGCATGCAATGAGGAAGGAGGGTTTGGAGAACCTGACACTACCAGGCCTGATAGATGGAAAAAGAGAGAAGAAATCAGCGGATAACACATTTGAAGGGCCTGAGCAGGCGGATAACTGAAGGGGTTGCGAGATGTTACAGGCGAAAGCGTGCTAAGAGCCACCAGGGATAGGGAGACGTGGAAGGCCATGATGGCCTACGTCCTGAAACGACAAGGCACAAAGAAAAAGAAGAAGAAGATTGTAGTGCCAAAAGAACTGAGAGTGAAGAAGAACTGAGAAGCCTTGAATGAAGAGAAAGGGCATTAAAAGCGCAGGTACAGGAAGACAAAAGATGATGATTGACGTTGCCGGAAGCAAGAAACTAGAAGAATTATCTACAGGTGAGAAAGGCCAGAAAAGAAATTAATAGGCTTCAGTCAGTCAGTTAATTGCCATAAATGATACATCTTTCGAAATATGACTAATTAAGGAAAAGATTTCTCCGTAATTTGATGGTCATTACTTTCTGAGGTAGACCAGAAGCCAAACAAGGCTATAGAACCCAATCTGTCTAGCATGAAGAAAGAAGAGGTGGATGAATACCTTTATAAACGGTATTTGTGCGTAAGAGCATGAAGCGAATTCAACTGGAATTCGAACTCGGCCTTCCGATTTCTCATTCGTAACCGATATCCATTGCCCCACAACGGTTAACTCGAGCTATTTGAAATTTTGGAAGATTATAGAAGTCAAGGGAGTGAGAAACCAGGGGACATATCCACAAGTGAGAATCAAACTTTGCCATAATTTTTAATCGTTATATTTGTTTTGAATCCCAACCAATTAAAATCGGCTATACTCTCACTATAGTCTCCGTTTGCCTGTTTTAGATAATTACAGTTATTTCACAAAATAAGCCGTAAATATTGGTCATTTAAATAAGTTTTTTTTTTCTGGTTGTGGTTATGGGTTTTCTTCAGGGTGATGTATTTTAGGCCTCCGGCGGAAAGAAGAAATTTACACACTCACATAATATATATATATATATATATATATATATATATATATATATATATATTGTAAGAAAGTGACAGAACACGTAGATTTTAAACCCACTGCTTAAGCATCTATTTTTCATAAAGAGTGCTCGATACAGAATAGAGCTTAATATTGTAATAGTTGTTACAATGGTTTATAAAAGCATAGTATCACTGTGTAGTGATACTATGCTTTTATAAACCATTGTAACAATTATTACTATATATATATATATATATATATATATATATAATGAGAAGGCGCAACGAGTCACTTTACTGGAGGTTATATATACATATATATATACACACACACACACACACACACACACACACACACACACACACACACACACATATATATATATATATATATATATATAAACTTATTTATAAATAGAACTTTGTCTGTGTGTGTATCTGTGTGTGTGTCTGTGTGTGTCCGTTACCTATAGACTCCTAAACAGCTGAACCGATGTTCTTGAAAATTTACACAGTTGTATTATAAATCGTCTGCAAGCGTTCTTAGCTAGGTTTTGTGTCGAGGTACCCCCGATAAATCTCGAAAATCGATAATCGAAAAAATCGGGTTATAGAAGGAGAGGTCCGATATTAATCAAATGTGATACACTCATAGACAAAGACATAAGAAACGATATTCAGAAGTTTAAATGTTGCAGTGCTATCCTTGGATGAGTTATTTGACTCCGATATTGGAAATCGATACCCCGATATCCTACCGGGCCTAATCATATCAATGTTTCAGCCCTTTTATTTTAGTTTTTGCTTTGAGTTTGGCTGTAAGTAGGTATAATTGCAGTTCTTAATCTCAGCCATGTTACCATTTACCCAGAGGACTTATTTAGCCTTCAAAATTCAGTTTACGACGGAAAAAGGTTATTTGATATCGATACCAGGAAATCAAAATTTGACTTACATCTATTCATTTTTCTTTCAGTCTACGGTTTCGCTTTAACTGGAAACAACTATTGCTTTTTATTCTTTCGTGCCAACGTCCAAAGAGTTTGAGCTCCAGGACCATGGATTAGTCTTAAAGCTTTCATTACACCCAAGCAACTCCTGGATATACCGCTAGTATATATATATATATATATATATATATATATATATATATATATATATTATCTCTAGTAAAGTAACTTATTGCACCTTCTCGTTCTAAACTTATATGAAGTGGAAAGACTATGTTGAATCGATTGCCAGCTCAGCTTCTATGAAAGTCGGTTCACTGTAACAAGCGAAACAATTTTCTCTCCAGAATTTATCTTACATGTCTATAAGTCTACTATTCGTCCGTGCTTAAAATATATTGCTGGAACCTATGGTCCGTTGTTCCTTTTTATTTACATTGAACTGCTTGATACGATCCAAAGAAGAATCAGCAATAATATTCTGGAGGCTCAAATATTAAAAAAAATCTTTGAATTTGTTAGCAATGAATTGTGTCCTAGACTATAGTATCAGGAATGGCATATCTCGCAAACAGTTCTTGTAAAAAATAAATCACACTCCTCGAAGAATTTGTTTTTTGTTTTTTTGTTTTTTTTGTTTTTTTTTGGTTTTTTTTTGCATTTACAAATTTCAGGCCACTTAATAAAGTTATGCACAACCACAAGATAATGTGATCCATTTATTGGCCCTGCAAAATCAATGTGCACTCTTGATCACGAAGGTTGGCCAAGGTTCTCATTTTGTGGATGGTGATCGTGTTGCCAGTGTACAAACTTTGCAGTCTTTTACTACTTTTTAATGTCTTGATTCATTTTGGTCAAGTATCTAGAGGATGTGCGTTGTGGTGTAGTGGATATCGGCTTGGAACGAGAAATCGGGGAACCGAGTTCAAATTCCAGATGAATTCATTGCATTCACTTACGCACAAATACCCTTGGGAAAGGTATTAATTCGTCTATTCCTTCCAGTTATGGATTAAATAACAGGACAGATTGGGTTCTATAGCCTTGGTCGGCAAACAGTCTACCGCAGAAAGCAATGGCAACCTACTGCGGGATAATCTTCTGCCCAGTCAGTCATGTCTCTTTCGAGACATGATCGCCCAAGCGTGTATCACGTATGGCACTTAACTGACTGATACATAGCTTTTCATAAGAGATTTCATCTCTGAAATTCTCGAGTATCCACTCAACAATAGGAAATCCTCAATACCTCCTTTAATGCATGGATTTGATGTTCTCACGTCATCTGCGGACAAAGCTGAGTGCTTTGCTCACAGATTCTCATCCAACTCCACATTCGAATCGTCCGGAGCACACCCACCCGACTTCCCTATTAGAACTGAGGCCAAAATGCACGACGTATATATTACCCCGACAGTAGTATCGAGCGTAATTTCAAAACTCGACCCCCATAAGGCGTGTGGAGACGATGGAATCCCGGTGATAGTCCTTAAGAAGTGTGCTCCTGAACTTTCCCCTGTCCTCTAAACTATTTAACTACTGCCTTTCTGCTTCCTGCTTTCCTGCATGCTGGAAGTTCTCTTCAGTCGTTCCTGTATTTAAGAATTGTGGTGAACCCTCGGACCCATCCAACTATCGCCCAATCAGTCTTCTACCGATATTCGGGAAAGTATTCGAGGCTATAATCAATGCTGAAACAGTTCATCATCTCACTGCCCACAAACTGTTCTCCGACAGGCAATATGGATTCCGCTTTGCCAGGTCCACGGCCGACCTGCTAACAACCGTAACGGAGTACATGCTACAGGCCCTTGATGAGTCTGACGAGGCTCGCGCGGTTGCTCTGGACATCTCCAAGGCTTTCGACAGGGCTTGGCACTCTGGCCTCCTATGTAAACTACGCGGTTATGGTATTACCGGTCGCCTGCTTGACCTAATCCAATCTTTCTTAAATAACCGCAAAATGAAGGTCGTTCTAAATGGGCGTGCCTCTTCGTCCTACGGCACGAATGCTGGTGTCCCACAGGGCTCTATCCTGGGCCCGACGCTCTTCCTTATTTTCATCAACGACCTCCCAGATGAGATCAAGTCCCAAGTAGGCATCAACGCAGACGACACTACAATATACTCCTGCACCAGTAAGAAACCTGTCGTGGCGGACAGACATAATCTCGCTGCTGACCTTGAGCGGGATCTACACTCTGTGGTGAACTGAGGCAAGAAGTGGCTTGTCAACTTCAATTCATCTAAGACCAAGCTGTTGTCTGTCAACCATTACAGGCAACCTCTCCTGCCTCCCATAAGCATGGACGAAGCGATTCTCCCGGAGTGTAATACACTACGCCTCCTCGGACTTACCCTGTCCTCAGATCTCAAATGGAACCACTATATTGAATCCTTAGCAAAATCTACTGCTAAGAAAGTTGGGTCACTATGTCGATCCAGGATGTTTTTTCCACCTGAATCCATCCTGCATATATACAAGTCAACCATCCGTCCGTGCATGGAGTACTGCTGCCATTTATGGTCAGGTGCCCCTGCCGTTCTCCTCAGTGTTCTTGACAAGCTCCAAAGGAGAGTCTGTAATGTGATAGGTACTGATCTGGCGGTTCGACTGCAGCCACTTCACCACCGTCGAAATGTGGCCTCCCTTTGTCTGTTCTATAAATACTTCAATGGCTTCTGCTCAGACGAACTTAAGTCACTGATGCCTCCTCAACAGGTGTTTACTCGTGCAACCAGACTGGCAACTGGGTCCCACCCATTCACAGTCAGGTTAGCCAAATGCAGACGACAATTCTACTCCTGCAGCTTCTTCTCTCGCACTTCCCGCCTGTGGAACTCACTCCCGTATTCTTGCTTTCCTGACGGCTACAACCTCCAGAAATTTAAATGCAAAGTCAATACTCATCTCCTAACCACTGGACCCTAGCTCTCTCCCCACCCCTGTATAACCTTCCCTTTCTCTCCACCTATGTAGCTGTCATCGCACCTGCTTTCTCAGCTTTCTATTGTTCCTTACTAACTAGTTTGTATTCCTCACTCTTTTCGAATTAATCTTTTTACATTTATGTAGCCCCCTGCACATCAGTGGCGTTTCCGCCTTGCTCAGGGTGAAATGATTAAAAAAAAATTCATTTAATATTCACTTATGTGATATGCTAAGTATTACAACTCTTTGTTCGAACATCAATATTCCGTCACATAGCGAATTAGCGTTCAAGTCTGGATTACATTCTTACTTTTCTTTTAATCATCTCACCCTAAGCAAGGCATTCTACTACCACGGTTGCGCAGGAGGTTACATAGGGGAAAGTGATGAAAAAGAGGGGTTTGTTATCCGAAATGTCAGAAGGAGGGTAATAGACGGATGAGGATACTGAGGATGGGGGCGGGTGGAATAGATGAAAAAGAGTTTAAGAGAATCGATGCGAGTTAGTGAGATAGGAAATGTCTATTGACCTTACATTTAAATTCCTAGAGATTGTCACCCCAATCAAGGCATTCTACTGCCACTGTTGCACAGGGGGTTACATAGGAGAAAGTGATGAGAAAGAGGGGTTAGTCATAGGAAATGTCAGGAGGAGGGAAATAGACCGATTAGGATACTGAGGATGGGGGTGGAGTAGATGAAAAAAGAGCTTTAGAGAATAGATGCGAGTTAGTGAGATAGGAGATGTCTATTGACCTTACATTTAAATTTCTGGAGATTGTAGCTGTCGGGGAAGCAAGTATGTGGAAGGGAATTCCACAGGTGGGAAATGCGTGAAAAGAAGCTGTTAGAGTAGAAATTGCGGCTAAATTTTATCGGTTTCACTGTAAAAGGGCGGGACCTTGTTGCTTATCTAGTAGCTCGTGTAAATTCATACCTAGGAGGCACCAGTGATCTAAGTTCATTGGAGCAGAAGCCGTGAATAGATTTATAGAAGAGAAAAAACAACAAACAAAGAAAACAATAACAACAACAACAGGACACTCGAAGTACAATTTCTTTATTTGTTTCACCTTCTTTCTCACCCTGTCGCCAACCTACCAAAAAAGGGAAAGGAACATAAGAAGACTTTACATTCTGCTACTATCAGCCATGTGCTCTAAACATCTGTGGACATTTTAAATACTTACATTTCTCTTTTAACAATTTTCTTTTAACAATCTTTTTTCAAGTTCCAAAGGAGTATCCTGTACATTCAGTGGTAGGATAACTCTCTAAGAAAGCTCTAAACATATATGCATATACAGCAAATATAAAAAAAAATTAAGGCAGACATTTCAAATCTACGGGTCTGCAACCTCACTGTTAGACGAATGTATCTTCGAACTTTTGTTGACATTGACTGCTACGGGTGTCATCTGATTATATGTTGCATGTATTTATGATTATGTATGAATATGTGTATATGTTCGACGAACTAATGTATTTTTTCTTAAATTTTGTTTTTTAAGGGAGCGACCGTTATTTTTATTCGTTTTTTTCAGGTCTTTGTGAATCTCATTCGTGTAAAATCCTTTCTAAAATAAAGACAGAAGCTGATGATAGGTCTATACTTCCGATTCACCATGAAATAACGTGTCTGGCTTAATTTTTTCTTATATATATATATATATATATATATATATATATATATATAATACAAGTAAACTAGAATCCGTAAGTTTACACTAATCAAAATAAACATAAATATTCGAAAAAATGCCAACAAACAGAACCTAAATCCGTCAAACTCCGACGAGAAATATGTCGTCGGATATTGGGGATGAAAAAATAGAAACCAACGGAACAAGAACAAACAGCCAAGCATCCGCAGGAAAGAAAAAAAAACCAAGGCGGAAACTAAACACCAGAAAAAGTGCTCGATATATATTGTCAGTGGTAAAAGATTTTAAATGCATACAAGATGCGATGCTTAAATTGTTGCTATTTATATATACTTAATTTTGCACATGCGCGTTGATTTTTGTTTTGCTTTTTATTTTTGTCGACTGCACAGCGTAATAACACAACTGTCTGGGTTTCGATTCCTGAAGAGTCCCAAATATAGGAAGAAACGGCCGTCCAGTGCTTTTTGCATTCTGTTGAGGTCGAATATGAATCTCGACGAACTACTTAATATATATAGAGAGAGAAAGAAAGAGAGAGAGAGAAAGAAAGAAAGAGAGAGAGAGAGAGAGTCAGTGGTAAAAGATTTTAAATACTTACATGGTGCGACGTGTAAATTGTTGCTATTTATATATACTTAATTTTGCACATGCGCGTTGTTTTTTGTTTTTTGTTTTGCTTTTTTTTAGTCGACTGCACAGTGTACTAGAGTGGTTTGTCTGTTGAGTATCGTCTGTTAAAAAAGAGCACAATGATGCAGTTTACTTTGACAGAAATTTGGAAAAGGCGCGACTGTACTGCTTGGCATTTGCGACAGTAGCGCCAAAAGAAACATTTGATTTGGGTGTCAATCTGAGGAAATTGTAGCGATAGATAGATAGATAGATAGATAGATAGATAGATAGATAGATAGATAGATAGATAGATAGATTACGGGAATACGGGAATAGATAGATAGATAGATAGATAGATAGATAGATAGATAGATAGATAGATAGATAGATAGATAGGGATGAGACTGCAATAGATAGATAGATAGATAGATAGATAGATAGATAGATAGATAGATAGATATGAACAGAATGAGATAGATAGATAGATAGATAGATAGATAGATAGATAGATAGATAGATATGAACAGAATGAGATAGATAGATAGATAGATAGATAGATAGATAGATAGATAGATGAAATTGTAGAGGATTCGGAAAGAGTTAGATGATACTGCCAGTCAACATCATTGTGTTTAAATTGCTCACTTGTGATGACGATGTTATGCCTCCTCCATTCATATTTAAAAGGGCCTCAGCCTCAACGTCAGGCGCCTTGAGGGGTTGTGCTATTCTAGGTCAAAACGGCGACTGCTAAGTCTTGCAACAGAACTCTTCACCATGACAGACAATGTCTGTAATCATATCACCTCTTACATATGGCTACAGAACTACCCAGGTTTCAAACCAACTTGATTAATATGGCGGGGTGGCAGTTAATCAAGAAACCAAAATTCCTTGTAACAGCAATGATAAACTGATGGCAAGGATTATGACAGCTTAAACAAGGAACTAGTTTAAAAGAGATGCAGGACATTCCAAAGCCTTCTGGAGGCCGTGGTTGAAGCCAATGGTGATTGTATTGATTAAATAGATAGATAGGAACAGGCTGAGATAGATAGATAGATAGATAGATAGATAGATAGATAGATAGATAGATAGATAGATAGATAGATAGATAGATATGAACAGACATACAAGATTACTATTTCTACCATAGCTTTTAGTGCCTGTCTGGTGATTTTAAATGGACTGGAAACGTTGCGTGTAAAAATTAATCCATAAAAAAAGAACACTGAGTTTTTCATAGCGTCTCCTCAACCCAACGAATAACCAAGGGACATAACTCAGAAAAGCAAATTAAATTCAGGTTGATGTTTGTAATTTCTCTTCTTTTCCTTCGTTTCGCGTATATATATATATATATATATGTGTGTGTGTGTGTGTGTGTGTGTGTGTGTGTGTGTTTACTTAAATTCTAAAAACAAACCGAAAACAATATCTTTCTTGTTTCCGACGTGTCTTCACAACGGGCGATGGTGGCGGTGGTGTTTGGCGGGTTCTTATCTCGCTCGCATTTTACCATTTTATTTCCGGTTTGTCTTGCCAAGGATTTGAAATGCGTCTGTTTTCTATTTCCTTCTTTCACCAAAATACTTCATTGCTACCAACCGCTCACGTAATGGATTTCTTTCCACCTGCTTACATTTACGAACTGGTTGAGTGGACAGAAATGGAAGACTTCGTCTCCCCAAACCCCGCCAAACGAGTTCAAAACAACAACAACAACAGGCACACTAATAATAAAATTAATTTTATTTACAAACGAAAGACTTACCTGACAAATAAAAACCACAAAATACTCGGGCATTTTAGCGTCCAGTTCGGCCACGGTATTCAAGCAAAAAAAGTCAATTTTATAATCATGTTTCAAGAGCATAGAGCCTTCCAGATCGTAAAAATGGTGATGGCAGCGTGTTATAGATTCAATATTAAGGAATGTAAGAAATGTGAATATATACCAGGACCTTGCCCGGTAGCAGAAAAAGGAAGTATGATGGTCACAATGGAATCGATAATAATAGGCGCACTTGTAACGGCAGAGAAACACTGAAATGGAGATTAGATTAATTTTGTTTCATTGTTTTTGTTTATTATGACTTATCAACGTTTCCGAAGGTTGTTTAATACCACAAAGTATTTTTAGATTGTATGAAGTTTTTGGAGACAATAATGATTTGCTAATACAAGTGTTACTAATTAACCCATATATAAGGAACGAGGTAGATAAATAACTATCGCGAGGTTATTTGCGCGTAAACGAATTTAACGAACCTGACAGTGAAACTCACCTGTTTTATTTCGATTTTCAAGCCATTATCCATTACACTATACGCACAACCAAGCTTACAATAGCTGGTATTTCAAAGTGGTCACCCATCTAGATAATGACCAGGCTCGACGTTGCTTAATTTTTGTGATCATACGGGAAACAATGTTTCAACGTCATATGAACGTAAGCTAGATGATTTGAGAAGAGGAGATGAGAATGTACAGACTATGATAATTCAACGATTCGTAAGGATACTGGGAATAGTCCTGGAGGTCGGGAGAGATCTGCTAACATTCAGTCTTCAGCGATGCGGAAATAACACCTGGAGTGAATATGTACACGCACGGATTAATAATAACAATATTACTAGTACTACTGCTACTACTACTAATAATAATAATAATAATAATAATAATAATAATAATAATAATTCCAGCTGAATAAGACCTCTTCCAGAAGGTGAAAGAGGTCTTATTCAGCTGGAATTGTCATACAAGACAACAACTATTGGCTTACTAACATACATAGAAACAACAAAGGATTGGATGATACAATTAGTAAGGCAACATGAAGAAAGAAAGAAAAAATATTCAATAATAAAAGAAGGCAGTAAATACAAACAAGATTTACAGTTAGTAGATTCTGGAGAAAAGCAAAACAGAAGCCAAGAACCAACTATTGCGGCAAAAAATATGAAAATGAAAGCCAAAGATAAAGCTCTTGAACAGATGAAACAGCGCTGGCAAGACAAACCTCTGCATGGCCAATATCCAGAACGTGTCAATAAATCCAATGTTGACAAAGTTAATACTCATCGATGGTTACGTGCATGTGGATTAAAGTCTGAAACTGAAGGCTTTATTCTTGCAGCACAAGACCAAAGTCTTTTCACTAGAAACTTTCAGGCAAATATCATGCATAATAATATGGATCCAAAATGCAGGTTTTGTGATAAACACCAAGAAACAATAGACTACCTAATCTCAGGCTGTTCTGTGCTTGCTCCAAATGAATATAAAAATCGCCACGATAGAGTTGGGCAATATTTACATTGGGCAATGTGCAAACATTATGGAAAAGCTGTAAACAAACAATGGTATGAACATCACCCAGCACCGGTTACAGAAATAGAAGATGTAACCATTCTATGGGATTACACCATCTACACAGACAGAAAAATTGAAGCAAACAGGCCAGACATTATTGTTAAAAACCAGAAGGAGAAAACTTGTCTATTAATTGATATGGCTTGTCCAGCGGATTGTAACATAGCAATCAAGGAATTTGAAAAACTGTCAAAATATAAAGACCTGGAAATTGAAATAGAAAAAATGTGGAAATTGAAAACAAGAGTTGTGCCAGTGATAGTAGGTGCACTTGGAATGATAAAAAATGGAACAAAACAACACATTGAAAGAATCCCTGGAAACCCCAGCTTAAGAGATATACAAAAAATTGTCTTGTTAAGTACAGCCCACACACTAAGGAGAACTTTGTCTATGTAACGCTAGGGATGATAGGGGAGATAGAAAAAAACACGAAATGGAGCCATAACAACACGCCACGACCTGCCTTAGGCCTTTCCGCAGACTTGGTTGGTAGTGCGACCATAGCAGAAATCGAAATATGATGAAAAATAACATAATATTACGAATATCACTAAAGAAAGAACCTTTAACAATTTTAAGGGACTTTATAATACACACAGAACAATCAAAACTAATCTTCTTCAAAGACCATGAAGCTGAATGTACTTTCTTATTCACATAGCAATTCCTGTAGGTTGTGACGTCGCATTGAAGATCTTAAAAAAACACAAGAATCTTAACATCATTGCCCATATGACATTATAGTGATTTATCCGTTCTAGTAAAACGTAGTTGAATGTTGAAACAGATTAATTGAATTTGACCTCGTTAGTATATAGCCCACTATAAGTTATAAAAGGGGTTATAAAACAAGAAAATCAAATTGAGTATGGAAATAACATTTAAATATATACACAGATATCAATTAAGGTTTTTTTTTACAAATAAAATCATGTCTTTTGGACTAGTTCAAAGGACGTTAAAATGTTCATAGCAATAAATACTGAAAAGAGAGTTTGTGCGTAAGTATGTGGGAGCGTTTGTCAGTTATGAATGTCTTTGATGTCTCTACTTCTTTGGTCGGGTAAGTAGCTCAAGGGACAGCGAAGAAGGTGAGAGGGAAAGGAGAAGAGAGCATAGTAGGATCGCTTGACGAGGTCAAGGGATGTGCTAGTTATGCTGGTACATTTTCAACTGGCGATGCTTTTTGTGTCAGCTTTTTATTTCGTCTTTGTGGGTCCCAGCAGGTCATTTGGGAATACACTCGTATTTAATTCTGGGCTTCCCATGGGATGATAAATAAAATTCGCATAGGCTCGCGAACAGGAATTTGATATTTATTAATTTTTGGTTTTCTGCCGGAACATATGCGTGGAGCCGGGTGCGCAAAGACCAGTTTTGGTCATTTGCTTTCTGGTCGTCTGAGGGAAAACATCCGGTCACTCTCTTTTCTCGGTATCGCCACAACATCATCAATAACTAGAGCTCTCAGAGTGACGGGAAATGTGTCCGATAGATTCATTGTTAGCCCATGCCTTTTAAGCAATACACAAATTGTACTCACAAGTACAGATCACATATTACAAAGCTCTTTATTAATTGTATGGTTAGGTCTTGAAGACTATCACAGTGCGTTTAGTAAAATAAAGGAAGGTTAAAAAGGTGTTGGGTATTACCTATTCATTATTCATTAATAGTTCGAGATCAAAATCTCATCTTCAGAATGGTAGGAGAGCTTGTTTACACATTCTTTCTGGACCGTGCCTTTCAACGAATAGTCTTTGCACGTTTCTCGGACAGTTTAAATAGCTCCCTAACGGTTGCAAATTCGTCCTGGCTCTTTATTAATGTAAAATGTGCGTGTTCTTGTTTTTATTTATTTATTTTGTGAACAGTGAAAATTAGAAGTGATCAATGGATATTGTCATGAAGGCATTTCTGATCTTAGGTGTAAACCCAGAAGAAAATGTATGTACAACATCAATCAAAAGAAGAAAAAATAATATTAATAATAATAATGATATTAATAATAATAGCACCCTTTGAGAACTTTGTTTATGTAACGCTATTGCTGTTACGGGAAATTGAAAAAGAAATGTAGCCATAACAACACACCACGACCCACTTCAAGTCTTTCCGCCGACTTGGTAGGTGATGTGACCATAGCAGAAATCGACTTTTGATGAAAATGACATAATAATAATAATAATAATAATAATAATAATAATATAGATCTTATAAAATGACCGTAAGACTAGATCCTGAAGAATGGAAGTTCAATTTGAAATCTCTCCAGACGCATTCACTGTGAGATCAACCAAATGCAGACAATTCTGCTCCTTCAGCTTCTTTTCTCGTACTTCCCGTCTGTGGAACTCGCTTCCTTATTCTTGCTTTCCTGACGGCTACAACCTCCAGGAATTCTAAGGCAAGGTCAATACTCATCTCTTACCCACTTGACCTTAGTTCTTTCCTCACCACCCCGTGTATCCTTTCCTTTCTCTCCACCTCTGCAACTGTCATCACCCTGTATTCCTTCTCGCTCCTTTCTAAATGGCTTGTCCTTCTCTTCACCCTCTTTATTTAGTACTTTTGCTCTTATGTAGCTCCCTGCATTGACCCTAGTTCTTTCCTCACCACCCCGTATATCCTTTCCTTTCTCTCCGCCTCTGCAACTGTCATCACCCCTATATTCCCTCCTCTTCTCTTGCTCCGTTCTAAATGGTTTGTCCTTCTCTTCACCTCTTATTTAGTACTTTTGCTCTTATGTAGCCCCCTGCATTGACCCTAGTTCTTTCCTCACCACCCCGTGTATCCTTTCCTTCTCTCCACCTCTGCAACTGTCATCACCCTGTATTCCCTCCCTTCTCTTGCTCTTTTCTAAATGGTTTGTCCTTCTCTTCACCCTCTTTATTTAGTACTTTTGCTCTTATGTAGCTCCCTGCATTGACCCTAGTTCTTTCCTCACCACCCCGTATATCCTTTCCTTTCTCTCCGCCTCTGCAACTGTCATCACCCCTATATTCCCTTCTCTTGCTCCGTTCTAAATGGTTTGTCCTTCTTCACCCTCTTTATTTAGTACTTTTGCTCTTATGTAGCCCCCCTGCATTGACCCTAGTTCTTTCCTCACCACCCCGTATATCCTTTCCTTTCTCTCCGCCTCTGCAATCCAAGTCATCACCCCTGTATTCCCTCCCTTCTCTTGCTCCTTTCTAAATGGTTTGTCCTTCTCTTCACCCTCTTTATTTAGTACTTTTGCTCTTATGTAGCCCTGCATTGACCCTAGTTCTTTCCTCACCACCCCGTATATCCTTTCCTTCTTCTCCGCCTCTGCAACTGTCATCACCCCTGTATTCTCCTGTTTCTTTCTAAATGGTTTGTCCTTCTCTTCACCCTCTTTATTTAGTACTTTTGCTCTTATGTAGCCCCCTGCATTGACCCTAGTTCTCCTTTCCTCACCATCCCGTATATCCTTTCCTTTCTCTCCGCCTCTGCAACTGTCATCACCCCTGTATTCCCTCC
Organism: Ascarosepion bandense; assembly: GCA_037127315.1. Taxonomy (NCBI): domain Eukaryota; kingdom Metazoa; phylum Mollusca; class Cephalopoda; order Sepiida; family Sepiidae; genus Ascarosepion; species Ascarosepion bandense. The sequence goes on from JBBBDQ010002178.1 coordinate 38,196, forward strand.
CTTCTCTTTGCTCCTTTCTAAATGGTTTGTCCTTCTCTTTACCCTCTTTATTTAGTACTTTTGCTCTTATGTAGCCCCCTGCATTGACCCTAGTTCTTTCCTCACCACCCCGTATATCCTTTCCTTTCTCTCCGCCTCTGCAACTGTCATCACCCCTGTATTCCCTCCTCCCTTCTCTTGCTCCGTTCTAAATGGTTTGCCCTGCCCTTCACCCTCTTTATTTAGTACTTTTGCTCTTATGTAGCCCCCTGCATTGACCCTAGTTCTTTCCTCACCACCCCGTATATCCTTTTCCTTTCTCCGCCTCTGCAACTGTCATCACCCTTATATTCCCTCCCTTCTCTTGCTCCGTTCTAAATGGTTTGTCCTTCTCTTCTACCCTCTTTATTTAGTACATTTGCTCTTATGTAGCTCCCTGCATTGACCCTAGTTCTTTCCTCACCACCCTGTATATCCTTTCCTTTCTCTCCACCTCTGCAACTGTCATCACACCTGTATTCCCTCCTTCTCTTTGCTCCGTTCTAAATGGTTTGTCCTTCTCTTCACCCTCTTTATTTAGTACTTTTGCTCTTATGTAGCCCCCTGCATTGACCCTAGTTCTTTCCTCACCACCCCGCATATCCTTCTTCTCCGCCTCTGCAACGTCATCACCCCTGTATTCCCTCCCTTCTCTTGCTTCTTTCTAAATGGTTTGTCCTTCTCTTTACCCTCTTTATTTAGTACTTTTGCTCTTATGTAGCCACATGCATTGACCCTAGTTCTTTCCTCACCACCCCGTATATCCTTTCCTTTCTCTCCGCCTCTGCAACTGTCATCACCCCTGTATTCCTCCTTCTCTTGCTCCGTTCTAAATAGTTTGCCCTGCTCTTCACCCTCTTTATTTAGTACTTTTGCTCTTATGTAGCCCCCTGCATTGACCCTAGTTCTTTCCTCACCACCCCGTGTATATCCTTTCCTTTCTCTCCGCCTCTGCAACTGTCATCACCCCTATATTCCCTCCCTTCTCTTGCTCCGTTCTAAATGGTTTGTCCTTCTCTTCACCCTCTTTATTTAGTACTTTTGCTCTTACAGCTCCCCTACTGACCCTAGTTCTTTCCTCACCACCCCGTATATCCTTTCCTTTCTCTCCGCCTCTGCAACTGTCAATACCCCTGTATTCCTCCCTTCTCTTGGGGCTCCTGTTCTAAATAGTTTTGCCCCTGTTCTTCACCCTCTTTATTTAGTACTTTTGCTCTTATGTAGCCCCCTGCATTAACCCTAGTTCTTTCCTCACCACCCCGTATATCCTTTCCTTTCTCTCCTGCCTCTGCAACTGTCATCACCCCTATATTCCCTCCCTTCTCTTGCTCCGTTCTAAATGGTTTGTCCTTCTCTTCACCCTCTTTATTTAGTACTTTGCTCTTATGTAGCCCCCATTGACCCTAGTTCTTTCCTCACCACCCCGTGTATCCTTTCCTTTCTCTCCACCTCTGCAACTGTCATCACCCCTGTATTCCCTCCCTTCTCTTGCTCCTTTCTAAATGGCTTGTCCTTCTCTTCACCCTCTTTATTTAGTACTTTTGCTCTTATGTAGCCCCCTGCATTGACCCTAGTTCTTTCCTCACCACCCCGTATATCCTTTCCTTTCTCTCCGCCTCTGCAACTGTCATCACCCCTATATTCCTCCTTCTCTTTGCTCCGTTCTAAATGGTTTGTCCTTCTCTTCACCCCTCTTTATTTAGTACTTTTGCTCTTATGTAGCCCCTGCATTGACCCTAGTTCTTTCCTCACCACCCCGTGTATCCTTTCCTTTCTCTCCACCTCTGCAACTGTCATCACCCTGTATTCCTCCCTTCTCTTGCTCTTTTCTAAATGGTTTGTCCTTCTCTTCACCCTCTTTATTTAGTACTTTTGCTCTTATGTAGCCCCCTCTGCATTGACCCTAGTTCTTTCCTCACCACCCCCGTATATCCTTTCCTTTCTTCCGCCTCTGCAACTGTCATCACCCCTATATTCCCTCCCTTCTCTTGCTCCGTTCTAAATGGTTTGTCCTTCTCTTCACCCTCTTTATTTAGTACTTTTGCTCTTATGTAGCCCCCTGCATTGACCCTAGTTCTTCCTCACCACCCCGTATATCCTTTCCTTTCTCTCCGCCCTCTGCAACTGTCATCACCCCTGTATTCCCTCCCTTCTCTTGCTCCTTTCTAAATGGTTTGTCCTTCTCTTCACCCTCTTTATTTAGTACTTTTGCTCTTATGTAGCCCCCTGCATTGACCCTAGTTCTTTCCTCACCACCCCGTATATCCTTTCCTTTCTCTCCGCCTCTGCAACTGTCATCACCCCTGTATTCCTCCCTTCTCTTGCTTCTTTCTAAATGGTTTGTCCTTCTCTTCACCCTCTTTATTTAGTACTTTTGCTCTTATGTAGCCCCCTGCATTGACCCTAGTTCTTTCCTCACCATCCCGTATATCCTTTCCTTTCTCTCCGCCTCTGCAACTGTCATCACCCCTGTATTCCCCTCCCTTCTCTTGCTCCTTTCTAAATGGTTTGTCCTTCTCTTTACCCTTCTTTATTTAGTACTTTTGCTCTTATGTAGCCCCCTGCATTGACCCTAGTTCTTTCCTCACCACCCCGTATATCCTTTCCTTTCTCTCCGCCTCTGCAACTGTCATCACCCCTGTATTCCTCCCTTCTCTTGCTCCGTTCTAAATGGTTTGCCCTGCCCTTCACCCTCTTTATTTAGTACTTTTGCCTTATGTAGCCCCCTGCATTGACCCTAGTTCTTTCCTCACCACCCCGTATATCCTTTCCTTTCTCTCTCCGCCTCTGCAACTGTCATCACCCCTATATTCCCTCCCTTCTCTTGCTCCGTTCTAAATGGTTTGTCCTTCTCTTCACCCTCTTTATTTAGTACATTTGCTCTTTATGTAGCCCCCTGCATTGACCCTAGTTCTTTCCTCACCACCCTGTATATCCTTTCTCTACACCTCTGCAACTGTCATCACACCTGTATTCCCTCCCTTCTCTTGCTCCGTTCTAAATGGTTTGTCCTTCTTCACCCTCTTTATTTAGTACTTTTGCTCTTATGTAGCCCCTGCATTGACCTCTAGTTTTCCCTCACCACCCCGTATATCCTTTCCTTTCTCTCCGCCTCTGCAACTGTCATCACCCCTGTATTCCCTCCCTTCTCTTGCTTCTTTCTAAATGGTTTGTCCTTCTTCTTTACCCTCTTTATTTAGTACTTTTGCTCTTACAGTCACATGCATTGACCCTAGTTCCTTCCTCACCACCCCGTATATCCTTTCCTTTCTCTCCGCCTCTGCACCCTGTCATCACCCCTGTATTCCTCCTCTTGCTCCGTTCTAAACAGTTTGCCCTGCCTTCACCCTCTTTATTTAGTACTTTTTATGTAGCTCCCTGCATTGACCCTAGTTCTTTCCTCACCATCCCGGATATCCTTTCCTTTCTCCACTCTTGCAACTGTCATTATCACCCCTGTATTCCCTCCCTTCTCTTGCTCCTTTCTAAATGGTTTGTCCTTCTCTTTACCCTCTTTATTTAGTACTTTTGCTCTTATGTAGCCCCCTGCATTGACCCTAGTTCTTTCCTCACCACCCCGTATATCCTTTCCTTTCTCTCCGCCTCTGGGTAACCGTCATCACCCCTATATTCCCTCCCTTCTCTTGTTCCACCTAAATGGTTTGTCCTCTCTTTTACCCTTTTATTTAGTACTTTTGCTCTTATGTAGCCACATGCATTGACCCTAGTTCTTTCCTCTACCACCCCGTATATCCTTTCCTTTCTCTCCGCCTCCTCTGCAACTGTCATCACCCCCAAATTCTCCCTTCTCTTGCTCCGTTCTAAATAGTTTGCCCTGCTCTTCACCCTCTTTATTTAGTACTTTGCTCTTATGTAGCCCCCTGCATTGACCCTAGTTCTTTCCTCACCACCCCGTATATCCTTTCCTTTCTCTCCGCCTCTGCAACTGTCATCACCCCTATATTCCCTCCCCTTCTCTTGCTCCGTTCTAAATGGTTTGTCCTTCTCCTTCACCCTCTTTATTTAGTACTTTTGCTCTTATGTAGCCCCCTGCATTGACCCTAGTTCTTTCCTCACCACCCCCGTGTATCCTTTCCTTTCTCTCCGCCTCTGCAACTGTCATCACCCCTGTATTCCCTCCCTTCTCTTGCTCCGTTCTAAATAGTTTGCCCTGCTCTTCACCCTCTTTATTTAGTACTTTTGCTCTTATGTAGCCCCCTGCATTGACCCTAGTTCTTTCCTCACCACCCCGTATATCCTTTCCTTCTTTCTCTCCGCCTCTGCAACTGTCATCACCCCTATATTCTCCCTTCTCTTGCTCCGTTCTAAATGGTTTGTCCTTCTCTTCACCCTCTTTATTTAGTACTTTTGCTCTTATGTAGCCCCTGCATTGACCCTAGTTCTTTCCTCACCACCCCGTGTATCCTTCTCCCTTTCTCTCCACCTCTGCAACTGTCATCACCCCTGTATTCCCTCCCTTCTCTTGCTCTTTTCTAAATGGTTTGTCCTTCTCTTCACCCTTTATTTAGTACTTGCTCTTATGTAGCCCCCTGCACGACCCTATTCTCTCCCTCACCACCCCGTATATCCTTTCCTTTCTCTCCGCCTCTGCAACAGTCATCACCCCTATATTCCCTCCCCCTTCTCTTGCTCCGTTCTAAATGGTTTGTCCTTCTCTTCACCCTTATTTAGTACTTTTGCTCTCAGCCCCTGCATTGACCCTAGTTCTTTCCTCACCACCCCGTATATCCTTTCCTTTCTCTCCGCCTCTGCAACTGTCATCACCCCTGTATTCCCTCCCTTCTCTTGCTCCTTTCTAAATGGTTTGTCCTTCTCTTCACCCTCTTATTTAGTACTTTTGCTCTATGTGTAGCCCCCTGCATTGACCCTAGTTCTTTCCTCACCACCCTGCATATCCTTTCTTCTCCGCCTCTGCAACTGTCATCACCCCTGTATTCCTCCCTTCTCTTGCTTCTTTCAAATGGTTTGTCCTTTCTTTACCCTCTTTATTTAGTACTTTTGCTCTTATGTAGCCCCCTGCATTGACCCTAGTTCTTTCCTCACCATCCTGCATATCCTTTCCTTTCTCTCCGCCTCTGCAACTGTCATCACCCCTGTATTCCTCCCTTCTCTTTGCTCCTTTCTAAATGGTTTGTCCTTCTCTTTACCCCTCTTTATTTAGCACTTTTGCCTCCAGTGTAGCCCCTACTGACCCTAGTTCTTTCCTCACCACCCTGCATATCCTTTTCCTTTTCTCCGCCTCTGCAACTGTCATCACCCCTGTATTCCCTCCCTTCTCTTGCTTTTTTCAAATGGTTTGTCCTTCTCTTCACCCTCTTTATTTAGTACTTTTGCTCTTATGTAGCCCCCCTGCATTGACCCTAGTTCTTTCTCACCACTCCCGTATATCCTTTCCTTTCTCTCCGCCTCTGCAACTGTCATCACCCCTATATTCCCTCCCCTTCTCTTTGCTCCGTTCTAAATGGTTTGTCCTTCTTCACCTCTTTATTTAGTACTTTTGCTCTTATGTAGCCCCCCTGCATTGACCCTAGTTCTTCACCATCCCGGATATCCCTTTTCCTTTCTCTCCGCCTCTGCAACCGTCATCACCCCCGTATTCCTCCCCTTCTCTTGCTCCTTTCTAAATGGTTTGTCCTTCTTTACCCTCTTTATTTAGTACTTTTGCTCTTGCAGCCTCTCGCATTGGCCCTAGTTCTTTCCTCACCACCCCGTATATCCTTTCCTTTTCTCTCCGCCTCTGCAATCACCCCTGTATTCCTCCCTTCTCTTGCTCCGTTCTAAATGGTTTGCCCTGCTCTTCACCCCTCTTTATTTAGTACTTTTGCTCTTATGTAGCTCCCTGCATTGACCCTAGTTCTTTCCTCACCACCCCGTATATCCTTTCCTTTCTCCGCCCCCGCAACTGTCATCACCCTCATATTCCTCCCTTCTCTTGCTCCGTTCTAAATGCATTTGTCCTTCTTCACCCTCTTTATTTAGTACATCGTTTGCTCTTATGTAGCCCCCCGCATTGACCCTAGTTCTTTCCTCACCACCCTGTATATCCTTTTCCTTTCTCTCCACTCTGCAACTGTCATCACACCTGTATTCCTCCCTTCTTTGCTCCGTTCTAAATGGTTTGTCCTTCTCTTCACCCCTCTTTATTTAGTACTTTTGCTCTTATGTGTTTCTGCATTGACCCTAGTTCTTTCCTCACCACCCCGTATATCCTTTTCCTTTCTCTCCGCCTCTGGCAACTGTCATCACCCCTGTATTCCCCTCCCTTCTCTTGCTTCTTTCAAATGGTTTGTCCTTCTCTTTACCCTCTTTATTTAGTACTTCTTGCTCTTATGTAGCCACATGTACTGACCCTAGTTCTTTCCTCACCACCCTGCATATCCTTTCCTTTCTCTCCGCCTCTGCAACTGTCATCACCCCTGTATTCCTCCCCTTCTCTTGCTCCGTTCTAAATAGTTTGCCCTGCTCTTCACCCTCTTTATTTAGTACTTTTGCTCTTATGTAGCCCCCTGCATTGACCCTAGTTCTTTCCCCACCACCCTGCATATCCTTTCCTTTCTCTCCGCCTCTGCAACTGTCATCACCCTCATATTCCCTCCCTTCTCTTTGCCCGTTCCCAATGGTTTGTCCTTCTTCACCCTTATTTAGTACTTTTGCTCTTATGTAGCCCCCTGCATTGACCCCAGTTCTTTCCTCACCACCCTGCATATCCTTTCCTTTCTCTCCGCCTCTGCAACTGTCATCACCTTCATATTCCCTCCCTTCTCTTGCTCCGTTCTAAATGGTTTGTCCTTCTCTTCACCCTCTTTATTTAGTACTTTTGCTCTTATGTAGCCCCTTGCATTGACCCTAGTTCTTTCCTCACCATCCCGATATCCTTTCTCTCCGCCTCTGCAACTGTCATCACCCCTGTATTCCTCCCCTTCTCTTGCTCCTTTCTAAAAATGGTTTGTCCTTCTCTTTACCCTCTTTATTTAGTACTTTTGCTCTTATGTAGCCCCCTGCATTGACCCTAGTTCTTTCCTCACCACCCTGCATATCCTTTCCTTTCTCTCCGCCTCTGCAACTGTCATCACCCCTATATTCCCTCCCCTTCTCTTGCTCCGTTCTAAATGGTTTGTCCTTCTCTTCACCCTCTTTATTTAGTACTTTTGCTCTTATGTAGCTCCCCTGCATTGACCCTAGTTCTTTCCTCACCACCCCGTATATCCTTTCCTTTCTCTCCGCCTCTGCAACTGTCATCACACCTGTATTCCCTCCCTTCTCTTGCTTTCTTCTAAAATGGTTTGTCCTTCTTTCACCCTCTTATTTAGTACTTTTGCTCTTATGTAGCCCTCTGCATTGACCCTAGTTCTTTCCTCACCACCCTGCATATCCTTTCCTTTCTCTCCGCCTCTGCAACTGTCATCACCCCTATATTCCCTCCCTACTCTTGCTCCGTTCTAAATGGTTTGTCCTTCTCTTTACCCTCTTTATTTAGTACTTTTGCTCTTATGTAGCCACCGGCATTGACCCTAGTTCTTTCCTCACCATCCCGTATATCCTTTCCTTTCTCTCCGCCTCTGCAACTGTCATCAACCCTGTATTCCCTCCCTTCTCTTGCTCCTTTCTAAATGGCTTGTCCTTCTCTTTACCCTCTTTATTTAGTACTTTTGCTCTTATGTAGCCCTGCATTGACCCTGTGTTCTTTCCTCACCACCCCCGTATATCCTTTCCTTTCTCTCCGCCTCTGCAACTGTCATCACCCCTATATTCCTCCCTTCTCTTGCTCCGTTCTAAATGGCTTGTCCTTCTCTTCACCCTCTTTATTTAGTACTTTTGCTCTTATGTAGCCCCCTGCATTGACCCTAGTTCTTTCCTCACCACCCCGTATATCCTTCTCTTTCTCTCCGCCTCTGCAACTGTCATCACACCTGTATTCCCTCCCTTCTCTTGCTTCTTTCAAATGGTTTGTCCTTCTCTTCACCCTCTTTATTTAGTACTTTTTTTGCTCTTATGTAGCCCCCTGCATTGACCCTAGTTCTTTCCTCACCACCCCGTATATCCTTTCCTGTCTCTCCGCCTCTGCAACTGTCATCACCCCTGTATTCCCTCCCTTCTTTGCTCCGTTCTAAATGGTTTAGTCCTCTCTTTACCCTCTTTATTTAGTACTTTTGCTCTTATGTAGCTCCCTGCATTGACCCTAGTTCTTTCCTCACCACCCTGTATCCTTTCCTTTCTCTCCGCCTCTGCAACTGTCATCACCCCTGTATTCCCTCCCTTCTCTTGTTCCTTTCTAAATGTTTGTCCTTCTCTTTACCCTCTTTATTTAGTACTTTTGCTCTTATGTAGCTCCCTGCATTGACCCTAGTTCTTTCCTCACCACCCCGTATATCCTTTCCTTTCTCTCCGCCTCTGCAACTGTCATCACCCCTGTATTCCCTCCCTTCTCTTGCTCCTTTCTAAATGGTTTGTCCTTCTCTTTACCCTCTTTATTTAGTACTTTTTGCTCTTATGTAGCCCCCTGCATTGACCCTAGTTCTTTCCTCACCACCCCGTATATCCTCTCCTTTCTCTCCTGCCTCTGCAACTGTCATCAACCCTGTATTCCCTCCCTTCTCTTGCTCCGTTCTAAATGGTTTGCCCTGCTCTTCACCCTCTTTATTTAGTACTTTTGCTCTTATGTAGCCCCCTGCATTGACCCTAGTTCTTTCCTCACCACCCCGTATATCCTTTCCTTTCTCTCCGCCTCTGCAACTGTCATCACCTATATTCCCTCCTCTTCTTGCTCCGTTCTAAATGGTTTGTCCTTCTTCACCCTCTTTATTTAGTACATTTGCTCTTATGTAGCCCCCTGCATTGACCCTAGTTCTTTCCTCACTCACCCTGTATATCCTTTCCTTTCTCTCCACCTCTGCAACTGTCATCACACCTGTATTCCCTCCCTTCTCTTGCTCCGTTCTAAATGGTTTGTCCTTCTCTTCACCCTCTTTATTTAGTACTTTTGCTCTTATGTAGCCCCCTGCATTGGACTCCAGTTCTTTCCTCACCACCCCGTATATCCTTTCCTTTCTCTCCGCCTCTGCAACTGTCATCACCCCTGTATTCCTCCCTTCTCTTGCTTCTTTCTAAATGGTTTGTCCTTCTCTTACCCTTTATTTAGTACTTTTGCTCTTATGTAGCCACATGCATTGACCCTAGTTCTTTCCTCACCACCCCGTATATCCTTTCCTTTCTCTCCGCCTCTGCAACTGTCATCACCCCTGTATTCCTCCCCTTCTCTTGCTCCGTTCTAAATAGTTTGCCCTGCTCTTCACCCTTTATTTAGTACTTTTGTTTCATGTAGCTCCCTGCATTGACCCTAGTTCTTTCCTCACCACCCCGTATATCCTTTTCCTTTCTCTCCGCCTCTGCAACTGTCATCACCCCTATATTCCCTCCCCCTTCTCTTGCTCCGTTCTAAATGGTTTGTCCTTCTCTTCACCCTTTATTTAGTACTTTTGCTCTTATGTAGCCCCCTGCATTGACCCTAGTTCTTTCCTCACCACCCCGTATATCCTTCTCTCCGCCTCTGCAACTGTCATCACCCCTATATTCCCTCCCTTCTCTTGCTCCGTTCTAAATGGTTTGTCCTTTCTTCTTCACCCTCTTATTTAGTACTTTTGCTCTTATGTAGCCCCCTGCATTGACCCTAGTTCTTTCCTCACCATCCCGGATATCCTTTCCTTTCTCTCCGCCTCTGCAACTGTCATCACCCCTGTATTCCCTCCCTTCTCTTGCTCCTTTCTAAATGGTTTGTCCTTCTCTTTACCCTCTTTATTTAGTACTTTTGCTCTTATGTAGCCCCCTGCATTGACCCTAGTTCTTTCCTCACCACCCCGTATATCCTTTCCTTTCTCTCCGCCTCTGCAACTCTCATCACCCCTGGGGTCTCTCCCTCTCTTGCTCCGTTCTAAATGGTTTGTCCTTCTCTTTACCCTCTTTATTTAGTACTTTTGCTCTTATGTAGCCCCCTGCATTGACCCTAGTTCTTTCCTCACCACCCCCGTATATCCTTTCCTTTCTCTCCGCCTCTGCAACTGTCATCACCCCTGTATTCCCTCCCTTCTTGTTCCTTTCTAAATGGTTTGTCCTTCTCTTTACCCTCTTTATTTAGTACTTTTGCCTCCTTATGTAGCCCCCTGCATTGACCCTAGTTCTTTCCTCACCACCCCGTATATCCTTTCCTTCTCTCCGCCTCTGCAACTGTCATCACCCCCATATCTCCTCCTTTCTTTCCTAGTCTGTTCTAAATGGTTTGTCCTACTCTTCACCCTCTTTATTTAGTACTTTTGCTCTTATGTAGCTCCCTGCATTGACCCTAGTTCTTTCCTCACCACCCCGTATATCCTTTCCTTTTCTCTCCGCCTCTGCAACTGTCATCACACCTGTATTCCCTCCCTTCTCTTGCTTCTTTCTAAATGGTTTGTCCTTCTCTTCACCCTCTTTAGTACTTTTGCTCTTATGTAGCTCCCTGCATTGATCCTAGTTCTTTCCTCACCACCCTGTATATCCTTTCTCTCCGCCTCTGCAACTGTCATCACCCCTGTATTCCCTCCCTTCTCTTGCTCCGTTCTAAATGGCTTGTCCTTCTCTTTACCCACTTTATTTAGTACTTTTGCTCTTATGTAGCCCCCTGCATTGACCCTAGTTCTTTCCTCACCACCCCGTATATCCTTTCCTTTCTCTCCGCCTCTGCAACTGTCATCACACCTGTATTCCCTCCTTCTCTTGCTTCTTTCTAAATGGTTTGTCCTTCTCTTCACCCTTTTATTTAGTACTTTTGCTCTTATGTAGCCCTCTGCATTGACCCTAGTTCTTTCCTCACCACCCCGTATATCCTTTCCTTTCTCTCCGCCTCTGCAACTGTCATCACACCTGTATTCCTCCCCTTCTCTTGCTTCTTTCTAAATGGTTTGTCCTTCTCTTCACCCTCTTTATTTAGTACTTTTGCTCTTATGTAGCTCCCTGCATTGACCCTAGTTCTTTCCTCACCACCCCGTATATCCTTTCCTTTCTCTCCGCCTCTGCAACTCTCATCACCCCTGTATTCCCTCCCTTCTCTTCCTCCTTTCTAAAATGGTTTGTCCTTCTCTACCCCTATTTTGTACTTTTGCCTGGCAGCCCCCTGCATTGACCCTAGTTCTTTCCTCACCATCCCGTATATCCTTTCCTTTCTCTCCGCCTCTGCAACTGTCATCACCCCTGTATTCCCTCCCTTCTCTTGCTCCTTTCTAAATGGTTTGTCCTTCTCTTTACCCTCTTTATTTAGTACTTTTGCTCTTATGTAGCCCCCTGCATTGACCCTAGTTCTTTCCTCACCACCCTGCAGAGTCCTTTCCTTTCTCTCCGCCTCTGCAACTGTCATCACCCTAGCCCTCCTCTCTTGCTCCGTTCTAAATGGTTTGTCCTTCTCTTCACCCTCTTTATTTAGTACTTTTGCTCTATGTAGCCCTGCATTGACCCTAGTTCTTTCCTCACCACCCCGTATATCATTTCCTTTCTCTCCGCCTCTCCTGCAACTGTCATCACACCTGTATTCCCTCCCTTCTCTTGCTTCTTTCTAAATGGTTTGTCCTTCTCTTCACCCTCTTTATTTAGTACTTTTGCTCTTATGTAGCCCCCTGTGCATTGACCCTAGTTCTTTCCTCACCACCCCGTATATATCCTTTCCTTTCTCTCCGCCTCTGCAACTGTCATCACCCCTGTATTCCCTCCCTTCTCTTGCTCCGTTCTAAATGGTTTGTCCTTCTCTTTACCCTCTTTATTTAGTACTTTGTCTTTAGTAGCCCCTGCATTGACCCTAGTTCTTTCCTCACCACCCCGTATATCCTTTCCTTTCTCTCCGCCTCTGCAACTGTCATCACCCCTGTATTCCCTCCCTTCTCTTGCTCCTTTCTAAATGGTTTGTCCTTCTCTTTACCCTCTTTATTTAGTACTTGCTCTTATGTAGCCCCCTGCATTGACCCTAGTTCTTTCCTCACCAACTGCAGGTCTTCCTCTCTCCGCCTCTGCAACTGTCATCACCCCTATATTCCCTCCTCTTGCCCTGTCTCCTTAAAATGGCTTGTTCTCTTCACCCCTTTTATTTAGTACTTTGCTCTTATGTAGCCCCCTGCATTGACCCTAGTTCTTTCCTCACCACCCTGCATATCCTTTCCTTTCTCTCCGCCTCTGCAACTGTCATCACACCTGTATTCCCTCCCTTCTCTTGCTTCTTTCTAAATGGTTTGTCCTTCTCTTCACCCTCTTTATTTAGTACTTTTTGCTCTTATGTAGCCCTCGCATTGACCCTAGTTCTTTCCTCACCACCCCGTATATCCTTTCCTTTCTCTCCGCCTCTGCAACTGTCATCACCCCTATATTCCCTCCCTACTCTTGCTCCGTTCTAAATGGTTTGTCCTTCTCTTTACCCTCTTTATTTAGTACTTTTGCTCTTATGTAGCCCCCTGCATTGACCCTAGTTCTTTCCTCACCATCCCGTATATCCATTTCCTTTCTCTCCGCCTCTGCAACTGTCATCACCCCTATATTCCCTCCCTTCTCTTGCTCCGTTCTAAATGGTTTGTCCTTCTCTTCACCCTCTTTATTTAGTACTTTTGCTCTTATGTAGCCCCCTGCATTGACCCTAGTTCTTTCCTCACCATCCCGTATATCCTTTCCTTTCTCTCCGCCTCTGCAACTGTCATCAACCCTGTATTCCCTCCCTTCTCTTGCTCCTTTCTAAATGGTTTGTCCTTCTCTTTACCCTCTTTATTTAGTACTTTTGCTCTTATGTAGCCCCCTGCATTGACCCTAGTGCTTTCCTCACCACCCCGTATATCCTTTCCTTTCTCTCCGCCTCTGCAACTGTCATCACCCCTATATTCCCTCCCTTCTCTTGCTCCGTTCTAAATGGTTTGTCCTTCTCTTCACCCTATTTATTTAGTACTTTTGCTCTTATGTAGCGCCCTGCATTGACCCTAGTTCTTTCCTCACCACCCCGTATATCATTTCCTTTCTCTCCGCCTCTGCAACTGTCATCAAACCTGTATTCCCTCCCTTCTCTTGCTTCTTTCTAAATGGTTTGTCCTTCTCTTCACCCTCTTTATTTAGTACTTTTGCTCTTATGTAGCTCCCTGCATTGATCCTAGTTCTTTCCTCACCACCCCGTATATCCTTTCCTTTCTCTCCGCCTCTGCAACTGTCATCACCCCTGTATTCCCTCCCTTCTCTTGCTCCGTTCTAAATGGTTTGTCCTTCTCTTTACCCACTTTATTTAGTACTTTTGCTCTTATGTAGCCCCCTGCATTGACCCTAGTTCTTTCCTCACCACCCCGTATATCCTTTCCTTTCTCTCCGCCTCTGCAACTGTCATCACACCTGTATTCCCTCCCTTCTCTTGCTTCTTTCTAAATGGTTTGTCCTTCTCTTCACCCTCTTTATTTAGTACTTTTGCTCTTATGTAGCCCCCTGCATTGACCCTAGTTCTTTCCTCACCACCCCGTATATCCTTTCCTTTCTCTCCGCCTCTGCAACTGTCATCACACCTGTATTCCCTCCCTTCTCTTGCTTCTTTCTAAATGGTTTGTCCTTCTCTTCACCCTCTTTATTTAGTACTTTTGCTCTTATGTAGCCCCCTGCATTGACCCTAGTTCTTTCCTCACCACCCCGTATATCCTTTCCTTTCTCTCCGCCTCTGCAACTCTCATCACCCCTGTATTCCCTCCTTCTCTTCCTCCTTTCTAAATGGTTTGTCCTTCTCTTTACCCTCTTTATTTAGTACTTTTGCTCTTATGTAGCCCTCGCATTGACCCTAGTTCTTTCCTCACCATCCCGTATATCCTTTCCTTTCTCTCCGCCTCTGCAACTGTCATCACCCCTGTATTCCCTCCTCTCTTGCTCCTTTCTAAATGGTTTGTCCTTCTCTTTACCCTCTTTATTTAGTACTTTTACTCTTATGTAGCCCTGCATTGACCTCAGTTCTTTCCTCACCACCCCGTATATCCTTTCCTTTCTCTCCGCCTCTGCAACTGTCATCACTCCTATATTCCCTCCCTTCTCTTGCTCCGTTCTAAATGGTTTGTCCTTCTTCACCCTCTTTATTTAGTACTTTTGCTCTTATGTAGCTCCCCTGCATTGACCCTAGTTCTTTTCCTCACTAATCTGCATATCATTTCCTTTCTCTCCGCCTCTGCAACTGTCATCACACCTGTATTCCCTCCCCTTCTCTTGCTTCTTTCAAATGGTTTGTCCTTTCCTTCACCCTTTATTTAGTACTTTTGCTCTTATGTAGCCCCCTGCATTGACCCTGTTCTTTCCTCACCACCCCGTATATCCTTTCCTTTCTCTCCGCCTCTGCAACTGTCATCACCCCTGTATTCCTCCCTCTCTTGCTCCGTTCTAAATGGTTTGTCCCTTCTTTACCCTCTTTATTTAGTACTTTTGCTCTTATGTAGCCCCCTGTATTGACCCTAGTTCTTTCCTCACCACCCCGTATATCCTTTCCTTTCTCCTCCGCCTCTGCAACTGTCATCACCCCTGTATTCCCTCCCTTCTCTTGCTCCTTTCTAAATGGTTTGTCCTTCTCTTTACCCTCTTTATTTAGTACTTTTGCTCTTATGTAGCCCTGCATTGACCCTAGTTCTTTCCTCACCACCCCGTATATCCTTTCCTTTCTCTCCGCCTCTGCAACTGTCATCACACCTGTATTCCCTCCTCTCTTGCTTCTTTCTAAATGGTTTGTCCTTCTCTTCACCCTCTTTATTTAGTACTTTTGCTCTTATGTAGCTCCCTGCATTGACCCTAGTTCTTTCCTCACCACCCCGTATATCCTTCTCTCCGCCTCTGTCATCACACCTGTATTCCCTCCCTTCTCTTGCTTCTTTCTAAATGGTTTGTCCTTCTCTTCACCCTCTTTATTTAGTACTTTTGCTCTATGTAGCTCCCTGCATTGACCCTAGTTCTTTCCTCACCACCCCGTATATCCTTTCCTTTCTCTCCGCTTCTGCAACTGTCATCACCCCTGTATTCCTCCCTTCTCTTGCTTCTTTCTAAATGGTTTGTCCTTCTCTTCACCCTCTTTATTTAGTACTTTTGCTCTTATGTAGCCCCCTGCATTGACCCTAGTTCTTTCCTCACCACCCCGTATATCCTTTCCTTTCTCTCCGCCTCTGCAACTCTCATCACCCCTGTATTCCCTCCCTTCTCTTGCTCCTTTCTAAATGGTTTGTCCTTCTCTTTACCCTCTTTATTTAGTACTTTTGCTCTTATGTAGCCCCCTGCATTGACCCTAGTTCTTTCCTCACCATCCCGTATATCCTTTCCTTTCTCTCCGCCTCTGCAACTGTCATCACCCCTGTATTCCCTCCCTTCTCTTGTTCCTTTCTAAATGGTTTGTCCTTCTCTTCACCCTCTTTATTTAGTACTTTTGCTCTTATGTAGCCCCTCTTCATTGATCTTAGTTCTTTCCTCACCACCCTGTATATCCTTTCCTTTCTCTCTACCTCTGCGACTGTCATCACACCTGTATTCCCTTCTTTCTCTTGCTCCTTTCTAAATGGTTTGTCCTTCTCTTCACTCTCTTCTATTTAGTGCTTTTACTCTTATGTAGCCCCCTGCACATCAGTGGCGTTACCACCTTGCTCGGGGTGATATGATTAAAAAAAAATTTTCCTTCAGATCTATGTGATTCAAATAACCCTTTCTTAACGCATCGACCGGATCTGACTCACTAAAATCGTATTTTCTTTTACAACCGAAAAAAAAAGAGACAAAAAGGACTAGAAAGTCGTATAATCACTTTTGATCCTCGACACTAAATGTATCTCCAGTTTCTTATAACATTTCCTGTTTCATCTTTTATCACCAAGTGGAATACTTAACAACAAACATGACAAAAAAACACAAACAAAAAAGAAACTAAATGAACTTGACTAGAATATAAGTCCAAGCAAATAATAAAACGATAAAGATAACAAATAGAGAATTTAAATTTAAATTTAAATAGGAGAAACCTTGAGGAGTTTAAAAAAAAGATTTTATGAACGCAATACGATGATCTTTTACAAAACAATAAATTCAATACATTATTTGCTCACCGTAATGATTGTGAACCTAATTTCAAATTGAAAATCCTATTTTACTAAAAGAGAAAGCAAGTTATAAAGACAAAAGTGTATAGAAAGTACCTCAATCGCTAGATCATCCAGGTTCTTACAAAATTTCACTTTTCTGGGTAGATCTTCTATAATCACAATGTGGGCCGCTTAATAACAGGAGCCACAAAAGTAATCATAAAGAAAAAGAAACTAAATAAAATTGTCCAGAGAATATGAACTAAAATACAGAGTTGTCTCCCAGAATTTGACATAAGTTCAAATGTAACTATCTCAGAAACTACATGGGCCAATCAGACGAACTTAAATAAAATTCATTTTGAACAATAAAAGATTTATTAATCAAAATTCGAGCAAGATATTCAAAGAGATGTAAATTTTATAACTGATATCATAAAGCGTCACAAATGTTCAACATCACACCATATCTGACACGACGCACGTCATTTCTGGAGTCCAGCTCCTGTGAAACACGCTGTAGCATGTTTTGCGTAACATTCTCCAGCGCCATCGTCATTCTCTGCTTAAGTTCCTTTCTGCTTGCAGGAAGAGGGAAGATTTAAGCCTGTCATTTTACAAAGTTACAAAAAACAAAAATTAAAAAGTCAGGTGAACGTGGAAGCCATTTCGACAGTACATTGTCATTTTCACTAACACGCCCGACTTTTTCCCTGGTAGATTCTCATTGAGATAAGTCCGCTCTGGGACGCTGAAGAATGTTTCGCTGTACATGCTACAGCGTGTTTGGCAGAAGCTGGACAAAGGATTTGAAGTATGTTGAGTCACAGGTTGTGCGCATATTGAACATTTGTGAAATCGGTTATAAAATCTACATCCCTTTCTGTATCTTGGGTGACCGCTTGGGAAGTCCAGGCGCTGTAAGCGTTCAGTGACGGATGTGCGTTGTGGTGCAGTGGATGTCGGCTTGGAAAGAGAAATCGGTGAGCCGAGTTCGAATTCCAGTTGAGTACCCTGCATTCACTTAAGCAATGGTACCCTTGGGAAAGGTATTAATCCGTCACTTCCCTCCAGTTATGGGTTAAATAATGGGATGGGGCCTGGAGGCAACCCATTCAGTGTTGGTGTCACAATAAAAACACCCTTGGTAGCCCTGGCGAATCATCAAGTATTCAGCTATTTGGCAAGATTATGAATTTTGCTATAAACTGCGCCAGGGTTCCAAATGCACAGGGAATACTGGAGATGTGTAGTGAGTTCTATCTCGGCCAAGGCCGCAGGACGACGACGATCTTATTCGAATTTTGATAAATAAATATTTTAATGTTCAAAATAAAGCTGATTTTATTTGCTTGGGAAATGTAGTCACTGCGATATTCACATTTTAAATTATTTTAATTTTTGAGGGGATATTATGTATTATAAAAAGAAAATGAAATTGAAAAGTTTAAAATTTCACCAACCCCTCGCCTTCAGGCACAAATGTAATTACATTAACGTTAGCATCACTTTAGTCCGATGAAGTCTTAAAGAACAAAACGTGTCACACAATTTTTCTTTCCGCCTCGGCATTGATTTTCCTGACATTATTTAGGTTTATAAAAACCGATGTATGTATCTTTTTTCTTCATTACAAGTAAAAGCAAGATAATCAAGTGGCACTAAAGTGGCACTAATCAGATGGCTCAACCGGAACAAGATGGCGACTTACATATAGCGATGGAATACTTCGAAATGAGCGATTTAGTTTTCGATTTCTCATCAGCAGATGATCGAATTAGGACTTATATCCACCCAGGAGGATTTTACAAATCATTCTTGGCTCTAATAACGAGGTTGACGCAGTAGAATAAAATGGAATTAGATGCGATAGCATTGCCAATCGAGAAAGGCATTTTCCTGACTGACATGTCCTGTTTATATAATTAGATTTCTCAAATATTTTTTTCGTTTTCTGTTAGTTTTATTATTGATTTAACTTTCAACAGAAATGACCAAAACAATATATTTATAAAAAAAATGCCTTTGGCTAAAATAAAAATAAAACTACCAGATTATATATACTGATGAGGGCACTGATACTGTGATCAGTGGGGATACTGAGAATGGTGCTGGGGGTCAACTTCAGCTATGCGCCTATAACACGTGGAGTGAATGTGTAAATGTACGGACTAGTAATCACAATATTATTACTAATACTACTATTACTCCGGGAGCCCAGTTCCAATTCCAGTTGAATTCGTTGCATTCACTTACGCACAAATACCGTTGGAAAAGGTATTAAACCGTCTCTTCCTTCCAGTTATGGGTTAAATAATAGGACAGATTGAGTTCTATAGCCTTGGCTGGCAACCAGTCTACCGCAGAAAGCAATGGCAACCTACTGTGGGATAATCTTCTGCCCAGTCAAACATGTCACTTTCGAGAGATGAACGCCCAAGCGTGTATCACGTATGGCACTCAACTGACTGACTGCTACTACTATTACTACTACTGCTAATGATAAAAATAGTATTACTACTGATAATAATACGAATATCACACAGTCCCGATTACACGTACTAATAATAACAATATTATTCCTACTAATACTACTAATACTAATAATAATAATATTAATAACAATAATAATAGTATTACTAATAACAATAATACGAATATCGCACAGTCCCAGTTACACGGACTAGTAATAACAACATTATTACTACTAATACTACTACTACTACTACTAATAATAATAATAATAATATTACTAATAATAGTAATACGAATATCACCCAGTCCCGGTTACAGAGATAGAACATTTAACAATTTTAAGGGACTTTATAATACACAGGAGGATGTGCGTTGTGGTGCATTGGATATCGGCTCGGAACGAGAAATCGGGTGAGCCGAGTTCGAATTCCAGTTAAATTCATTGCATTCACTTACGCGCAAATACCCTTGGGAAAGGTATTAATCCGGCTATTCCTTCCAGTTATGGGTTAAATAACAGGACAAAGAAAAAAGTATTACTAGACACAAAACTTATATAAAAAAAAAAAAACAATAAATTGTTGAAAGAAAAAGGTATTACCAGCAATAAAAAAAAACATTTGTTGGCAATAAATGACCCACCAAGGTTGATATGCCATAAAAACAAAACGACCAACAAAAAATCTTTCTCAGTATTGTTCTACATTTCTTCTTTCTCAATATTATTTTCCATTTTCTTTTATTTTTTCTTACTCAACATTTCTCAAAAGAATTTCGCTGATCGCAGTTTCTTTCAATCGAAACGGCAACACCTACAAAATGACAATATGACATAGCCTACAAATAAGACAAAAAAATTTACAAAACAAACAACATCGTTCTGCAATAGCAACAATTCACATTTAGAAGGCCGGAGAATGAACCGATTGAAATTTGAAGAAGAATTAAGAACTCTTTCCCAGACCAGGCCAAAGTCGATCTTATTTAAACTCGTCTTTCTGTAACGATTATCAAGATTGTCTCACAAATCATTATTACTCGGTGACAAATACTAGTAACTTTGTCTAATAAGTATTTTAAAGATGGTGTCTCGGCATATGAGTAACAGTCAACAAGTTAGTCTGACTGACTTTTACTGAGTAATGATTTTAACTCTTGTACTAAACTAAGTTACGCTTAGTAGATTACTACAAGCTCGTTTTTGTCACGTTCAACTTTTACCACTGTGTTTCCGATTGGCCTTAAGAAATATTTCTATTCTTTCCTTTCGTAAGAATTTCACTTTGCAACTAACTTCGTGTAATGGACGGGAAAATGTTGGGGGAAGGAACAGAAGTGGAAGCCATAGTTTTCCAAGCCACCCCAAAATAGTTCACAATAGTAAAGATAATAAGACTTTTATCCCGAAACCAGAAATTTTCTTTAAAGAGGAAAATCAAAATATACTCTGGAATTTCTTTATCCAATCTAATCACTATGTTCGAACGAATGTGATAATCACAAATCAAGAAAGTAGGGCTTACCAGGTCATGAAAATGATAATAACAGCAGACTACAGACTGAATATGCCAAAGGTATATTTCTACCGGAAATCATCATCATCATCATCATCCTGCGGTCTCACCCGAGATGAAACTCACTACACCCTTCCAGTATTCCCTATTTGTCATAGCTCCTGTAAGATCTTCCGTGTTGATAGATGTATCTCTATGTATCCTATCTGGAAAGGTTAACTTACGAGATCGATTGTGAGATGATGGGTGCCTCCATAATACAAACAATGAAACAAGTTCATCTGTGGCACGTGCACAATCACCAGCAAACCGGACACGTCTCTTTTGAACTAAGGTTGATAATCTTGGTAGGTCTCCATATATCTACAGAAAATGCCAAATATACCTTTTACGGTGTCTTTGTGGGATATCCAGTTCGAGAGGTGGAGGAATAGCCTAGAATCTATCTCAAGAATCATTCAGTTAAAATATTTTCTAACGAGAAAGTATCCGCAGTGGATGCTGTTTTGAACCCCAACAAACGATTTTTACTTCATGGAGTTAAAACTTGATGCCAAAAGAAGCTTCAAGATCAAAGACCCAGTTCCAGTTATTTTCATAGCTGTCGTGAACTACGGTGGTAGATATCATGGCTTGCTTCTTCTACAGACTTATAAAGACATTGGCTATTGATACTTCCGATAAGGTCCTGGGATACAATATATTGCCTTAGCTCAAGATCAACTGTCCAGACGGCAACTATGTGTCCAACCAGGATAGTGCTTTCATTTACACTTTAAAAAAAAATATAAGTGCTTTACAAAGATAATTTTGATGATTTTCGTCCCAACCGGTAGCCCACGCCGTGTAGTGCTTTTTGAAGTAGACCACCAAAACAAATTCCCACACCGGCATCAATATCCTGAAACCAGACAAAAGCGAGGAAGATGTTCAAGGATGGTTTTGGGTTGAAGGCTTGTGAAGTTTTTTGAGTTCGTGTTGAAATTGTAAGTAAAAGAAACGTAAATTTTGGAAAAATGATTTTGTATAAACATCTATACTTATTTATAAATGGAATTTTGTCTGTGTGTGTGTGTCTGTGTGTGTGTCCGTTACCTATAGACTCCGAAACGGCTGAACCAATTTTCTTGAAAATTTACACAGTTGTACTATAAGCATCTGCGAGTTTTCTTAACTAGGTTTTGTGTCGAGGTACCCCCAATAAATATCAAAAATCAATAATCGAAGAAATCGGCTTATAGATGGAGTGGTCCGATTTTAATCAAATTTGATACACTCATAGACAAAGACATAAGAAACGATATTCAGAAGTTTCAAGGTTGCAGTTTTTACAATGGTGCAAAACATCTATTATATATAGAGAGAAAAGGCAAGATTTTTGTGTGCGTGTCTGTTTATCTGCCTGTATGTCTGTATTTTTTTCAGCCCTTTTATTTTAGTTTGGCTCTAAGGAGGTATAATTGTAGTTCTTAGTCTCGGCCATGACACCATATACTTAGAGGATTTATTTAGCCTTCAAAATTCAGTTTAAGACGAAAAGACTTATTTGATATCGATACCAGGAAATCAAAATTTGACTTACAGCCATTCATTTTTCTTTCAGCCAACAGTTTCGCTTTAACTGGAAACAACTATTGCTTTTTAGTCTTTCGTGCCAACGTCCAAAGAGTTTTAGCTCCAGGACCATGGATTAGTTTTAAAGCTTTCATTACACCCGAGCAACGCAGGGCTATCCTGCTAGTATATAATAATCTGATAATCACAAATCAAGACAGTAGGGCCTATCAGGTCATAAAAATGATAATAACAGCAGACTACAGACTTAATATGCCAAAGGTATATTTCTGCCAAATGTACCTTTTACGGTGTCTTTGTGGGATATCTAGTTCGAGAGGTGGAAGAAATAGCATAGTTACGTTACCATCTGGAACTACACGCAATTCCAGGCACGCTATCTGTTTGAAAACAGCGAGAACTTATTTAAGGTTCTAACATTTTTGCCTTGTGCCTTAATTTTCTTTCCCCTGTTATTGTTTATTGCAAATTCTATTGTTAATTCTGTTTGTCGCTTCCTTTTGTTAATGAGTATTCGACCATGGCTACTTCCTCCACGGATAGCGATTGATATTGCATTTAAATGTCTAAAGAACAATGCAGACTGCAAAGCAAAAAGATAGAAGAGCCCTTCACAAGCGAAAGGTGCCAAGGAACAAGCTGTTAGCATATAACGTAAAGTTACATATAGCCATTTCAACAGTAAAATTATCAGACCTAACTACCAATCTAGCACTGCCCGTAAAGTTGTGATACCAAAGAGAAACGCTCAACTGAAGAATTACCATGAAAGATTTTATAGAGAAGACTCGAGGAAGCTACGTTAGGGCGATTGGAAAGTAACTGAAGCCGAGCTGCCAGGTTAGGACCAATAATATTGCTGATTCTTCTTTGTCTTTTATCAATAATTCCTACATAGATATAAGAATCGCCAGACCAGATATAACAGCAACATTCAATGCCTGAACGAATGATGAACTTCGTGTAGCAATGGTCAAAGTAAAGGTAAAACCGGGTGGGGGTCATTTTGTATTGTATCAATACGTAAAATATATATCTAAACTTATTTATAAATGGAACTTTGTCTGTGTGTGTGTCTGTGTACGTGTGTCCGTTACCTATAGACTCCGAAACGGCTGAACCAATGTTCTTGAAATTTTACACAGTTGTACTATAAGCGTCTGCGAGTGTTCTTAGCTAGGTTTTGTGTCGAGGTATCCCCGATAAATATAAAAAATCTATAATCGAAAAAATCGAGTTATAGAAGGAGTGGTCCGATTTTAATCAAATTTGATACACTCATAGACAAAAAATATAAGAAATGATATTCAGAAGTTTCAAGGTTGCAGTTTTTACAATAGTGCAGAAAATCGATAATATATATATATATATAAAGCAAAATGTTTGTGTGTGTGTGTCTGTTTATCTGTCTGTATGTCCTTTATACAAATTCAAAATGTTTATCCGACTCTCACCAAACTTCACACAAATATTCTTTAGGCTGAGTCTGAGTTCCAGGAGCATGGATTCGTTTTAATGCTTTCATTACACCCGAGCAACGCCGTGCTATCCTGCTAGTTGTCAATAAATGTAACAATCTGCCTGTAGATTTTCATTAGCGAAAACTTAATTTATTTTTTGCTTTATAATAAAATGAATAATGGGTCAATGTATATGTCATGTCTAGTTCTTTATTCGTAGACCGATTTATGCATAATGAGCATAAAATTGAAGATTCGTTCTCCAATCCTGTGGATATTGCGATTAATGAAGGCTCATCGTTATTATTGTCGATAGATTACTGTTATGGATCTTCCGTCTAACGCCAGCACACAATGCGGATGTTAAATAACTGAATGTCGTGAGAAAGTTTCATTAATGATGCCAAGTAATACATTTTGACCAAAGTTAATAGATCACTAACTATTGAATATTTCAATAAATAATCATCTTAACACGCCACGGGACACGCAATATGAAGGCTGAACAATCTAGAACAAATATATTCTATTGTCGATATTGTTGAGTAATCATTGAGTACGAGAACTCAACATTAAATGGTTTTTGATGAATGTAAATTCTACTCATTCTTTTCTCGATGAAATCAACATTCTTCCGCTAAAAGAGTTTTTTTTTTTTTGGTTTGAGTTTTGCTTAACGGCATATCAACCTCTGTTGGTTATTTAATGCCAAAAAGGTGGGGTTTTAAGGGGTTTTGTTTTTTGTTTTTTTTTTAATGTTCGGTTATAGCGAGAAGGTTGATTTAGTCAGATTCCAATGAAAATTTTCATTTTTTTATTTCAGAAAACTAAACATGTTTTGTATTTAAAAAATTATTGCTGGTAATCATTTTTTTCCTTCAAAAATGTATATTTTTCAATAAAAGTCTATTTTTATACTTCATAGTGTCTTGACCCCAGTTTGAGGGTTAACTATTTGCTCATAGCTGGGACCCTCACAGGTGCTACCATTCCGGGCCAGAGCGTATTAAGGAACAACAGCAATTAAAAAGTGGTTCCATGCTTCTCACAACCTCCCAATCAGAGGCTTTGCTGCTGGATGCAGTTTACCGTCATGCCCAGGACCGCGGCTAGAAGAGAATGGATTTCGAAGAGATTCGTATGGATCATGTCTCATTTTCCAACAGTAGGCTGGTTGCCAACCAAGGCTATACAGCTTAAGTTGTCCTGTTATTTAACCCATAGCTGGAGAGAAGAGACGGATTACTACTATTTCTAAAGGTAATTGTACGTAAATGTTAGGAATCAAGCGGAAATAAGAACTCGTCCCTATCCGATTTCTCGTTCCGAACTCACATTCAAGGTCAACTAATCTATATAAATAAAATGTACTTGTCCGTTTGTTACTATTCGCTATTCTAGAAAACGGCTGCACCAATTGTTTTGAAATTTTATTATAGCATTTTAATCGAATACGAACGTGTTTTTATATAACTTTAGAACCTCCTACCTCTACCAAAAAGCTGACTGGGAAGCCTTTCGCGATTTCCTCTGCGACGTCCCTTGGGGAAAAGTGTTTGACCTATCAGTTGATGACTGTGCCTCTGAGGTCTCGTCATGGGTGAAAGCTGGCATTGATGCCTTCATACCCACCAGGAAGTATTGCTTAAAACCTCATTCCCCTCCGTGGTTCTCTCCAGCCTGCTCAGCCGCCATTGCCCACAGGAACCATTACTTCCATCTATTCCAGAGACAGCCAACTGATCACAATAGGCGCCTGTTCACATCCGCTCGCAGTGAGTGCAAGAGAACTCTAAATGACGCCAAACAGTTGTTTGCGGAGAGAATGCGACAGCACATAGCTGACCGCAAGTTCGGCTCCAAGGACTATTGGAGGATTTGTAAACGAGTGCTCAACAATAGGAAATCCTCAATACCTCCTTTAATCCATGGATTTGACGTTCTCACGTCATCTGCTGAGAAAGCTGAGTGCTTTGCCCGCAGATTCTCATCCAACTCCACACTCGACTCGTCCGGAGTGCACCCACCCGACTTCCCTATTAGAACTGAGGCCAAACTGCATGACGTGTATATTACCCCGACAATAGTATCCAGAGTAATTTCAAAACTCGACCCCCATAAGGCGTGTGGAGACGATGGAATCCCGGTGATAGTCCTTAAGAGGTGTGCCCCTGAACTTTCCCCTGTCCTCTCTAAACTGTTTAACTACTGCCTTTCTGCTTCCTGCTTTCCTGCATGCTGGAAATTCTCCTCAGTCGTTCCTGTCTTTAAGAATTGTGGTGAACCCTCGGACCCATCCAACTATCGCCCTATCAGTCTCCTACCAATATTCGGGAAAGTGTTCGAGGCTATAATAAATGCTGAAATAGTTCATCATCTCACCGCCCACAAGCTGTTCTCCGACAGGCAATATGGATTCCGATTTGACAGGTCCACAGCCGACCTGCTAACTACTGTAACGGAGTACATGCTACAGGCCCTTGATGAGTCTGACGAGGCTCGCGCGGTTGCTCTGGATATCTCCAAGGCTTTCGACAGGGTTTGGCACCCTGGCCTCCTATGCAAACTACGCGGTTATGGTATTACCGGTCGCCTGCTTGACCTAATCCAATCTTTCTTAAATAACCGCAAAATGAAGGTCGTTCTGAATGGGCGTGCCTCTTCGTCCTACAGCACGAATGCTGGTGTCCCACAAGGCTCTATCCTGGGCCCAACGCTCTTCCTTATTTTCATCAACGACCTCCCAGATGAGATCAGGTCCCAAGTAGGCATCTACGCAGATGACACTACAATATACTCCCGCTCCAGTAAGAAACCTGTCGTGGCGGACAGACATAATCTCGCTGCTGACCTTGAGCGGGATCTACACTCTGTGGTGAACTGGGGCAAGAAGTGGCTTGTCAACTTTAATTCCTCTAAGACCAAGCTGTTGTCTGTCAACCATTACAGGCAACCTCTTCTGCCTCCCATAAGCATGGACCAGATGATTCTCCCGGAGAGTAATACACTACGCCTCCTCGGACTTACCCTGTCCTCAGACCTCAAATGGAAGCACTATATTGAATCCATAGCAAAATCTACTGCTAAGAAGATTGGGTCACTATGTCGATCCAGGATGTTTTTTCCACCTGAATCCATCCTGCATATATACAAGTCAACCATCCGTCCGTGCATGGAGTACTGCTGCCATTTATGGTCAGGTGCCCCTGCCGTTCTCCTCAGTGTTCTTGACAAGCTCCAAAGGAGAGTCTGTAATGTGATAGGTACTGATCTGGCGACTCGTCTGCAGCCACTTTCCCATCGTCGAAATGTGGCCTCCCTCTGTCTCTTCTATAAATACTTTCATGGCTTCTGCTCGGATGAGCTTAAGTCACTGATGCCTCCTCAACAGGTGTTTACCCGTTCAACCAGACTGGCAACTGGGTCCCACCCATTCACAGTCAGGTTAGCCAAACGCAGACGACAATTCTACTCCTGCAGCTTCCTCTCTCGCACTTCCCGCCTGTGGAACTCACTCCCGTATTCTTGCTTTCCTGACGGCTACGACCTCCAGAAATTTAAAAGCAAAGTTAATACTCACCTACTAACCACTGGCCTCTAGCTCTCTCTCCCCTCCCCTGTATAAGCTTCCCTTTCTCTCCGCCCATGTACCTGTCATTGCACCTGCTTTCTCAGTTTTCTATTGTTCCTTTCTAACTAGCTTGTACTCCTCACTCTTTTCTAATTAATCTTTCTACACTTATGTAACCCCCTGCACATCAGTGGCGTTTCTGCCTTGCTCGGGGTGAAATGATTAAAAAAAAAAAAATTAAAAAATATTACAATATTAAAAAATACATATTTTGCAAAGTTGATTAGAGCTGATAAGAGCCTAACCAAAAAACTTTCATTTTCAATACGGACGCGTTTACAGACAACTTGGTTATTTCATCGAAAACATGGGAAAACTACACATTTAAAATAAACGAATCCTTTTTTTATTATTATTATTTCTATTTCGGCGGGGGTAAACAACAGAAATCCTTTCCCTTTTTAAAAAAAAAAATTCTATTAATCCTTTCTCAATGAATTATCGATATCCAATTTATTTCGTTGGTTTAGTAAATAAATTTCTTTTTTTTCCATTTAACCAAACAAATGATCGGAAAATTACAAAAAAAATGAGTAGAAATCTTGGATAGTGTTATGATGTTGATAGTTGCTCATTCGACGTTAAACTCGCAAGTGACCCGTTATCTTAGATACGTCCTATATATAAGAGTATGGCTATGCTAATTATTATTAGCTAACCAATCCCACTACGGATAGATTACCGTAAATAAGTAGAATACCGTAAATCCTTAAGGTTTTTGAAATGTTCAAAGTCTCATTGGTGATAGTAAATTTTCTTAAATAAAGCGTAAAACTGCGGAAAACCACTTTATAGATAAATTACACCAAAAGTATCGCCACTTTCTGAATACGTAGGAGTCAGCAAAGAAGATAGAATTCACAGCATAACCAAATGAAGGTGAAAGTGAGAAAAGAATATTCTAGGCGTGTGCTTCTCATATACAATCCCGAGTTGAACTCAGAAAACAGAATGTGAACCATAAACATATTGGCTTCCCCTTATGATACAACAGAGTTTCGACATCCTTAACTGGACCATAACTGAAAATAAGCGATTAAGTATCAAAATGGGAAAATTAATTACAGTTAGATTAACCAAATGCAGACAACAATTCTACTCCTTCAGCTTCTCTCGCACTTCCCGCTTGTGGAACTCGCTTCCATATTCTTGCTTTCCTGACGGCTACAACCTCCGGGAATTTAAATGCAATGTCAATACTCATCTATTAACCACTTGACTCTAGTTCTTTCACCATCCCGTATATCCTTTCCTTTCTCTCCACCTTTGCATCTGTCATCACACCTGTATTCCCTCCCTTCTCTTGCTCCTTTCTAACTGGTTCGACTTCCTCTTCACTCTCTTCTAATTAATCTTTTTACTCTTATGTAGCCCCCCTGCACATCAGTGGCATTACCGCCTTGCTCGGGGTGATACGATTAAAATAAATAAATAAATAAATGTTTTCTATTAAATCAGCAAAATTCTTTAATTCTTTTTAATGCTATAAAGTGACTTCTTTCCATTCTCAGGTAAGAAAAGAAAACAAAAACAATAAGTTCTTAAAGATCATCTGCCTGGGAATTTAAGATGGTACCTCTGGTTGTATCCGAGTGAATCTTTATCCGCGGGTTGTTATGAAATCCTAAAAGTAACCCCCCGACAAAAAAAAAAAAAATCAACAAAGAGCAAAAAGTAACTAACCTGAAAATAAACTTAGATTGGTGATATCCATTGCGTGGAAAAAAAAAAAGAATCTCAGAATATATATATACGCACACTTCTGAGAAAAACGCTTGTTGATAACACGTACATACTTAAACAAGAAAATAATAAACAGAAACTAAAAATCCTCGAAGCAATCTACATTAAACAATTTAAACCTGGTTTGAATACAATCAATTTGGATATTTCCAATAACGTACTCAAATGTCTGTAATCAGAGCAGGGACCATCACACCACTATTTTGTCACTGTCTTCGGCCATCCACCACGGTAGGGATGGACTTATATATTTTCAATTCAAATCTCTTTATTGTTAATAACTTAAATGTTCTGTTTACTGTGTGTTAATATTTACTCTTTGATAATGGCTTATGTGAGCCGAAAGCTTAGACCCGATAAAAAAATCAACAATTACTGTGATTTTTTGTTGTCTTTCAACGACATCACCATCAAGTATATCAGACGGTATGAACGGATCCTACACAAAATTAATAGACAAAACTTGTCTATATTATTCAATGAAACCTGCATTAATATATATATATATGTGTGTGTGTGTGTGTGTGTGTGTGTGTGTGTGTGTGTGTGTGCGTGTGTGTGTGCGTGTTAATCATCCACATACAAACCTGTTTCGCTGTATCACAGCTCATCAGTGTGGTTAGACACATCCACTTCCTAAGCCATAAGCGCATGGAATCAGAAAAGGGAAATTTTAGCGTGTTCTATGTAAGCGGTGTATACACACCCCAGTCACCGAAAGAACTCAATTCATTTCTGAAGAGTCACGCATATAGCAGAAGTGGTAACAGTTTTTAAATTTTTCCTCTCTAGAGAGCTCAATCGTAACGAGAGCATAATATATTATTCATCCACATACAAGCCTGTCACGCTGTTTCACAGCTCATCAGTGCGGCTAGACATCAACTTGCTTCTGGCCGGGATCGAAACTCGACCGATTTGGTGTTAGTCGGAGTCGCTATTTTCCTAAGTCATGGAATAAGAAAAGGGAAAATCTAGCGTAAATTGTTATGGATTGGTGTATGTGAGTTGTGTTGTTATGGATATCGGCTCGGAACAATTGGAAAGCTGAGTTTGAATTCCAGTCGTGTTCATTACGTTCACTCACGCATACATAACCTTTCAGAAATGTATGAATTTATTTCTTCCCATCCCAGTTATGGATTGAATAGCAGGGCTGGCAACCCTTCTACCACAGAAAGCAATGGCCACCTACTGCAGGAAAAACTGCCTAGTCAGTCATGAATCTAAAGTGATGATGATCACCCATGAGCGGAACACGTATAGTGCTTAACTTATAATGTAAATAGACATTTGGCACTGTTTAGTGGTTGAAATAATTGCATATCTATCGGCGGTCGGTGTTCGAGTTTACTGAAGCGTCAAGATTTTAAATGCTGTTTTACAAAGCAAATCTGATTAATGCTGCAAAAGGTCGCTATGATTCTGTATAAGTTATTCAGTAAATATCCATAAAACGTGTTATTTATCTTTAGTTATTTAATGTTTTATTACTATTATGTCATTTTTCATCATGTTTCGATTTCTGCTATGGTCGCACTACCTACCAAGTCTGCGGGAAGACCTAAGGCAGGTCGTGGCGTGTTGTTATGGCTCCATTTCATGCTTTTCTATCTTCCCTATCATCCCTAGCATTACATAGAGTTTTCCTTAGTGTGTGGGCTGTACTTAATAAGACAATTTTTTGTATATCTCTTAAGCTGGGGTTTCCGGGGATTCTTTCAATGTGTTGTTTTGTTCCATTTTTTTATCATTCCAAGTGCACCTACTATCACTGGCACAACTCTTGTTTTCAATTTCCACATTTTTTCTATTTCAATTTCCAGGTCTTTATATTTTGACAGTTTTTCTAATTCCTTGATTGCTATGATGATGATGATGATGATGATGATGATTATTATTATTATTATTATTATTTTACAGTGGAGAACAATCCATCCATTTAAAATATTTTTAGTTCATTAAAACCGGAAGGAATATCGGCTTTTTTCTCGCCAGGGGGCGTAACTTGGTTGTCAATTGAATTGTCAGATCGGGAAAAAAATCTCTGTGAAGAATAAAAATGATTTTTTCTTCGTCTGATGATTCAGTTCTCGCGGGTTCATTTTTAAATCTGAAAAAAAAAATTAGATCTTTTTTCTTTGTTATTAATGCCCACAAAGTTTTTAATCGATTATGCTAAATAGGTTCAAATTTTCAGATAATTATGCTAATTAGATAAGCCAGATGACATGCTCAACAAAGACTTCAACCTTCAGAAGGAAAACCTCGAAGCCGTTCTAAAAAATTGTAGGCCATTCGATGTGGCGTAATGGTTAACAAACTTTTCTCGCGATATCAATTATTAGTAAATAGTTCGATTCTCACTGGGTGGTGCATGCTTTCGTCCTTGTGGCTCGTCTCTTCGAACAATTCGATCCCGTACAATCACCGAAGTTAAGCAATGTAGTTCTTGAGAATACCTTATGCTGCAATCTTCTATGGTGTAATGGATAATCCCCGACTGGTGTAATGGATAATCCCCGACTGGTGTAACGGATAATCCCCGACTGGTGTAATGGATAATCCCGACTGGTGTAACGGATAATCCCCGACTGGTGTAATGGATAATCCCCGACTGGTGTAATGGATAATCCCCGACTGATGTAATGGATAATCCCCGACTGGTGTAATGGATAATCCCCGACTGGTGTAACGGATAATCCCCGACTGGTGCAATGGATAATCCCCGACTGGTGTAATGGATAATCCCCGACTGGTGTAATGGATAATCCCGACTGGTGTAACGGATAATCCCCGACTGGTGTAATGGATAATCCCCGACTGGTGTAATGGATAATCCCCGACTGGTGTAACGGATAATCCCCGACTGGTGTAATGGATAATCCCGACTTGGTAACGGATAATCCCCGAACTGGTGTAATGGATAATCCCCGACTGGTGTAATGGATAATCCCCGACTGGTGTAACGGATAATCCCCGACTGGTGTAATGGATAATCCCCGACTGGTGTAACGGATAATCCCCGACTGGTGTAACGGATAATCCCCGACTGGTGTAATGGATAATCCCGACTGGTGTAACGGATAATCCCCGACTGGTGTAATGGATAATCCCGACTGGTGTAACGGATAATCCCCGACTGGTGTAATGGATAATCCCCGACTGGTGTAATGGATAATCCCCGACTCATGTAATGGATAATCCCCGACTGGTGTAATGGATAATCCCCGACTGGTGTAACGGATAATCCCCGACTGGTGTAATGGATAATCCCCGACTGGTGTAATGGATAATCCCCGACTGGTGTAACGGATAATCCCCGACTGGTGTAATGGATAATCCCGACTGGTGTAACGGATAATCCCCGACTGGTGTAATGGATAATCCCCGACTGGTGTAATGGATAATCCCCGACTGATGTAATGGATAATCCCCGACTGGTGTAATGGATAATCCCCGACTGGTGTAACGGATAATCCCCGACTGGTGTAATGGATAATCCCCGACTGGTGTAATGGATAATCCCTCATAATTGATAAGTGATAATGGCTCACATAATTGCACTTCTTATTTGAATTAGTATGACGTGTATCAATAAATCATTATTATCAAAAAAAAAAGTCTTATTCTCCACCAACTCGACACGGGACTCGTCTGGAGTTCTTGTACCGGACTTCCTACCCCGAACCGAAGCCCAACTGACTGACATACACATTACCCCCTCGGTGGTCTCTAAAATAATTTCAAAGCTTGACCCACATAAAGCAAGCGGCGACGACGGAATCCCAATCATTGTCCTGAACAGATGCTCCCCAGAACTGTCCTCTGTTCTCTCCAAACTCTATAACTACTGCTTCTTGCTTTCATGCCTGCTGGAAGTCCTCCTCCGTACTTCCAATATATAAAAATGCTGGTGAACCGTCTGACCCCTTTAATTATTGCCCTATCAGCCTCCTACCGATCTTTGGCAAAGTGTTAGAAGCCGTCATCAACGCCAAAGTAGTACGACACCTCACAGCGCACAGACTCCTCTGTGACAAAGAGTATTGTTTCCACTTCACAAGTCTACTGCTGATATGCTCACGACCATCACTGAGTATATACACCAGGCTCTCGACAAGAACGGTGAAGGCCGAACTGTTACCCAAGACATTTCTAAAGCGTTCGACAGAGTCTGGCATGCAGGCCCTCTATGCAAGCTGCGGGGTTATGGTATAACTGGAAATTTGTTAGACCTAATCCAGTCGTTCCTTTCAAATCACAAAATGAAGGTGGTATTGAACGGACTTGCCTCCCAATACTATAACACGAACGCAGGTGACCCTTAAGGGTCTATTCTAGGTCCTACACTTTTTCCTGATCTACATTAACGATATCCCCGATGTAATAAGATCCCAAGTAGGCATATACGCTGACAACACAACCGTTTGCTCTCGCCTCGAACAAAAATCTGCCAAAACTGACAATGCAAACCTCGCTGCCGAGCTTGAAAAGGACCTCCAATC
Source organism: Ascarosepion bandense (assembly GCA_037127315.1). NCBI lineage: Eukaryota > Metazoa > Mollusca > Cephalopoda > Sepiida > Sepiidae > Ascarosepion > Ascarosepion bandense. The sequence goes on from JBBBDQ010002178.1 coordinate 71,211, forward strand.
CGTGGTGGATGGGGTAAGAAATGGCTTGTAAATTTTAATGCTTCTAAAATGAAGCCGTTATCTATTAACCATCACAGATAATAGCTCCTACCCTCCATTATCATGGATCAGGCTAGTCTCCCTAAAAGTAAAACACCACGCCTCTTCGAGTTAACTCTCACAACAGACCTCAAGTAGAATGGCTATGTAGAATCCATAGCTTAATCCGCTGCTAAGAAGGTCGGTTCTCTGTGCAGGACCAGAAAGTTTTTTTTCCGCCTGAAACAATCCTGCACATATATAAATCTACCATCCGCCCGTGCATTGAATACTGCTGTCATATCTGGTCGGGTGGTCCTGCTATCCACCTCTGGGTCCTTGACAAAATTCAACGGAGAATCTACAATATGATTAATCCCGACTTGGCAGCTCTGATACAGTCACATTCTAACCGGTGCAATGTGTCTTCCTTGTGTATCTTCTACAAATACTTTCACGGCTTCTGCTCCGATAAACTTAGCTCACTGGTGGCCCCTATATATGAATTTACTCGAGCAACAAGATTAGCAACTAGGTCCCACCTTTTTACTGTGAAACCAATAAAATGTAAACGCATATTGTACTCCATCAGCTTCTTTTCTCGCACTTCCTACCTGTGGAATTCCCTTCCATTTTCTTGCTTCCTCGACAGCTACAATCTCCAAGAATTTAAACGCAAAGTCAATAGTCATCTCCTATCTCACTAAGTAGCATCCTCTCCCTCATGCTCTCATCTCATTTCTATAGTGTTCTCATCCTTCTCTTACTCGCTTCCTGATACCCCCTGTATTCTGTCACTTCTTCTCATAACTTTCCTCCTATGTAACCCCCTGCACAACAGTGGCAGTATAATGCCTTGCTTGAGGCGATACGCTTATAAAAAGAAGTTTAACTTTTTCTGGTTTTAAATAACCTGAAAATGGTTGCTAAGCCGTAGAAAACGAACCAATCTATGAAATACTGATGAACTACACAGGCATGTCTTCTAGATTTATTTACATTCTTTGGAATTTAGTTTAAATTGGCAGGCTTCCTGATCTTTTCATACGCGGGCGTCGCTGAAGGTTCTATTCTAGGTCTTACGCTTTTCATGATCTTCATCAACGACCTTCCCGATGTCATCAGTTCCCAAGTAGGGATCTATGCAGATGACACCAACATTTACTCCTATCTTTGACAAATTAAACCTGACTGCTACTCTTAAGAAGGACCTCCAATCTGTGAAAAAATGCGGTGAAGAGTGGCTCGTAAATCTTAACGCCTTTAAAGCAAAACTACTCTCCTTTAACCACTGGAGAATCTGTACTACTTGGCATCAGAATTGCTGACGCTAGTCTTCTAGAGCGCAGCACCCTGCCTCTTCTTGACCTCAATTTTTCAACCGACCTGAAATGGAACGACTACATCGAAGAATTTACTGCTGCATCTGCTGCTAGAAAGGTTGGGTCAGTGTGTCGAGCCAGGAACTTTTTCTAATCAGAATCACTCTTGCACATTTATAAATCTACTATTCGCCTGTACATTGAATATTGTTGCCAAATCACGTCGGATACTTCTGCTCTTCACCTTAAAGTTCTCAAAAAATAATCAAAGAAGGATCAGCATTGTAATAGATCTTGATTGTCTAATACACACTATATATATATACACTGCCGGACATAATTATTAGGCCACCCCAGTTTTTATAAAAAAAATTATGTATTTCATACTATTTTTACTATTTATTGCCTAATACACAATATATATATATATACACTACCGGACATAATTATTAGGCCACCCCAGTTTTAAAAAAAATTATGTATTTCATACTATTTTTACTAATTATTGCCTAATACACAATATATATATATATATATATATATATATATATATATATATATATATATATATATACTACCGGACATAATTATTAAACCACCACAGTTTTTAAAAAAACTTATGTATTTCATACTATTTTTAATATTTATTGCCTAATACACAATATATTTATATACACTACCGGATATAATTATTAGGCCACCCCAGTTTTTTCAACGAAGTGATTTGATCTCACTCTGTCTTTTTTACAAATATTTTCTGAGAACTGCCCACCCTAACCCCCTGCTCACAAATGGCGTTCTTGCCTTGCCTGGGGTGAAATTATAAAAAATAAGTGTAAATGGCTAGAGGTAACTGTCATGTCACAAAAACGATTTAATTCAAAGGAGACTCAATGCTTTGAAGGATTATTTGATATCACGGTTATCCAAACTTTTTTGGACCTCGTATATACGATCCTTTTCCAGGGGTATTTGTGAAATACTATTTACCAAGGGTATTTGCGAAATACCCTTGGGAAAGGGATTAATCCGTCTCTTTCCTCCAGTTATGGGTTAAATAGCAGAACAGAGTGTGTTCTATAGCCTTGGCTGGCAACCAGTCTACCGCAGAAAGCAATGGTAGCCTACCGCAGGAAAATCTTCTGCCCAGTCAGTCATGCCTCTTTCGAGACATGATCGCCTAAGCGTGTATCACGTATGGCACTTAACTGACTAATATACGATCCATGACTAAAGATACTATGGTTTCCATGTCTGGCCTGGAGATGCTAAATCCGTACTTTTCAGCATTGATAGAATTGATAGATTTTCCGCATGTTCTATTCTAATAGGTCCTTCTCACGCAGTTCGTGCTTATGGAACTCTCTTTCGGCTTCTTGTCTTCCAGTCAACTTTGATATTTAAAAATTCCAATGCCGTGTAAATCGTTATCTTCTGTTATCTTAATGCCTCCTCTTTTATTGTACTCTCTTCTTGATAGCATTTTCTTTCTCTCATATTCTCTCACACTTAGTTACTTCTTGAATCTTAGTGGCTTTGTTGCCTTAGTTGGGTTGAAATTATTTTTGTAATCAATTCGAACATTAATCACATTTTATTGGTTATATCGCTTATGGAACGTATGTACTTCGGAATGACATTCTTCTTTTAAACTATGAAATTGTCTAAAACGCGAACTTCAAAGTTTTGATGTGCTTCTCTTTTCCTCTTCTTCAGGTTTGTGATGCATGCAAACCAACAAAGAAATTGACAAGTCGACAATTTCAATAATAGAATACAATTAGAATAATAATTGTCACGTGAGAAAATGTGCAGTGACGAATCAGTTGGGCTTTTGTTCCAACAGAATTTTAATCGTTTTTCATATTAGTTTTTCCTCATGGCGATTCTATATTCGTTTTTTTCTAAGAATTTTCTTAGCCTCATTTTTTTATTTATTTATTTAGTTTTTTTTTATGCTTTCTGTTCTAGTCCTGGGTATGAGGATAAATTACATCCAGCAGCAAGGCCTCTGACCAAAAGATTGGAGTTTTTTTAGTTGCATGGTACCACATCTTAATCGCTTTAATCCCTAGATCCACTCTGACCCAGGATGGTAACTCGTGTTAGGGTCCCATATATGGAAAAATAGTAAAAACCCTAAACAAAAAAGTATGAAACTATAAAAAATATATTTTTATAGTAAAAATGTCAGCAGTTCACTTTTATCTAAAAAATTGCCAAACATACGAACTTACTATCAAACTGTAGCGTCTTCAACTAAATCAGTATAAAATGCTACAAAACAAACAACATGAAAGAGCTTTCATGACATTAGTCCATATAATAGCCTAAAATTTCTTAAATCAAACTGTTTTCCAAAATATAACTTGAACGAAACTACGACATGAAACACATATCATCACCTCTATTAATTACACTACCGGCCATAATTATTAGGCAACCCCAGTTTTTAAAAAGATTTATGTATTACATACTATTTTTAATATTTATTGCCTAATAAACAATATATATACACTACCTGAGATAATTATTAGGCCAGCGCAGTTTTAAAAAAAATATGTATTTCATACTATTTTTAGGACTTATTGCCTAATATAATATATATATATATGCACTACCTGACATAATTATTAGGCCACTGCAGTTTTTTTACCTTCCATTTGACCTGAGAGCATCAGTTTTTCCAAGCCCTCTTTCCGCATTATGTGCCCTTTATAAGAGGCTTTTTTTTTTGGAGGTGGGGTTCAGCCGCCTGGAAAACATCGTCGTTGCTCACATTCCAGGGTTTTTTGGATTCTTAGCATCCTTCTGTAAATCCAAATTCCTGTTGCTTCAAGACTCTTCACCATTTGTGAGGAGACTGTCCAGCATCCACTGATATATAAGAGGATTAATATTGCTTAACATTTCAGTTCCATTTTTCTTTGTTTCTAAATACATTTTCCTGCTTCTTAATACTTTGCTTAGTTTTTTGGAGGGCATTTTTAGTAATCCCGATGCGCCTTCAAATATCAGTACTGTATAACCCGGATATAAGAGCTCCGGATATAAGAGAAATCCGGATATAAAACAGATTTTATCTGATCCCAAATTAGAGCCTGTGGTAATGTATATAAAATAGACCAAACCCGGATATTTTAGTATTTATTTCCTAATACACAATATATATATATATAGACTCAGTCAGTTGCTATTCGTGATACACGCTTTGGGCGATCATGTCTAAAAAATGACATGACTGACTGGGCAGAAGATTATCCTGCAGTAGTTTGCCATTACTTTCTGCGGTAGACTGGTTGCCAGCCAAGGCTATAAAACCTAATCTGTTCTGTTATTTAACCCATAACTGGAAGGAATAGACGGATTAATACATTTCCCAAGGGTATTTGTGCGTAAGTGAATGCAATGAATTCAACTGGAATTCGAACTCGGCTTCCCGATTTCTCGTTCCGAGTCGATATCCATTGCACCACAACGCACATCTTTTTCGTTACAGGTCCCAGAAACTTCAGTTGTCTTTTCCTGGTGTTAGGTAGTGGTTTCCTTTTCGTTTCCATCCTTTATCTGACCTGTGAGTATCAGATTCTCCAAGCCCTCCTTCCTCATTACATGTCCCAGAAACTTCAGTTGTCTTTTCCTGGTGTTAGGTAGTGGTTTCCTTTTCGTTTCCATTCTCTCTAAAGCCTCGTCTTTTCTCACATGTTTGGTCTCTGGTATCCTCAGCATCCTTCTGTAGGACAACATTTTGGTTACGTCTGATCTTCTCATCGTCGTTCATGAGGATGTCCAGCATTCGTTGTCATACTGAAGTACAGACATCTTATAACAACCTAGTATCCTCTTCTTTGTTTCCAGCAAACTTTTCCTGTCTCACAATACTTTATTCAAATTCTGGAATGTACACTTGGCCATCTAAATACGTCTTCGGATCTCAGTGTCACACTGTCCGTCCCCTATCAAAACACTTCCCAGGTCTTTAAATTTCTGTACTTATTTGGTTTGATTAGATTGTCCCAAAAGTTTGTAAACACTTGCGAAATAGTTGGAGGAGGAAAGATAATAATGATCAAACTAATTAATCCATAGATGGGAGAAAATCTGGATTTAAACCTTTCCCAAGGGGATCTGAGCATAAATGAATATAGCAAACCCAAGTGAATTTTTTTTTATAATCATATTACCACAAGCAAGGCATTTTACTGCCACTGTTTTGCAGGGAGTTACATAGGAGGAAAGTTATGAAAAGTGTGGCAGGTTATAGAGGGTGTTAGGAAGTGGGTAATAAAAAGATGAGAATACTGATGAGAGTGGATGGAGAAAGGAGTATGAGAGAGAGGATGCAGGTTAGTGAGATAGAAGATGACTATTGACTTTACATTTGAATTCTTGAAGATTGTAGCTGTCGGGGAAGCAAGTAAATGGAAGGAAATTTCACAGGCAGAAATTGCGAGGAAAGAAGCTGCTGGAGTAGAACTTGCATTTACATTTTATTGGTTTCACTGAAAAAGGGTGATACCTAGTTGCTAATTTTGTGGCTCAAGTAAATTCATATACAGGGGGCACTAGTGAGCTAAGTTCATCAGAGCAGAAGTAGTGAAAGTATTTATTTTTTTAATCATCTCACCCCAAACAAAGCATTCTACTGCCACTGTTGTGCAGGGGGTTACATAGGGGAAAGTGATGAGAAAGAGGGGTTAGTTATAGGAAATGTCAAGAGGAGGTTAATAGATGGATCTACATATTTGTAGAAGAGACACAGGGAAGCCACATTTCACTGGTGAGAAAGTGACTGCATCTGATCACATGACATTAGAACTTGGTTACTTGAACAATTTGTATTATCCATTACACCACTGACACATTCAATCTTAAAGCACCTAGTATTCATTTGTCACCCATCTAGGTACTGATCATGCATGACGTTTCTTAACTCTGTAATCCACCATATAAGGCGATGGATCTAACATAGAAATTCAGTACGGTTTATAGGTTTCTGTAAAAATCTGAAGTGCATTAAGGTGCAGTGAATATCGGCCTGGAATGAGAAATCAGATAGCAGAGTCAAGACCACTATAAAGTCAAGGTTAGCACGATATGATATCAAGAACTTGTGACATCATCATCTTAAGTCCTTTAACTTGCAAAAAGGGAGTTGCCATATGTGTATTAGATTTTTCATGTGTTTTTAAATTATTTATCTATTTTTTTCTATTAAATATAGCATTAATTTATGAACAAAAACAATGTCTTACAAATGTATTGTACCAAATTGCAAAGGGAATTATAAAAACACCCCAAAAGTTCATATATTTTCTGAAAGATAAAGAATTATGTAATGTTTGGATTCAAAGGAAACAATTTTTTACCGACTAAATTCAGCCGAGTGATTATATTTTTTTGTATTAAAAATAAAGAAATTTAAGTGTGTTGTATATCGACAAACAACAAACAGCAAGTCACTTAGGCACCAATTATGGTCTCAAAACAGCATATATATATATAACAATATGAAGTTATATTTTTATTAATGACAATGGACCGTGTAGAATAGGGAACAGAGAATTGAGAGAGTGCGCTTCAAATGGGTTGACGGGTGTGCAGTCCTATCTGTTGTGTCTCTCTTCACCGGCCGTTCTCTGCTACTCTACTACTGCTACTCTGGCGAATCCGTGCGCCGAGGTCTTTTTATAATCTCCAGAACCGGGACTTTTTCTTCCGGTTTTGCCTCGCCCACGCACGCCCACGTAATTCTCAGAGACACCTGTTCTGTTTGCCTCTGTAGCCATTTCCGCTACTGCCGGAAATAAGGTCAAACAAATATCCATTCCTTTCAACGACCGGAAACACCCCCGCTTGCATCAGCCTTCCTCGGATGGGGCCAGATTGTTATATTACAAGTGAAACTTTTATGATTAAATCAATTTCATAACTTTATAATTCCCAACACAAAGTTAAGACATAAGTCTAGCGAGAAAGTTAAGATAGATTCATGTCTTAACTTTATTGCTCATATTGTTTTTAAAAGCTAAAACCTCATTTTTAAAAATAAACTTTAAAGAAATTTTCAATATAAATTAATAAAGGGATATTTTTATAGACATAAAATATAATTCTAATAATTCCAACATTTCTTTAGAATTGGTTTATTCATAAATAAATGAAACTTTAAGGAGTAAATTAATTTTATGTCTTTGTAATTCAAAACTCATTAAAAAGAAAATTACGAAAGTTTTTAAATGCTAGAAACCTCATTAAAAAATAAATTTAAAGAAAGTTTTTATATAAATTTATAAAGGAATATTTTTATAGGCACAAAAATAACTGTAATAGTTTAACAATTTTTTAGAATTGTTTTATTCGTAAAAATGTTTTTTATTTATTATTTTGATTTAAAAATGTATAAATGTTAAAAATTCCTCTCTTTATTTGTACTTCATCTCTCATAATCATTTTGTTGAATTAATAAATTAAATCATATTCCTTAAAAATATCAGAAAACTTCACTTTTCCTAGAATTGTAAAAAAAATGCTTCATATTGTAAATTTTGGCTGACTGTTTTTTTTCTTAGATTTTCACAAGAATTTAAAATAGGTTTGGTTTTTAAAATCTTTTAGGTATGTGAACTACATTTCCAACCATAAGGAGAGAATTGTCAGCATTTGACAATAAAACATGTGTCAAAACTACAGTTAGATTTCAGAAAAGATATCTTTAAGATGGTGCTATCTATAGAATTCTCCCAAATTGGCCCTCATATTTATCTTCATTGATCACCTCTAGAGAGTCATCAGATTCTAGGAGAATTCGACTGAAGAATTCTTCCCTTAAAATGATTTAAATAAAAGTATTATTGTTGATTTAGCATATAAAAAGAAGAAGTTATTTCATATTATTGATGATGTAGAAGAGAAATTAAATTTTGTTGATAGAAATTATTGGAGTGTTGTTAGACAGCAATAAACACTTATTATATACAGCATAATGAAATCCCCATATCCAAAAATCAATGTCTCTTGAAATTGAATCTGGTTTTACTGTTCATGGGTTTTATAGAGATGTGGAAATGTATACAATAGAGGACTATAAGGTTACGAAAAATGTAACTGATTAAAATTACTTTTGAAATTCTGATAGAAAACATAAAGAAAATTGACATAGAACAACAGCAAACAAACCTCCAAATATGATTTTTATATTAAAATTGGTAATGTCATTTTTACTATTGGTGCAAGAAGAATCAAACAAATATTTTAGTTCAATCAAATTTATATATTAGCAGCTAAACTTAATAACACTGCATAAGCTTGATTATTCAACAGAAATGATATTATTTGTTATATAACTACTCCTCTATAGGGTACAGATTATTAGGGGACAGCAAAAATATAATTTTACCAAGCTATTCAACCATTAAAAAACTAACCTCATCAACATATATGAATCTTTTGATTGAGCAACATGATAACAATTTTCTTATGTATATTAAAAATAAATTTAAGTTTTTAGTGCAGAAGGACACCCCAGTATCTTTAGTTGTTGATGAAATTCAGACTATTGTCCTCATTTTGGTTGCCATTTGTATGATGCTTCGGCCATTATAGGCTCTTGCCTTCTTCAGATGCTAGGAATTTTGAACCAAAATCTTTATTACAATCACTGGGGTATATCATTCTCATTGCTTGTGTGAAGCCTCTTCTAGTAGTCATAAGTTATCTCCCTCTAATCAGACTCTCTAACTTTTGTGTTCACCACTGCCGTAGCCTGATATTGAACTCACAACTCTTTGGGTTAAGTCACAAGAACTAACCAACATCTATATCCACTGGGCCATGTGTTCTTAAGATGAGGACGATATTCCGAATAATGTAAATACTGTCAATACTACGTAATCTAAGATACATAGACAAATAGAATGATCTATTATTAAACGTCATACAAATGGCAACAAAGATGAGGACAATAGTCCAAATAATGTAAATATTGTAAATACTACCTCATATCAGAAATATAGACAAATAGAATGATCTATTATTAAACGTCGTACAAATGGCAACAAAGATGAGGACAATAGTCCGAATAATGTATATAGTGTAAATACTACCTTATATCAGAAATATAGACAAATAGAATGATCTATTATTAAATGTCATACAAATGGCAACAAAGATGAGGACAATAGTCTGAATAATGTAAATACTGTAAATACTACGTCATCTCAGAAATATAGACAAATAGAATGATCTATTATTAAACGTCATACAAATGGCAACAAAGATGAGGACAATAGTCTGAATAATGTAAATACTGTAAATACTACGTCATCTCAGAAATATAGACAAAAATTGATGAAATTCATTTAAAACCTTATTTTGATTATAAGTGTAGTATTATTGTTGGCTTATCTGAAAGCAACAATGAAGCTGCAATAAGTCCTTTTGCCTTTATGGTTAGCAGTCTATTCTCACAATATAAAGATGTTGTGCATGGTGATGCTAACTAAATGTCTTAAAACTGAGAATTTATTTGACATAGTTAAACATATAATAATTGGTTTATAGAAGATAGGCTTTCAAGTATTATCAATCATAATAGATAATAAGGCTATAAATAAAAATAGATATATCTTTCTTTTGCAGTCCCTCAAAGCTTTCCATTGTATATCCACACCCAGTTATGAAGTCTCAACCACTTTTTTCCTATTTGACTCAGTCCATATATGAAAATGCATTAGAAAAAATTGGCTTGATCAAAAAGATGCAACTAAATGCATGCTGTGCCCAAAATTTTGTCACAATGAAAATCATGAATCAGATAGTATCCAAAGTGCCCAATTTTATATCTTACAGAAGCTTCATGCTCTTGAATCTCAGTCAATTTTGAAATATTGTTATAAACTGACCTCAAAGGTACTTTCTCCTACTAATCTTGAAAGGGAAAATGTCAATTTAGTTTTGCAAATTTTTAATTAGTACACTATTCAGGAATTATTGACCTTAGGAAAACAGATGTTTGCCTAATTTTGCACAATATATAAACATATTTTATATTTAGTGGACAATAATAAATGTCAAAACACCATATAAAGGTTATCAGCTTAGAAATAAATACTGTAATCCACTTAGAGCAAATGAAGAAAATTTTAAATTTCTCTCTGTATTCTGTTACTGGTTAAAATCTTGGAATAGTATTTCTGGAGGAAATGGTAAATTAACAAAAGAAACTTTCACTGCTTTGCATCATACAACCAATGCATTTCTAGAACTGACTCTAAGTATTGCAAAGGAGAATTAAAAATACTATACATATTACCTGGCAAATTTCAAACTGATCAACTTGAGGCAAGGTTTGGTCATTACCATTGACTTAGCAAGTGGCAAGTGTTTGGGTGTAAAAAAAAATTAGAATGCTTTCAGTTTTAAAACTGAGCTTACCATTTAATCAGCAATGCATTAAAATTGATTTAAAGAATTTACAAGAACCAAAATGGGATGAAGTGACAGGAGATGTGTATAAATTTAGAATTGATGTTAAAGAGGATGATGTTAATAGATGTAGAGAAGTTCTTCCTCTAATACTATACTTAGTAGGTTATTGCTGTCATGTAGTTTTTAAGAAAATTAAATGCAATAGTTGCAAAGATTTAATATTTGGAAGAGATAATGTGGAAGAAATACCTGAAATAAAAAGCTATTTTCAGGGGATTAATAGAGGTTCTCTCTTATATCCTAATAATACAACTACGAATTGTGTTCTATATAATTATGCAGTCATTGGTAAGCTGATGAAAATCCTTCTTGTCTTCATTCAGTAAATCAAAAGAAATTAGCTATGCATATAACATTGAATGTTTTGGCAGATAATGAGCTTTTTAATGTTGACACTTGTGATGAGGGTCTCAATGTAGAAAAAGATATTTGTCTGGAGCTCTACAAATGCTCTTGTAAATAATGTAAATAATTTTTGTTCTAGGGAAAATAATAACATTACAAGTAACAAGTTAAGCCAAAAAAAAAAACTTCAAACATTTGGCTAAATTTTGCATCTGTAACATATTTTTCTATAAGTATTATTTGATTTTTAAATCTACTTATTGTTTGCATCTAATTTATTTGCTTGTTTGCATTTCATTTATTTGTTTCTTATTTAAATTCAGTTATTTTATTTATTCATCATTTGTAATTTGTCTGTTTATTCAATGATTGTTTTTTCCTAATTCAGTTGTCGCTGCATTTGAGTAATAATCACTTAATAATTACAATATTATAACTTTACAGAATAATCGTTAAAACTGAAATAAAAAAACATGCAAATTAAAACAATGTTGATTATAATTTATAAATAATTGTTTTCAAATTTGAAACAATTAAAATTATGAATGAATTTCAGTCTTTAAATTTTGTATCTGTAACCTATTTTTCCATAAGTATTATTTGATTTTTACATCTATTTCTTGTTTGTATTGTAGTAGTGACAGTCAGCCATGTTCAATGAGAAATAGTAGTAGGGAGTTAAGTGTCCAGAATTCTAGTTGCAAGTAGCGTATGTGTTTAATAAAATCTGTGTTCCTTTCCTTTTTTTATAGCCGGTGAGAAAATGAAAAGGAAGGTGCAGCAATAAAATAAATTGTACTTATCTGACGTTAGTTTTAGGAGCCAATTAAAGTATCTTGTTGCTGCTGTTGTTATTGTCGTCATCTTCTTCTTTGTTGACTGCGAGAATGTTGAGGATGGAGAAGAAGAGGTAAGAGAAATTAGCACAAGTGAAGGAAGATAACGAATGGGTGACAGAACTGTATGTCCGGGTCGGCTGATTAAAATTTCTTTAGTTACAACTTGCGGTCACGTCTCTAGTTTCTGCTTTTTACTTTCTTTGTGTTTTTATAACCATTTAGTTTTTCCTACAGAATCACTAACTTTTCTCTCAATTTTGCAAATCACTTCTTTTCATTGGTTAGAAAATTAATTTAACATCTGATCGCGAAATCCAGTTTCGTCTTTTTCTTTCAGAACGGAATCAATCCTTTTCCTATTGGTCAAAATTAAGATTTCATACATAATTATGAATTTTTGTAAAAGTGAAGAAGAAAAGAGAGTTACTTTTAAATTCGTGTTTACTAAAGTATCTAATTTATCTGCTTCTTATTTATATTCAGTTGTTTTATCTTTTAATCATTTACTTTTAATTTGTTTGTTTATTCAATTTTTGTTTGTTCTCCAATTCATAGTTCAATTGAGTAATATTCACTTAATAATTAAAATAATGTAACTTTACAGAATAAATGTTAAAATCAAAATAAAACCATGCAAATTAAAACAATGCTGATTAGAATACTAAAAAAACTGTTTCAAATTTGAAACAATATAATGACTGAATTTCAGTCTTTAAGTTCTAATGAAATGAAATGTAATGTCTTGTCTATTTACTTTAATGCCGCATTCAGCAACAATTTTTTTTATTATTAATCATTTAGAAAAGAAGGATCATTAAACAAAGTTCGGCATAACATCTTACCCTGTTTCATTTTTTCTTTTTTTTAAACGTAATTTTAAAAGTTTTCTAAGATTTTTTATTTAATTTACAATCTTTCATAACTGTTGGTCTCACTAACCAAAAGACCTACGTAGGACTATTTTTGTGATGTCACGTCACAATCAAGCTGGCCTTAACTTTTTGGTGGTGGTGGTGGCCAAGTTAGAATACCAGTTGAATTTGTTGCATTTACATATGCGCAAATAAATCCTTCATTTCTCCCTCCAGCTATGGGTTGAATAGTAAGACATCTTGAGTTCTATAGCCTTGTTTGGCAATTGGTATACTACAGAAAGTAAAGGGCAACCAACTGCAGGAAAATCTTCTGCCGTCATTCATGTCCCATTCAACACTTGCTCACTCAAACAAGTATCTCTTAACTGGCTGACTGAAAAAAGTCTGATGTTAATTACATTTCGACGTGGAAGTGATTGATGCTCACAGTCCTCTTTTTGTGATGGTCATATCATTGTTGTTAGTAGGAACTTTATTTTGTGATGGCAAACGTTTTTAATTATCAAATGAATTATATGGACATGTTTGACAAATAAAAACAAATATTTGACATTGATTTTGCCTTGAAAAGAATAGCAAGAAAGTGATGAATCAACATGTTTCTCATATTAAATCGTAGTTGGTTATGTTATTTTTTATAAGATCATGAATATTGATTTTTAATGCAATGCATCGAATGAATACTTTTACCTGATTTCATATAGCGAATAAAACTTTCTTAAAATTCTTATTTTGATCTTATTAATTAAAGTGCATTCTGGTGCAGTGAATATCAGTTCGAAATGAGAAATTATAGGGCTGAGTTTGAATTTCAGTCAAATTTGTTGCATTCACTTACGCACAAATACCCTTAGGAAATGTATTAATCCGCCACTTCTCACTCCAGCTATGGGTTAAATAGCAGGAAAGAGCGGGTCCTATAGCCTTGACTGGCAACCAGTCTACCGCAGATAGTAATTTTTTTTTTGTTTTTAATCATATCACTCCGAGCAATGCGATAATGGCACTGATGTGCAGGGGGCTACATAAGAGTGAAAAGATTGGAAAAGAGAAAGCCAGAAACCACATCCTAAACAGGGAACAAGGGATGAGCCTCTACACCTGTTGAATAGATGCGAGTGGGGTGTGAACCGGGCAATAGTTTAGTCTATCTACTCCAATCTAATGGCAGCCTACTGTGAGAAAATCTTCTGCTTAGTCAGTCATGTCTCTTTCGAGACATGATCGCCCAGGCTTGTATCGCGTATGACACTTAACTGATTGAATGTATTTCAAACTTTGATAAGAAAATAAAAACAGGATTATTGGTTTAATAACAAAAAGATAAAATCATTCATTGCAATGTTCTTTATTTATAGTTTAAAAGAAATATTCTATTTTTAAGGAATTCAAAATATGTGAATGTGATAAACTCTTCCTCAACAATTACAAAATTTTTCGTTTCATAAAACTACAAAAGTTGGTTCATTCTATTGTGGTACATAATTTTTCTCTCCAGGATCTATTTCAACTATCTACAAGTCCACCATTCTAGATGAAACCGTAAGTTCTATTCTAATGTTTTCTTTTCTCGTACTTCGTACTTGCAAAATTCTTTTTCAGTTTCTTGATTTCTAGTCAAGTTTGATCTATAAAAATAAATCTCTGCACATCTATAAATCTACCATCTGCTCGTGCATTGAATACTGCTGCCATATCTGGTCGGGTGTCCCTGCTATTCTCCTCAGGCTTCTTGACAAGGTACAGCGGAGGGTCTGTAATGTGATCGATACCAATTTGGCAGACCGCCTGCAGACTCTCTCTCACCGGCGCGACGTGGCTTCCCTGTGTCTCTTCTATAAATACTTTCACAGCTTCTGCTCTGATGAATTTAGATCACTGGTGCCCCCTAGGTACAAATTTGTATGAGATACTAGATTAGCAACTAGATCCCACCCTTTCACAGTGAAACCGATAAAATGCAACCACAACTTCTACTCCAACAGTTTCTTTTCTCGCACTTCCCAACTGTGGGATTCCCTTCCACATGATTGCTTCACTGATGGCTACAATCTCCAGGAGTTTAAATGTAAGGTCAATAGACACCTCCTAACACACTAACTTACTTCCATTCTTTCAAACACTCTTCCCATCCACCCAACCCCCAGCCTTTGTATCCATACCCATCTATCACCCTCCTTTTGACATTCCCTATGTCTAACCACTCCTTCTCTTTACTTTCTCCTATGTAGCCGTATGCGCAATAGTGGCAGTGGAATGCCTTGCTTGGGGTGAAATGATTAAAAAAATTAAATGCAATATCAATCATTATCTACTATCGTTTTAATTTCTGGCAGTTTATTATCCTTGCTATTTAATAATATTTTTCGTTTTCTTATATTCTTTCATATTCAGTAATATTATTGGTCTTGATCTGGCATATCAGCTTAAGTATTTTTCAACCATTGTAAAGCTGCTTCCCTGTGCCCTTTCTATAAATACTTACATGGTAATTGTTCAGATGAACTCTTCGCCATGATACCTAGACTTTATGAATTTTATGTACTAGACTAGCAATAAGATCTCATTAATTTAAAGTAGAGTTGGCTACATGTAACCGTAAGTTATTAACTAATAGTTCTTTTCTTGCCTGTGGAACTCTTTCCTGGTTTCATGCTTACAAGCCAACATTAATCTTTAACAATTTAAATACAATATAAACTGCCAACGGATGTTCTGATTACTCTTCTCACTCTTTAGAATCAGCAATTTTTTTTTTCTTGGTCCTGATCTGGTGGCTCAGTTTTAGTCTCTTTCTCACCGCCATATGGTTGACTCTCCATACCTTTTCTATATATAATTTCATGGTAACTGTTCAGGTGAGCTCTTCACTCTGGTGCTTAGACTTTATGGATTTAAGTGCAATACTAGACTGGTGATGAGACCTTATCAATTTAAAGTTGAGTCAGCTAAATGTAGCCGTAAGTTCTAAGTGAATAGATTCTTTTCTCGTCTGTGGAACTCTCTTCCGGTTTCATGCTTTCCAGCCAAATTTGATCTTCAAAAATGTAAATACAGTGTCAACCGCTATCTACTGTCTCCCTGGTCTTGCTTCTTCTGTACTTGCTCCTTAGTATCCCCGTTTTTTCATTCTTTCACACCCCTTGTGTCTTAGTGGCTTTACTACCCCTTGCTTGGAATGAACATGTTTCCTTAAAAAAAGAAAAAGAAAAATTAGCGTTGGATTTTTAAAAAATCTATGTGCGTTAATCTATCTGATGTTAACACAAAAAACCACTCAAAATTCGACTCGGCTTTAGTCACGTTTCAACTGTCGTAAGGTTGCCTCTCCATGCCTTTTCTATATATAATTTCATGGTAACTGTTCGGGTGAGCTCTTGACTCTGGTGCTTAGACTTTATGAATTTAAGCGCAATACTAGACTGGTGATGAGACCTTATCAATTTAAAGTTGAGTCGGCTAGATGTAGCCGTATGTTCTATGTTAACAGTTTCTTTTCTCGCACTTCTCGCTTGTAGGACTTTCTTACAACTCCAACTTTCCAGCCAATTTTAACCTGTAAATATTTGAATGCAATGTCAACCCCTAACTACAGTCCTGATTACTTTTCTTTTGTTCTCGTTCCTTAGAACCAGCAATTTTGTGGTCCTGATCTGGCAACTCGGGTTCAATCTCTTTCTCGCTGCTGTAAGGTTGCCTCTCTGTGCCTTTTCTAGAAATAATTTCATAGTAACAGTGCAGATTAGCTCTTCACTCTGGTACTTAGACTTTATGAATTTAAGTGCAATTCTAGACTGTTGACGAGATCTCACCAATTAAAAATTGATTTTTGCTAGACGCAACTGTAACAGTTTCTTCTCTGGCACTTCTCGCTTGTGAAACTGCCTTCTGGCTCCATGCTTTCCAGCCAACCTTGATCTTCAAAGATTTAAATGCAATGTCATTCGTTATCTACTGTCTTCTTGATTATTCTTATATTGTTCTCGCACCTTAATAATGCTACTGTTATCTAATTTTTTACCCCCAGTAACCTGTTATGTCGTAGTAACTTTGTTGCCATTCATAGGGTGAATTCGATTGAAAAATTATCGGAAATATCATAATAACATCGTAGTACCAAATTCCTAAGCAGGTCGCTTCGCCGCATTTCTCTATATTTGTTCCAAATATTTGATCATTCCTAATTCTTTGAGAAAAAAAAATCCAATTTCCTGAAACATGACTCCAACTTCCTGGGCCAGTCAACATGTCTCTGGGTAGTCACAAACTTTTTCAGGCACAACGTTTCTGTGTTTGTTGGAATAAAACAGCTGAAAACGTCAGTTCCTTCAAATGCCGTTTCTTTTGTCCCGTTCACAAAACAACTGACCCTTGACCTTCTCGATAAACTGGGACGACAGGCATTTCTCACAACTCTTGTGGCAGATAAGAATGTTTTATGCACACCTCTAAAGTCAGTCAGTCAATTAAAGTGTCACACGTGATACATGCTTTGGCGATCATATCTCGAATGAGACATGAATGATTGGGCAGAAGATTTTCCCCGCAGTAAGTTGCTATTATTTTCTCGGTAGATTGATCGGCAACCCAGGCTGTGGAACTCAATCTGCCTTCCTATTTAACTCACAGCTCGAAAAAAGTTATATTTTGGAATACAGTTTCATTTAAGAAATTGTAGGATATTTGCTCTTGCTATCCACTTAGATGTCCTTGCCAAAATCCAACAAAGCATCTGTGATGTGATAGATCCTGACTTGGCAGCTCAGATAGAGTCACTTTCTCACCGGCGCAATATGGCTTCCCTGTGTCTCTTCTACAAATACTTTCACGGCTTCTGCTCTGATGAACTTAGCTCCCTGGTGCTCCCTATATATGAATTTACTCGAGCAACAAGATTAGCAACTAGATCCCACCCTTTTACTGTGAAACAAATAAAATGTAAATGGAAGTTCTACTCCAGCTGCTTCTTTTCTTGCACTTCCCACTTGTGAAATTCCCTTCCATTTACTGGCTTCCCCGACAGCTACAATCTCCAAGAATTTAAATGTCATCTCCTATCTCACTAACCTGCATCCTATCTCTCATGCTTCTTTCTCTGTCCACTCCACTCTCATCAGTATTCTCATCCTTCTCTTACCCACTTGCTGACACCCCCTATAACCTGTCACTATTTCTCATAACTTTCATCCTATGTAACCCCCTGCAAAACAGTGGCAGTAAAATGCCTTGCTTGGGGCGATATGATTATAACGAAAAAAGGATATTGTATGGATTAATGTCATGAAAGAGTTCTTTCATATTCGTTGATGTATTGTTGGTAATTATATTATAAATAAATATTATTGGGAATTTTATATTATAGAAATGTATTTTTATACTTTTAGAGGGTTTTATTTTTGTTTGGCGTATAAGTGAGGTCACTCACAGGCGCTACCACCAGGAATCAGGGAAAACAGCAATTAACATTTGGTTCTACGCCTCCTTAAAACTTCTAATCTCCCGACCAGAGGCCTTGCTGCCAAAAGTAGTTTATCGTCAAACCCAAGAATATTTCGGGATTGCCTCAATAGATGGAATAAGTCAGGTGAAGGAACACATCCTTTCTGTTTTTTATATATTTGTTTAATTTTTTTTTCGTATGCAGGCTGTTTGATGACTGTATAGGTTCTAGATTGTTAGAATTTTTTCTACTTTATGTGCCGTGTCACTTCAGGACGTAGGCAATCAAGGACTTCCACTTACCCCTTACCCTTGTTACTCTTAATATTGTCCTCTTGATATCCTTTCCTGACCCCGCACGGCCATCCACTCGCTCAAGCCCGTCAAGTATGTCTCGCACTGCCTTCCTCTGCCTCTCTTTCTTTCTATCCGTTCTGTGAGTATCAGATTCTCCAAACCCTCTATCCGCATTACGTGTTTCAAAAACCTCAGCTCTCTCTCTTCCTGATGCTAAGTATAAGTTTTCTTTTCGTTTGCATCCGCTCCAACACTTTGTCGATGATCACATGCTCGGTCCATAGTATCCTCAGCATCCTTCTGTAGAACTATATTTTGGCTGCTTCTAGTCTCTCCTTCATCTTTGAAGAGATTGTTCAGTATTCGCTGCCATATAGAAGGAGAGATATCATATAACAGTCTTTTCTTTGTTTTCAATGAAATTTTTCATCTTTCATCCTTTATCAGAACATTTCCCAGATATTTAAATTTATGCACTTGTTTGTTTTTACTGTCCCCGACCTGTAGTTGGAATTTTTGGGTCCTCTTTTTGCTGGTGACATGCATTCAGTTTTCTTGAAGTTTATATTTCTTTTTTTTCTCTCGCTTTCCCTTGCTATCCTCTATAAAACATCCTGTATTTTGCTTTCTGTGTCTGCTATCAGTATTGTGTCGTCTGCGCATCTTATATTGTTTAGATGGTGACCGCTAATGACAAATCCTGGTAGGATTTCTAGTTCTCTTAGAATTTCCTTGCTGTATAGTATGAATAAATCCGGTGAGAAGACAAATCCTTGTCTTACATCCATTTTTGTATACCTGCTGAACTCGTTTCCTGTTCATATGCATGCGGTTTGCTGCCAGTAGAGGTTCTTGATTATTCTGTTTTTCAATTTTACATCCTTTTCTTTCAGACTTTTCAATTTTTGTATATCGAATATACTTATTCAAATATTCTTATTGTAATATCTTTCCCAAATAAGTCAAGTTTAGTTAGCAGTTCAAATAGTACTTCGAGTCTTACTTTATAAAACGCTTTTGGATAAGGACCTAATCAGGTGGATGACGGAACGAGGATTGCATGGTGTAACAGGAGAAGGCGTGCTCAGAGCCACCAGGGATAGGGAAACGGGGAAAGCCATGATCGTCTACATCCTGAAGGGACAAGGCACATAGAAGATAAATCATTGATATCAATCCTTTTGTATTTTTTGTATATTCTTCCTTGTTCCAATATCTTTAACGAAGCCAAACTGTTCTCATCCTATTTCCGGTCCAATATTGCTACAAGGTATATTCATCTGATGATAAATTTTGTCATGTTCCTCATTAGGTTGATTGTCCGATGGCATTTGTATTTTTTTTTACCTGGCTTTTTATTACGTTTTATTTTATTTTATACACCCACGAATTCTTTACCCACCTCCACACGTTAGAAAGCATTCGTCTTTTCCTTCAGCCAATTTTAGTTCTTATCAGTTAGTTTTTCCATTTAATGAGCTGATAACACCACGTAGTATAGTCAGGAAAATCTTCTGATATCTTGCCGCATTGGATTTTCTTTGCTTTAAAATTTGTTTATAGAAACGGACGCTCCTCGCCATCTTTTTTTTTAACCCATTCGTAGAATTTATTTTCGAGATCTTGCCATTTTGCATTTTTACCCGTAGAAAATTTTCATTTTTTTTCTCATATCTTTGATGTTTAGGACGCAAGCGGAACTTTTAACATAAAGTAGATTTTTTACATTAAATTTTCGGATAAACGTGCGACTTATACATCGATAAACCCGGTAGATGATGTAACGACAAATTTTAGTTCCTACTTAAAAATCAGTTTAAACAATTGCTGGTTTTGGCGACATGAATTTTGTACATTTTTATTTTTTAATAGTTTTATCCAAGCACGGTGTTACCGCCACTGATGCGCAGGGGGCTACATAAGAGAGTAGAAGTTTCAGCAGGAGGATAGCAAACAGAAAGACGAACCAGTTCGGGGGGATATCAGAGAAAGGGCAAGAAAGGATGGGAAGACATGTGTGAAGACAGTTGCGAAAGTAGAGAGAAAAGAAAAGAACAAGATATACGGGTTGATGTAGAAAGAACTAGAGTCAAGTGGATAAGAGATGGGAATTGACATTGCATTTTAAATTCATGGACGTTGTAGCCGTCAGGAAAGCAAGAATAAGGAAGGGAGTTCCACAGGCGAGAAGTGCGAGAAAAGAAGCTGTTGGAGTAGAATCGTTGTGGCCAGTCTGGTTGCACGATTAAATTCTTAAGGAGGAGACATCAGGGACCAAAGTTCGTCGGAGCAGAAGCCATGAAAATATAGCAGGAAGAAGAATCTACATTTTCACACGATACTAGGAAGAAATTCTAATGGAAGAAGAAGAAGAAGAAGAAGAAGAAGAAGAAGAAGAAGAAGAAGAAGAAGAGGAGGAAGAAGAAGAAGAGGAGGAAGAAGAAGAAGAAGAAGAAGAAGAAGAAGAAGAATGGAGAGAAAGTACAGAAAGAAAAAGACGAATGAGGAGAAAGGTCGGTGAAAAAGAAGAAGAAAAATAGAGAGGAGATTAGAAATGTAAACGCGGAGGAGGAAAAATGACGAAGAAGAATTGGAAAAAAGGACGACGAGAAAGAGGAAAAATTTTAGAAAAGAGATGAAGAATGGAAAGCGAGGTGAAAGAAGAAGAAGAAGAGGTAGAGGGGAATGAGAAAGTAAAGGGGGGAAGAGGAAGACAAAAGAAAAAGAAAGGAGAAGAACAGATGATGATGATGATGATGATGATGATGAACGTTTAAAATATCGATATAAAAAGCCTTTGAAAAAACAAAAAACGAAAATTTAATGAGAATTAAATAACAGATTTTTTAAACAGTTAACCAAAATGAACTGCCATCGTCGGTGTAATCGACGACAAGTTGTCCATTGTATCATATTTGAAACCAAAAAGGTTGTTTATCGCGATCTATTGAAGCCATTGACAGGACATCTAAATCGGGAACACTGTCCTCGTCTTTTCTCTATGAGAATCGTTGATCCGTGTTGACAGTCACTGTGTTGAAACATGAAGGTTAATCAAATCTAGGTCGCAGAATGATACTAAAAGACGGTAAAAAATAACTAATATTAGTGGACACTGGAAAACGCATAATATCTTGGTGTTCTTGCTTTGAAGAAGATCGATAGAATAGATAACAGGCTGGAGTGGAGAGTAAGAAGAAAATTTCTGCAGCAAATGGTCTTCTAGTAAAAATGCCAGGATATTCACTCAGTCAACGTTAAGATTCAAACATCATTGCAAAGATGCAAACATTTTTGGTTTATAAATTTTTCCTTCGTTGTTGTTATTTTTGTTGTTGTTGTTGTTGTTGTTAGTAGCAGTAGCAATTTGAAAAATAAAAAAAAAGAATATGTATATCAGGTTGATTTCGCAAATGAGAAGAAATACTTAGACGTCTTTAACGCTAAAACCAAAAATACAAAATTTTGATATTATGAAACAGCATTAAAGAAACAAATAAATCTGAAACGAAAACATGATATTAAGGAAAAAAAAAACAGGAAATATTCAGTTTTGTTCAAAATAGCGGCTTCGATCGTCGCTGCTAAATAATTACGACTTTTTATCGCATTTCACCCAAATAAAGATTCTCAACAGAAACTAGATATTTTGGAGGACAATGTGAGATAAAATAGAGCGAGAAAGACTATGTTGCGAACAGAGAAAACAACCGACTGTCATAGAAAGAAAACTAACTTTCAAAATGACTGTTTATCCCTGTGACTAAATGTTGATGCGACGTAAGTTTCAAGAGGGAAATAACTGAAACTGGAGAGGCATGTCACGTGAAACTAGAACAATCTACCTCGGTGGAATAAATAATTGGTTCGGTTAAAAGTTCTAATCAACTGAAGAAGACCGCAGCGTACAACAAAGATGAGGACAGCAATCTTAAGAAATCTAAACTTATTTATACATGGAACTTTGGCTGTGTGTGTGTGTGTGTGTGTGTGTGTGTGTGTGTGTGTGTGTGTGTGTTACCTATAGACTCCGAAACGGCTGAACCGATTTTCTTGAAATTTTACACAGTTGTACTATAAGCGTCTGCGAGTGTTCTTAGCTAGGCTTTGTGTCGAGGTATCCCCGATAAATATCAAAAATCTATAATCGAAAAAATCGAGTTATAGAAGGAGTGGTCCGATTTTAATCAAATTTGATACACTCATAGACAAAAAATATAAGAAATGATATTCAGAAGTTTCAAGGTTGCAGTTCTTACAATAGTGCAGAAAATCGATAATATATATGTATATATATATATAAAAGGCAAGATGTTTGTGCGTGTCTGTTTATCTGTCTATTTATCTGTCTGTATGTCCTTTATACAAATCCACAATGTTTATCCGATACTCACCAAACTTCACACGAATATTCTTTACGCTACTGGTCAGGTCATGGGCGACTTATGTTTTCCAATTTCTCCCCAATATTGGAACTCGATACCTCGATATCCAATCAGGTCTGATCAAGATCAGGATTTCAGCCCTTTTATCGTGGTTCTTGCTGCAAAATTTGCCCTAACTTGGTTAAATTATAGTTTTCAGACTTAAACATTCCTAGATCTTCTCAGATGACTCATTCATGACAATTCATAGGTGTTATCCAATGAAATAATTTGTACTTTTATGTATAGCGATTAAGCATGAAAGCAATTAAGTCCCGATTTTCAATTTCTGATTGATATTTAGTATTTTTTCAGTAATTATAGCAATTTGCAGTGTCAAGAGATTATTTGCGAGAACTAGAATTTAGTATTAGAACAAATTGGATGGAAAATATTTGACTATAATTGATCATACAGACAGTGCTTGATTGTACAACAATTTAAGGTTATCAAAATGATTAACTAATTGCAATATATATAAACGGCGTTTAGAAATTATATGCAAGTTATGAATTGGTATAAAGAGTTGCGCCTTAAATGTTAAAAGTCCTATTATGATGTTGTTTAGATTCTACTCAATATTATTAACTTAGTTATATAGTTATAGAGAAAACTATTGTTATTGGTTGGAAAAAATTTAACTAAGTTAAAAATACAGACTAATTTGACTGTCAGTAGTTTATTTGCAACTATTTATTTTGATACTTTTACATTATTATACCTTGTAAAACTAATGTAAAAAATAATATGAAAAGATTTTAGAACAAATTCGTTAATTTTTAATTTTTTTTACTTTGATAAAAAACGAAAGTATGAACAAAATACATATATGATTTTCTTTCTTTCCGCCATACTTTTTGACCACCATACGGCCTAGGATTAAAAAGAGAAATCTGATTTTTAAATGCAATCGCTTCTACTCACTTTGTCTAAAGGTTGACTATCTAAAAAACTGGATGTCGAATAACATCAATCGATTTTCTTGGATCTTCGTATACGCAGGACCGAAGTGCCGAACGTAATCTTTTCTTGTGTTCTGATTACACGTATACTTGAATTCATGTGACCAGAACAAAGTAATTTTCACTAGATTACGGTTACAAGGTAATGATGTCCATTTTTTTTACAAATGTCATCATCACTTCTCTCGTACTCTCTCTCCCTCTCTCTATATATTTATAGATGTGTGTGTGGGTATGTGTGTCTGTGTGTGTAAGTGTCTATCTATGTGTGTGTGTTTGTGTTTGCGCAATTACATTACAGAAATTCATAACCAAGAAGTAGATTTGTTTGTTCGTTTAGAGGCATATCAACAAATTATGGGTCATTTAATGCTGAAATTTAATTTTCTTGAGATCATTTGCTATTTCTTTAAAAAAGTCTATTGCTGTTAATTTAAAAAAATGAATGGCTGGTAATCTTTTGAAAATATGAAAATGTATTGCTGGTATTTTTTCATAAAAATGTATTTTTATAATTTCATAATGTTGAAGATTCATAGTTTTCCCATAGCTGAGAATCAAATAGGTGCTGCCAGCAAGAGTCATGGTGGGCCTAGAAACAGCACATAAGATGCAGTTCCGCATTACTCAAAGCCTCCCAAGCAGCGGACTTGTAGCCGGATGTAATTTATACCTAAGACCACATCAGATTAGATGCTTGCTGACGTATAAAGTTTATCGTCATACCTAAGAGCATAGCTGATTAGAGGCTTAGTGACGGATAAAGTTTATTGATATACATAAGACCACACCAGATTAGAGGCCTTAGTGCTGCATAAAGTTTATCGCCATACCTATGCCCACACCAGATTAGAGGTTTGGTGCCAGGTAAAGTTTATCGACATACATAAGACTACACCAGATAGAGGCCTTGGAGCCGGATAAAGTTTATCGTCATACCTACGAGCACTTCAGATTAGAGGCCTTGGAGCGGGATAAAGTCTATTGTAATATCTCAGACTCCTTTGAGATTAGAGGTCTTGGTGCCTGATAAAAATTATCGTCATACCTAAGACTACTCCAGATTACTAATAATATAATTACAACAACTGATACTACTACTTCTTAAGATTAGTATTAACAGTAGTAGTGGTAGTAGTTTTGTGATAGAATTTCATAATATTAAAGATCTGTTACCCTTAGTGGTATTCATTTGATTAACTCAGCCAAGTTGGAATGACATTTGAATTGTTCTTGAGCATTTAAACGAATCTGTTCCACCGAACTGTCGAATTTGAATTATGTCGTCATCATTTCTCTGGCACTCTCTCTCCCCTCTCTCTCTATATATACAGATGTGTGTGTGTGTCTGTGTGTGTGTGTGTGTGTGTGTGTGAGTGTCTATCTATGTTTGTCGAATCAAAAGAGACAAGGAAAATATATACAAATCTTTTACTGACATTTTTTGTCTGACTAATAATTCTTTTGTCTTTTTCTGTTCTTAATTGAGACGTGTATAAAATATATCCCAGCTGTCTTACCACTAAGACGATGAACACTAGATCTATGAATAATTTGAATATGTAGTTTATTAAATTGGTAATTTAAAAGTTATGGCCCGAGTGGTTAAAATGTTCACTTGGGTTCGAGTCTCACCATGATCAATTTGCCAAGAAGGTGACTTCTTGATGTTATGATCTGGAGAATGTGATACCAACATGTAGCACTTTTGGAAAGTACTTAAAAACCATACCACAATTTGAACCAATAACCCTAACCCTGCCTTGTGAGTAGACATGACTCCTTGGAAATCGTCGATTGCTGTCCTAGTTCGAAGTCACAAGTCATCGTGATCGAGGGTTTGAGTGTCCTGGCATATTTCTAGATAACGCAAACTTTCCTACAAACTGTAACAAATGTCAGCTAGTATCAGTCAGTTAAGTGCCATACGTGATACACGCTTGGGCGATCATGTCTCGAAAGAGACATGACTGACTGGACAGAAGATTATCCCGCAGTAGGTTGCCATTGCTTTCTGCGGTAGACTGGTTGCAGACCAAGGCTATAGAACCCAATCTGTCCTGTTATTTAACACATAACTGGAAGGACGAGAGGGATTAATACCTTTCCCAAGGGTATTTGCGCGTAAGTGAAGACAATGAATTCAGCTGGAATTCGAACTCGGCTCCCCGATGTCTCGTCCCAGCCGATATCCAATACACCACAACGCACATCCCACGTCAGCTATTTGCAGAATAAAACACCGGTGGGTTCTGTGGGTATCGAACAAGCACAAATGTGCCTGAGCAGGCATCTGAAACGAGGATTAGCTAACCGCCCTAGTTACCAGGCATCCTTCGATACTAGTGGCCAGCTATACATACATATTTTAGTAATAGAATAAATAAATACTAGTTTCGGAATTGAAGAGAATGACAAATAATTGAATTTACTGACTTCTCTTTTTATATATTTGTCGTGTCCTTTTAGTTTCCACAGTTTCTTATCCATCGTAAATAGCTTTTCACACATGAAGTGACGCATTTCATAGGAAATGAATAAAACGCTTCTAAAATGTTAAATAATTAATTTATTTAGTTGAAATAAGCAACACGTTGATAAATGACTGTTCATCCAAAGGACCTCTTTAAAAATTTATCACCCTTTGACGTGATAAACTGTTCAAATATTTCTTCGTTGTTGGATAATGTTTTATTGCGTATGAAAAACCCAAAATACGTGATAATCAGTAGGAAAGATGTCAGGTGGATATGGAAGATGAGAACAACTGTCATAATTCACGCTGTGCAGCTTCTGGACTGTCGACCGAGAAGCGTTCGGCCGTGCGTTGTCGTGCGACAAAATTGTGTCATCCCTAGCCGGAAGTCTAGGATAGTTCTTTTTCAATTTTTCGTGCATACACTTAATTTCTCCGCAATACGAGGTGGGTGTTATTTTTTTTTTCTTGGGACAAGAATAAATAATGAATAACTCCTTTAAAAGACCACTACAGAGTAACCATTATCTTTTTAGTGGAGGTTTTGGATATTGTTTTGGTGATTCACTCGCATCTAACGACTGGCCTCATCTCTTATTGTTGTCAAAGAGAATCCATTTCTCATCACATGCAATGATTTGATGCAAGAAATGGTCCTTTTCTAAATTCATTGAGCTTATGAGTAACAATATATTGAAACAAATATTATCTGGAAATAAAAAAAAATTCAGGAATATGTTTTTATATACTCAGGTGCATACTTCGTTAGACGACCGGAGCAACAACCAAACAAAACGTGTGCCATTTAATATGAGACAACCTAACAGTTTGAAGCAATAAATTGGTTTCTTTTTTTTTTTTTTCAATCCCTCTCCTTTATTGTTTTGCTACTCATTTACGCTTTTCTTTCATTCAGTCGGTTAGGTGACACACGTAATGCACGTTTGGGCGGTCATGTCTCGAAAGAAGTATGATAAACTGGGTAGATTTTCAGGTAGTAGATTGCCATTAGTTTCTGCCAAGCGAGGCTATAGAACACAAGCTGTCCTGCTATTTAACCCATAACTAGGGAGAACGAGACAGATTAATAACTTTTCCAAGAGTATTTGCAAAAAAGTGAATACAACGAATTCAACTGGAGTTTGAACTCGGCTCTGCGATTTCTCACTCCAAGCCGATATTCACTGCACCTCAATGCACATCCCATTATAGGCCCCAAAATTGACTGCCTTTCTCCCATGATCTGTCCTACGAAATTCAACACTTTCGTTCTAATCGTAAGTGACGCTTTTGTTTCCATGTATGTTGTAGTGAAATACACCTATTTCTCAGATAATGGACTCTCCCTCCTATATTAAAAGAGTTCACAGGAAGTTCTTGGGAAGTTCATAGGAGTTCTTTAGACTTCTATTGGAGTTCAGTGGAACTACTAGGCAGTTGATATTAGTCGGCAGTTAGCCGAATACTAAGGAGTCAGTTTTCAGTGGAAGGTTACCAAGTTCCTAACATTTTGGGTGCGTTAAGTCGATTAGCAACCGACATAGCACGATTATAACCTTCAGTGCAAAAACTACTCCACAACATATAAAAAAAAACCTTCGTTGTTCATTAGCTTAAATTCATACCACTTTGAAATATCGATTTTCATACGATCATCAAAGTTAAGCAAGGTCGAACCTGGTTAGTAACTAGATGGACTTGATAATAGTAGGTTCTGTAAGCTTGGATGAGAGAATTGGCAAAGGAATATGGCTCATAGTTGTCAATCGGAGAGCCGAGTTTCAGTTCCCGTTGGGTTCGTTATATTCACTTACGCACAAATACCCATCAAAAAAATTTGTTTTTTATTTCTGAATTGAGGTAGTATTTACAGTATTTACATTATTCAGACTATTGTCCTCATCTTTGTTGCCATTTGTACGACGTTTAATAATAGATTATTCTATTTGTCTATATTTCTGAGATGAGGTACAGTATTTAGATGAGGACAATAGTCCGAATAATGTAAATACTTTAAATATTACCTCATCTCAGAAATACAGACAAATAGAATGGTGTTTTTTTAAAAGTCGTACAAATGGTAACAAAAATAAGGACAATAGACCGAATAATGTGAATACTGTAAATAGTACCTCATCTCAGAAATATAGACAAATATATATTTTATTAACTTTCTTTTAGGACCCTAAAAAATTGACATAAAATTCGTAATAGCTTCTAAGTTGTACTTTTTTTCATTTACTGACAACAGCTGGTGAAATCGAAGTATTGTTTTTTACCAGTGTTTTCTGACTGAAAGACCTATTTCCATAATAAATCAGCATTTGAAATCTTGCTTTTATTTACGAGGATCGAACACCGTACAGAGAGATAAACAAACAATTCTCATAGTCATGCAACTGACCTTGGATACATTCAGGTTGGTTCGAATGCAATCATTCGATATTGAAAGGTAAAAATACACGATGATGTTTAATGTTGCCTTTTACTGTATTAACAACATCGTTATAGTTTGCGGAATAATCATTTGATGTTCGTTAGTGTTTTAGCAATGGCCTCGCGGTCAGTTCAAGAACCAAGTAAAATACACATTAAATTAGTATTTTATTGAAAGTCTTTAAGCAGGAAATGATGGAATCCTTGAAAAGGAAAAAAAGAGAAAAATACGAAAATGTTGAAATAAACGTCGAAAGATTCGTGTAACGAGGAATCGGAAGTTTAACTTAATCAAATTGGCACTAAATATTGATTGAGATCCAAAATATCTGAGCATCAGATCGAACGAGCCCTTAAATGTAATCGATAAGCAAACATGAGGCGGAAAATGAAGAAGAAAGTAAGAGAACAAATGAAAATGAAGGAAAAGACAAAATAAAAGAAATAGGAAGGAAAAAAGGAAATAATGAACTAGAAGGGAACGAAAAGAAAGACAGGAGAGAAAGAAAAGGAAGAAAAGCAAGGAGAGGAAAGAAAGGAAGAAAAAGAAAGAAAAGAATGTAGGAAAGAAAGAAAGGAAAGAAAGAGGAAAAGAAGAGAAGCAAAAATAAAACGAGGGAAAGAAAAAAGAAGGAAAAAAGAAACGAAGTAAAAAATAGGAGAAATAGGAAGAAAAATTAAGGAAAGGAAAGGAAGAAAAGAAAGGAAAGAATGAAAAGGAAGATGAGAAAAGGAAGGAAAGACGGGAAAAAAAGGAAAGAAAGCCAAGAAGGAATTAGAGAACAAATTAAACAAAGAAAATCTAAAAACGGTAAAGGTGAAAGGAAAAGAGAAAGACCAGTTGAAAGAGAAAGCGAGACAAAAATGAGAAAAAGAACGAGAGAGAAAAGGAAAGAGAAAGAGAAGAAAAATGAAAAAGGGTGAAAGAACAGGTTAGAGAATAAAAGGAATTTGAACTTTGAAAGAAAAGCAGGAGAAGAGAAACGGAGAAGAAAAACCGGCGAAAGAGAAGCAAAAGAAAAAATTAAAGAAATGGCAAAGGAAAATGGCGAAGGAAAATGGCCGAAAGAAATTCAAGAGAAAAGCAGAAAGAAATGAAAGACGACAATCGAAGGAAAATGAAATTAAATCAAAAAGGAAAGGAGGAATGAAAAACATCCTAAATAAGCCATGAAAAAAATGAAATTTCTCCGGTGTTTTCGATTTGGCAATTTTACATTTTCAGATTCCAGCTCGCCATGATTCCAATATTATAAAGGCTGATATTCAAATTTGAACTTATATATATATATATATATATATATATACTTATGGTACTTCACTTATGGTAGAAACTTAGGTCGCGTAATAACTCGTTTACAAATAGAACATATTGTGTAATATAGGCTTGATTAAAACCTTATTTAGACTGGAGATCATTCGTGGACGAGAGGTCTAAGACGTTCCAAGATCAAATGGGAGCTTCCCCTATGTGGATAGGGGTCGCTGGTTCGAATCCTGCTGAATGATGCACATTTTTGTAATAAAAATTTATCGCAAATAATCAGGCCGGTAGATATAAATATATAATACTGTTTAATTAAAAACAGAATATCTACTTAAATATGAGTATCGATCAAAAATAATGTTTAAACAAATCATTTCAAATTGTCGGTTGTTTATAACCACGTTTCGTTATCCATATATATATATTCTATTTGTAAACAAGATTTTTATTCTATTTGTAAACGGGACCTGGTCTCTACCATGAGTGCTGTCTTCAGGTGATTTTTAATAACTGATTTTACCTTTTTTCTTTTTAAGAACGTTCACGTAACGGTGGTTTATTTTTTTTTTTTTTTTGTTTTTGTTTTTGTTTTTTTTTCTGAACGCTCACGTGGCAAGGAATTTTTGAATGCGCAATTTGTAAAATTAAAACGAATTATGGCGTTTTTATCCATGGTTGTATGAACCTAAGAGGTATTTCTTCGTATGGTTACACTTCGTCATAATTTCCCTTCTTTCATTCAACTGTTAGTTTTTGTTTGGGAATAGCATAATCTCTAACCTTTCTTCTTGGCACAGTCTATCTACTTGCCACCGTTATAATATATATAGTGACTAGTTGTTGTCATGATTAGCGTCAAATTGTTGTTTTTTCACTGGTTT
Source organism: Ascarosepion bandense (assembly GCA_037127315.1). Taxonomy (NCBI): domain Eukaryota; kingdom Metazoa; phylum Mollusca; class Cephalopoda; order Sepiida; family Sepiidae; genus Ascarosepion; species Ascarosepion bandense. Next base: position 102,281 of record JBBBDQ010002178.1, read on the forward strand.
TACTTATAAAATGTATTTTGGCAAGCAGGTTTTTATCGTAAAATGCTCGATATCCGGGTGAAGATAGGGCGTTGATAAGTACAAAGAATTTGACTTCGGAATCGACATGAATTTGCTCAGTTAAAGAGACGAAAGGGTCCAGTTTGTTTTTTCGCACTGATGACACGTCTGACAGTTGGAAGGTTGACACCAACAATATCCGCAATCTCTCTCGTTCGTGCAGCGCTATAATTTTTTTAGACGCTTCCTTGGAGAAATGTCCATCGCAGACGATGCCCGTAGGACAACTAATCGACAGTTGAGACAATAGTGTGTGAGCGTGATGAAAAATCTGACGCAATCATTGATGAAATAACATTTTCAAAGCCAAACAAATGTCATCATACAACCCGAAAATAGATACATATTACTGCACACCACTGCAAATGACCTAATCTGAGAAATAAACAGAAATCTATTCGACCCAATCACTAAAACTAACGGTATAATCAAAGAAAGGAAACTAAAACGGTTGTGTTTGCTTTTTTGTGTATGTATGTGTGTGTGTTTGTGAGTGTGTCATTAACTAGTGAGTTCTCAGTTGTTCTTATGAACAGAGTAAATATGCTTTGACATCATTAAAGTAGTGCAGATGTATAAACCTTTTAATGTACTGTTACCTGATCGATCAGGTGGATAGTGCTTGATTACATTTAAAACGATGACTTTTTTCCTGGGATCGATCAACAGTCACAGGTTTTGTCAGTAAGAGAGCAACTATATCACCAATCAAACCTTAGTAAATAAACTGTTTCAGATAGATAGATAGATAGATAGATAGATAGATAGATAGATAGATAGATATGAACAGGCTGAGATAGATAGATAGATAGATAGATAGATAGATAGATAGATAGATAGATAGATAGATAGATATGAACAGACTGAGATAGATAGATAGATAGATAGATAGATAGATAGATAGATAGATATGAACAGGCTGAGATAGATAGATAGATAGATAGATAGATAGATAGATAGATAGATAGATAGATAGATAGATTTACAGAAAAAATGTTAAAATAATTTGATGGATTGAGTTAAGCAGATTGACAACGCCTGACCGACACCAGATGTCAAAACTAAAAGAAATTAAATCACATCATTTTGGCCAAAACTAGGCAAGACCTTCTTTGTCGCCATGGCTACCGAACAGCGCATGCACAGTCAACTATCGAACTAATCCTTAAAATGGCGCTGATGTCAATGTTTATCTGCTAAGTGACAGACAAAACGGAAATAATCTTTGGCTGGAGGAAAATAAGAATTTCCTGAACTTTTCGCAGAGGTCTAAAAGGATATTTTGGTTTCAGATTCTTGAGTATTGAATGAATGAGTCTGTGTCCATCAAGTTCTTTGATGAAGTTGGCGTCTTTATGTCTGTCTGACTTCTGATAGATGAAATAACCTTTTATCGAGAGAAAATAGCATATGTGTAGAGAAAAATAAAAATAAATTATGGTTAATCAAGAAGTTCACAACATTATACAATTATAAACTAAATTTTGATCTGAAATTTTTCTTTACATAAGTTTTTTAATAATTTCAACTAAACAAGATTAATATCCGACAGATCTATTTCCGTTTATCTCCTGATTACTTTTTAATGATTTCACCCCAAGCAAGGCGATAAAGACGCTCAGTCACAAGAGGCGTTACTGAGAGTGAAAGAATGATAAAACTTTAACAAGGAGAAATGTGGGTGGAAAGGACAATATAATGACAAATATTAAGAAAACAGAAGATGGTGATTGATGTTGCATTAAAATTATTGAATTTTGTAGGTGGCAGGGAAGCAACTGCAAGATAAGAAACTATTTGAAATAGAACTTTCGCTCGCATCATGCTGGTTCAAAGTAAAGAGTTAAGACCTAATGGACAATGTAGTTGCAGCCGAGGTACCAAAGAGGAAAGCCCGGCAAAACAATTGACATGAAAATATTTGTAGAGAAGTCACGTCGGTGTGAAAGTGAGTGATATCGAGATGCAAGGTCATTACATTACAGATGTATCACTGATTTTTTATCAAAAATCAATACTGTTGGATTTATATAATTAAGCTTTTTGTTAAAGAATGGAAATTACAGTCCATTGCAAAAGTTTACAACCCCTTGAAAAGTGGATGTATTTTGTTCATTTTGATAGAAACAATTAATCTTTTAAACACCAATTATTGCTTTTAATAAGCAGATCTATCACACTTTTATTTAATACACAAAATACATTTGAAAAATTTTAAACAGATTTTTAAACAAAGATAATTTTGAAAAATGTCTTTGCAATGCCTTTGGAATGTCTTCAGCTAATACTTTTTGGATGATCCTGCTGCGTCAATTACAACCTGCAGACGCCTCGGGTAGTCTTCCACGAGCTTGCTGCAGTGGTTTGCTGACAGTTTTGCCATTCTTCAAGACAGAACTTCTCGAGCTGTGTCAGATTGAATGAAGAATGTCGGCGCAGAGCCAGCTTTAAATTTCACCATAGATTTTCTATAAGACTGAAGTTTGGAGACTGGCTGGGCCACTGCAAAACTGTGATTTTCTTGCTAGAAAATCAAGCTTTAGTGCTTTTTGACACATGCTTGGGGTTGTTATCTTGTTAAAACTTGAAATCGCGGACCAAGCTCAGAGCTCTAGCAGACTGCAGTAGGTTTGCCTCCAATATTTCTTGGTACTTGATACCGTCTATGACACCTTGGATGGTTACCAGCTCTCCAGGCCCTGCAGCTGAAAAGCAGCCCCAAAGCATGATCGAGCCACCGTCATGCTTTACAGTAGGGACGGTATAATGAAGTTGGTTAGCATTGCCTTTTTTCCACCAAACGTAGCGTTTCGTATTTTTTCCAAAAATCTCGACTTTGGTCTCATCTAACCACAAAATCTTTCGCCACATGGTATGGAATCATTTATGTAACTTTTGGCAAAGTTTAGCTTAGCTTGCTTGTGCATAGGCTTCAAAAGGGTCTTTTTTCTAGCTACCCTCCCTTGCAGGCCATACGCAATAGTCTGGAAATTGTAGAAGCACGGACATTTGTCCCAGTACTGGAAACAGAAGCTTTCAAGCCTTCCAGTGTTTTACTAGGTTTAGTGGTTGCCTCTCGTACCAGTTTTGATTTTGCTCTTCTGATAAGTTTTCACGGTTTCCCAGATCTTGGTAGGGTAGCAGTGGTTTTGTGTACTAACCACTTTTAACTACAATTTTAACAGTGCTTAGGGGCAATTCTAAAGTTTTTGCAATCTTTTTATGGCCATTATTTTCATTTTACTTTTGAATAATAAGGTTTTTAAGTTCCTGAGACAGAGGCTTGCCCATTTTCTTTCCCAAGTTGGGCACCTTGTGTTTGCAGTCAGAGTCCAAAGATCAACATACCAAGAAACCATGTGGTGGGTGATTTTGTAGGTAGTTAAATCACCTTATATAGTAAAATAATAGACTGGCCTAATTTGTTTGTTATGGTAGAACGCACATGTCATTTTTGTTTTGGATTGTATATATCAATGATAAACTACGTCATTTTTGACTGTTTTGGATTGTATATATCAATGATAAACTACGTGATAACACAGTACAATATATGAGAGGGTGTACACTTTTGCAAAGACATTTTTCTAAGTAATATGATTTTAAGAATAATTTTGACATTGTTAAAATGTAATTTTTATATCAAAGGAAAGTGTGATGGATTTGCTTATTATTTAACAATCATTGGAATTGAAAAAATGTGTTGTTCCCTGTTAAATTATGCAAAATATATAAATTTTCAAAGGGTGTGTAGACTTTTGCAAGCCACTGTATGTTAAAAAATAATATTTCTTTATAATATAAATGTTTTCTTCTTATGAAGTTGCGAAAATTCAAAACAATTGACCTCATAGACTCTAATAACCCGACAAGCACTCAACTAAATCCTCTACAGAAAACAAATGTAGTGTATAAATTTACATGCCCGTTCAGAGATTGTATCTCTGGTACTTATAATAAACCCACTACATATATTGGTTTTACTACAACCACGCTCTTCCGTAGACTTACCTGTCACCTTTCTGATCAGAGTACAATTAAATAACATTTCTTAGAAAAACATAGTCATGTAGGTAATATCAGACAGATTTTAGTCAACAATATAATAATCCTCCCTCATACACACAGTAAAAAGAACCTTCAGATATGTGAGGCCATTTACATTAAATCCAAACAACCCACACTTAATAAAATCACGTTTAAATCTGGTCATAACACACTACATAGCATTTAAAAATATGGTTCTGTTATCATTTCGAGCTCTCACGCGATGTGACGTCATAGAAGCGCATTACAAATTTGCAGACTGCGTTTGCTATTTTTGGAAACTGTTATTGTTGCTTAGCAAAGTTTTATGTCAACACAAGATAAAATTGTCGCTGATGGTGGATGTTTTTATGTGAACGTCCTCTGAAAATAGCTCATTTGAGCCGAAAGCTTAGAACCAACTTAATAAAACAATTATCCACATGTTGGAGAATTTTTGTCTTTATTTTCATCTGAAATTAAAGCTAAAATACGATGTTTAGAACGGCTCATTATTAAAAATAATAGTCATTCATTGTCTCTTATATTTAACAGTATAGATTTAGAAAATTATCTGCTTCCTCGATACACTATATATATATATATATATATATATATATATATATATATATATATACCTCTCTGCTTCCTGTTTTTTTGTCTGCCTGAAGTCATCTTCTATGGTAACTGTATTTAAGAACTCTGGAGAACCCTCCGTCACCTCTAATCATCGCCCTATCAGCCTGCTACCAATTTTCGGCAAAGTGTTCGAGGCTATCATCAACGCTTAAACTATTCTCCGACAGACAGTATATCTTTCGCTTCGCCAGGTCTACTGCTGAAATACTAATTACCATCACCGAGTACATATACCAGGCCCGCGAATAAAGAACGAGCTGTTAGCCTGGATATCTCCAAATCATTTGACAGAATCGGACACGCTGGACTTCTGTGCAAGCTTCAAGGTTATGATATCACTGGACGCTTGTTTGATTTGGTTCAGTCGTTCTATCAATTTACCAAGGCGGACAAAGATAACCTCGTTGATTATCTTGAAAAGACCTCCAATCTGTGGTGGACTGGGGTGAGAAATGGCTCGTAAATTTGAATGCTTCTAAAACGAAGCTGTATATTCGTTAACCACTATGAACAGACTCTTCTGCACCTCCGACTTCAAATGGAACGACTATATTAAATCAATAGCTAAATCTAATGTTACGAAAATTGGGTCACCGTGTCCGGTCAGGATGTCTTTTTTTTCCTGAATCTATCTTCTTCTTTTTCTTCTATGTGCCCTGTCCCTTCAGGACGTAAGCGATCATGGCTTTCCACGTTTCCCTATCCTGGTGGCTCTGAGCACGCCTTCTCCTGTTACACCGTGCAATCCTCGTTCTGTCATCCACCTGATTAGGTCCTTCAAGTATTTTATCCATTGCTTTCTCCTGTCTCTTTATTCCTCTATCTGGCCTGTTAGTATCAGATTCTCCAAGCCCTCCTTCCTCATTGCGTGTCCCAAGAACTTCAGTTGTCTCTTCCTGATGCTCAGTATTAATTTCCTTTTAGTTTCCACCATTTCTAAGACCTCATCATTGCTCACATGCTCGTTCCATGATATTCGCAGCATCCTTTTGTAGAACCACATTTCAGTTGCTTCAAGTTTTTCCTTCATCTTTGATGGTATTGTCCAGCATTCACTGCCATATTGAAGAACGGACAGCACGTAGCAATCCAGCACTCTCTTCCTTGTTTCGAGCGAAATTGTCCTGTTTCTTAATACTTTACTCAACTTCTGGAATGCTTCTTTCGCCATGCAAATTCGCCTTCGGATCTCTGTGTCTCACTTTCCGTCTTCTGTTATAACACTTCCCAGGTATTTAAATTTTTGTACCTGCTTCATTCTAGTATCCTCGACCTGTATTTGGCATTTTCGGCTAACCTTTTTACTGATGACCATGCATTCGGTTTTCGTGCAGTTTAATACATCTTACACATATATAATTCAATCATCCACCCATGAACTGAATACTGTTGCCATATCTGCTGTTCATTTCGGGGTTCTCGAAAGGATCCGGAAGAAAATCTCCAATGTAATCGATTCCGACCTGGCAGCTCACTTTCAACCACTTTCTTACAGACGGGATGTGGATTCCCTCTGTCTCTTCCACAAGGTATTTTCATGGCTTCTGATCCTACAAGTTTAGCTCCCTGGTGCCCTAAATACAAGAATTTACTCGAGCAACCAGTCAAAACAACCAAATGCAGCCCTCACTTCTACTCCATCATCTTCTCTCTTGCACTTCACGCCAGTGGAACTCCCTTCCGTATACATGCTTCCCTGATAGCTTCAATCTCCAAGAGTTTAAATACAACATCAAATGTCATCTCTTATCCCCTTGACTCCCACTCTTCTCTTATCCTTTCTCCAGCACCCTGTACATCTTGTTCTTCGCCCTTTTTACTCTAATGTCACGCAACTCTTTTGAAACCAGTATTACCATCACTTACTTGCATTCACTTACGCACATACACCGTTGGGAAAGGTATTAATCCGTGTCTTCCCTCCAGTTATGGGTTAAATAACAAAACAGAGTGGGTTCTGTAGCCTTGGTTGGCAACCAGTCTACCACAGAAAGAAATGGCAACCTACTACTGGATAATCTTCTGTCCAGTCAACCATGTCTCTTTGTAGACATGATCTCCCAAAGCGTGTATCACGTATGGCACTTAAATGACTGATTAGAATATTTCTCTTCACCGTTCTCTGCATCCCTTTGTAACCGGTTCCTCTTTCTCTTCGCTCTCTTCTTATGTAGCCCCCTGTGCACCAGTGGCAGTACTGCCTTGCTTAGGGTGAAACGATTTTTAAAAAAAGCATGGTACAAAAAATTATCAGTGAAAATACATATGTATATATTCCATTTGTTTACGAGTTATTACGTGACCTAGGTTTCTACTACGAGTAGTGTCTTTTAAAGAAAGCGGTAAAATCAGTTATTGCAAATCGCTTGAAGACATAGTAGAAACCTAGGTCGCTTAATAACTCATTTACAAATGAAGAATATTAAAACGTTCTACAATATAATTTTATTGAACACTTTTAATACAAATGTACACTGGTCTAATCTTATTATGACCAAAAACTAAGTAATTAAAAAATCAATCAACCAATATATATATATATATATATATATATATATATATATATATATATATATACTGTATAACGCTCTACATTTGTATCGAGCACTCTTTATAAAAGTAAATGCATGAACAAAAGGTTAGTAAATCTACGAGTTCAACAACTTAGTTACAATATATATATATATATATATATATATATATATATATATATATATATTCATTTAAAATCTTTTGTAAAATAAAGACGGAAGCTGACTATGGTTCGACTAAAATAGGCCTAAACTTCCGATTCACCATGAAATAACGTGTCTGTCATAATTTTCTTATATTTGCTCTATATGTATTTATATGTATATATGCTTAGGGCTCTCTTAGAGAGGTATTCTACCACTGTATGTACAGGATACTCCTTTGGATTCTTCTATATCCACACTGCATGCTGATATATATATATATATATATATATATATATATATGTGTGTGTGTGTGTGTGTGTGTGTGTGTGTCTGTGTGTGTGTGTGCGTGCGTGCGTGCGTGTATATAAATATATATATATATAGAGAGAGAGAGAGAGGGGGTTTATATCTTAGCCTTGGATGGCAACTGGTCAAAGAAAAAGAAAACTCTGAATTCAAACCAGTCTAGAGTGTACTGGACTTTGTCAGACTCTCTTTCCTATGAAACACCACTCCTGCTTTACTAGGTGTCGGGTCTCTTAGACACTAACGAATTACGAGTCACATGATCATAAATGTGATGTTTCTACATTGTGAATGTTATCGCAAGGTGAGCAATCACTTTACCAGCGTTTGAGTTGTAATTTAAAGATGACACAAAACACTCAAAACCCTGTCGTCCGTTTAAAGCTGGAGAAACGTAGGTTTTGTCCAATAGTAGATATGACGGACACAATGAGATTCAAATAATTAAGAGGGAATATTAATGCGATGTGATTTAAAAAGGAATCGAAAACACCGCATATGTCAGCATGTTGGTCAGTTGCGGGGGTCAGATGGGTATACGTTTTACGGGAATCAGTCCCAAGTACGGAATGTTATTCGAGAGAACACCCAGTTTCAAAGTTACACGAACTTCTTTGAAGAAGAGGGAGATGAAAAGTATCGTCTGTGTGTCTCGCGTTATTGGAAAGGAACCAAACTGCTTGTTTTTCAGTCAGAAGTCCTCCATCTTGTTTTTCAAAAAAAGAAAAAAATGTACTTCTTTTGTTGCTCGGTTAAAAAATTTGACTCTCCAGAATTTTATAGATAATATATTATATATTATTTATGTTTAACTTCGGCAGGAGATATTTTATGTAAAAAGATTTTTCTTTGACTAAAAAGCATATTTCAGTCTTCCGAAGCAATCATTCCATTCTTTTGGCATGTACTTAAATCGAATAATTTAATATATATATTACCTAACTGATAGATAGGAATATATATATATATATATATATATATATATATATATATATATTGACAGAGAGACAGACAGACAGAGAGATGTTTCTAACTTCTTATCTTAAGGGCTCGCGTGTTTCAACTTATATTTCAGAAGGAGCGTATAACAGCAGAAATGTAATGGATACGACAATAAAGATGAGGACAACACACACACACACACACACACACACACACACACACACACACACACACACACACACACAAGCACACATATTCTTACCATTTGCTATATTTATAGGATACGAGTGTTCAGTTTCGAAGAAAGTGCATTTATTGATATATTAAATGCGGACATAGTGTTTAATACCCCATGGCTACTGTCAGTTTAGATCTGAAGCTTAAAACTTACAGTCACCATGCAACCCTGACCCCCCAATGTTTACACTCAGTACACTTTTCTAATTTTCCCTGACTGCGTTATTCTGTATTATATCTTACCAGTAAACTCCTCTATCAGATCATTTTATCTGTTTCTTTTCTGTTTGTTTCTTCTGTCTTTTTATTATTATTATTATTATTATTATTATTATTATTATTATTTCATTTTTCATTATAATTTGAATTCTGCTATGGTCGCACTACCTACCAAGTCTGCAGGAAAACCTAAGGCAGCCATAACAACGAAGGCGTTTGACAAAATACGCCACAAGGAATTGATGGATATGCTCGGCAGCCTGGACATATTTGGGAAAAACTTGAGAGTAATAAAGAATCTTTACTTGCAGCAAACCGCTTGCATACGGACAGGTAATGAATTGAGTAGATATACAAAGAAATGGGCGTAAGACAAGGATGTGTCTTTTCATCGAATCTATTCAACTTGTACAGAGAGATTATTTTGAGGACCCTAGAAGTTAGGCCTGGATTCGTAATCGGAGGCCACAATTTAAACAACCTAAGATACGCAGATGATACAGTGCTGATAGCAGACACAGAAATGAAACTACAAGACCTCCTATAGAAGGTAGCTAAAGAAAGTAACAAGAAAGGACTAGAAATAAACTGCAAGAAAACCGAATGCATGGTCATCAGTAAAAAGAGCAGCCCAATATGCAAAATACAGGTGAGGGATACTAGAATCAAGCAGGTACAAAAATTTAAATACCTGGGAAGCGTTATAACAGAAGACGGAAAGTGAGACACAGAGATCCGAAGGCAAATTGGCATGGCAAAGAAAGCATTCCAGAAGCTGAATAAAGTATTAAGAAACATGACAATTTCGCTAGAAACAAGAAAGAGAGTACTGGATTGCTACGTGCTGTCCGTCCTTCAATATGACAGTGAATACTGGACAATATCATCAAACAAGAAGGAAAAACTTGAAGTAACTGAAATGTGGTTCTACAGAAGGATGCTGCGAATATCATGGGTCGAGCATGTGAACAATGATGAGGTCTTGGAAAGGATAGAAACTAAAAGGAAATTAATACTGAGCATCAGAAAGAGACAACTGAAGTTCCTGGGACACGTAATGAGGAAGGAGGGCTTGGAGCACTTGATAGGGGGAAAAAGTGACAGAAGAAAGCAACGGATAACACATTTGAAGGACCTAATCAGGTGGATAATGCAACGAGGTTTGCATGGAGTTACAGGAGAAGGCGTGCCAAGTCGATATCGATCACATTACAGATTGTCCGTTGTATTTTGTCAATAACCCTGAGAAGAATAGCGAGGGTACCCGACCAGATGTGGCAGCAGTATTCAATACACGGGCGGATGGTAGATTTATATATGTGCAGGATGGACTCAGACGGGAAAAACTTCCGGGCCCTGCACAGAGAACCGACATTCATCGCAGTGGATTTAGCAATGGATTCGATATAGTCATTCCACTTGAGCTTCGCTGAGAGTGTGAGACCAAAAAGACGTAGTGTTTTACTCTCAAGGAGGCTAGCTTGTTCCATGCTAATGAGAGGTAGGAGCGATTGTCTATGATGGTTAATTGATAGCAGCTTCGTTTTGGAAGCATTAAAATTTCTTTCTTACCCCAGTCTACCACGGATTGGAGGTCCTTCTCAAGCTCGGCAGCGAGGTTCGCTTTGTCGCCAACACCAGATTTTTGATAGAGGCAAGAATAAACTTTGGTGTCGTCAGCGTACGTGCCTACAAAGTTCTCCTTAGTGTGTGAACTGTACTTATCAAGACAATTTTTCGTATATCTCTTAAGCTGGGGTTTCCAGGGATTTTTTTCAATGTGTATTTTGTTCCATTTTTTATGATTCCAAGTCCACCCGCTATCCCTGTATGATATTTGTTTTCAATTTCCACATTTTTTTCACCTCAACTTCCAGGTCAGTATACTTTGACAGTTTTTCGAATTCCTTGCTTGCTATGTAACAATCCACCGGACAAGCCATATCAATTAATAAGCAATTTTTTTTCTTTCTGATTTTTAACAATAATGTTCGGCCTATTTGCTTCAATTTTTCTGTCTGTATAGACGGTGCAATCCCATAGAATGGTGACATATTATTATTATTATTATTTCATTTTTTATCAGATTTCGATTACTACTATGGTCGCACTACCAACCAAGTCTGCGGGAAGACCTAAGGCAGGTAGTGGAGTGTTGTTATGGCTCAATTTCATGTTTTTTCTATCTTCCCCAGCATCCCTAGCGTTACATAGACAAAGTTCTCCTTAGTTTGTCTTAATTAGACAATTTTTTTGTACATCTCTTAAGCTGGGGTTTCCAGGGATTCTTTCAATGTGTTGTTTTGTTCCATTTTTGATCATTCCAAGTGCACCTACTATCATTGGCACAACTCTTGTTTTCAATTTCCACATTTTTTCTATTTCAATTTCCAGGTCTTCATATTTTGACAGTTTTTCAAATTCCCTGATCGATATGTTACAATCCACTGGACAAGCCATATCAATTAATAGACAAGTTTTTTCTTTCTGGTTTTTAACAATATTATTATTATTATTATTATTATTATTATTATTATTATTAAACTGCGTTTGATAATGTGCCAGTAAAGAGTTAAGAATTCTTTCTCTCATGGTGAACAGGTTCTCTCTGACAAAGTCCTATGACTCCACAATGATCTATGAGATCTGATCTCGCCGAGTTAACACGTTGTCCATGATTAAGATTACTACAAAGTTCGTCACGAAACTTCCGTTCTTTCTTTTTTCTTCCAGACGTTTTTTCAGCCAGTGAAACAATCGCGTCACCGTTCTTTTCATTCCACCAGAGAATAAATATTGTTACAAAATCTTAAAATAGAATGTAAACTATTTAACCAATATTGTATACATGCATACATACATACATACATATATATATATATATATATATATATATATATATATAATCTGCATTCCAAAATATTCTTTTATTTCTAAACCATTGAAAAAACAGAAATCTTAGCACTAAGCATCATCACGAATCAACAATATAAAAAAATTTGTACGTCTTCTAATATATATATATATATATATATATATATATATATTAGAAGACGTACAAATTTTTTTATATATATCCACTACAAATCGTACATTTGTTTTCGCCATTGAAAGTACAATGTCTCCTCAGGTGGTGTGGACAGGAATGGAAAGCCTCTTTTCTTATATTTGGTGAGTTGTGTGTGGGATGTTGGTGGAGGTTAGTGATAAGGGAATAAGTCTTGTGGATTGTCCGTTTGAATTTTGAATAAAGTGGTTTGGGTAGGGAATATAGTTGATTAATGAGTGTATATATATATATATATTAGTCATCCACATACAAGCGTGTTTCGCTGTATCACAGCTTATCAGTGTGGCTAGACATATCCACTTGCTTTTGGCCGGGATCGAAATTCAGTCCATTGGAGCCGCATGGAATTAAAGAATGGAAATTTTAACGTGTTGTATGTAAGCAGTGTATACACACACGCCAGTCACCGAAAGAACTCAATTCATTTCTGAAGAGTTATGCATATATAGCACAAGTGGAAACTGTTTTTAAAATTTTCTTCTCTAGAGAGCTCAAACGTAATGAAAGCATAATATATTAATCAAAATCGTTTCACCCCAAGCAATGCGGGACCGCCACTGATGCGCACGGGGCTACATGAGACAGTAAAAGTTTATGTAGAAGGAGAGTGAAGAGAAAGACGAACCAGTCGCAGGGGGTGTCCGAGAAAGTGCAAGAGAAGGATGGGAACACAGGTGTGAAGACAGTTGCGAAGATAGAGAGAAAGGAAAAGAAGATTCACGGTGTGATGTAGAAAAGACTGGAGTCACGTGGATAACAGATGGGAATTGACATTGCATTTAATTTCCTGGAGGTTGTAGCCGTCAAGAAAACAAGTATACGGAAGGGAGTTCCACAGGCGGTAAGTGCGAGAAAAGAAATTGATGGAGTAGAATTGTCGGCTGCATATGGTTCATCTAACTCTAAAAAGGCGGCACCTTGTTTATATATATATATATATATATATATATATATATATATGTGTGTGTGTGTGTGTGTGTGTGTGTGTGTGTGTGTGTGCCATTTTGTTATTATTATATTGTTAATCAATGTATGTGTTGAATTTAAACCCACTTGAGTGACAGGGTGTAATCGATTTCTATTCTATTTTTCCTCAAATTAGACCACTTTCAGTTGTGCGCAATAATATGAATCTATTTTCAGGGTGTATGATGAAATTTGTTTGGCCTTGAAAAATATTGCATCTTCCGTGATTGGATGAGATTTTTATCCCACCCAGGCACTATTGTCTCGAGTGTCGATTAGTTGTCCTGTGGCTATTGTCTGCAATGAACGTTACTCCAAGGAAGCATATGAAACTTGTAACGATACACGAACATACCGGCAAACCTATCATAGAGATCGCGGATATTGGTGTCAGCCTTTCAACTGTCAGCCGTGTCATCAAACCGAAGAAACAAACCGGATCCATCAGCCCAAAACGTAAAGAAAAATACGACCGGAAGAGAAAAACGACTCCAAGTGACGACGTATACGAGATCAGGAAAAGTGTGAAAGATTCTAGGAAGACATTAAACTTTTTTTCTGTTAAGAAGACGAAACATTCTGCATTCTTTTTGTGTGTGTTTTCGAACATTACCGGAACTTTCCAGAGATCAACACTTCATGATTCCGTATCAAATGTTTTAATGAGATCTGAAATGCCACACGAATCACTTTGTTATGCTCGCTCACATTTTTGATGCTAAAGAATATGGCGCCTATAAAGCCCAAGTTGTATTTCCGTTATAACTGATTTGGAGAGAGAAATTTGGAACCGGTTAAAGATCACCTGAGTAATCTTATGGTAGACAGAAACGAACAAAATTTACAGTTTTTCCTCTTGTGATTGTGCAGGGTTCGTAAGTTATTCGAGGACACATTGAAGACCGTAAGAAAAGTAGATTTATTGATAAAATTATTTGATGTGATGTGGCCAAGAAGACTGGCTTCCATCCAATCTTGGGTCATCGCATATTTGTGAACATTGCAGAAATCTGTAGAAACAACCTTCCTTCGCATACAAAGTCTATTCAATCTTCTCCACAGTACTTCAGAATATACGCGGCCATGCTTCTTCACAGCTTCCTCTCTTTTACGCCTTTATAATTTTGGTTTTCGTCATGCACAATTCTTCACTCATTTTCCAAACGATTTGTGCGTCAGGTATTTCAGAACACATTGAATACCGTAAAAAAAAGCAACCACATTTGACAAACAACTGATTTTTTTTTTTTTTTGGTAGAAAATTTGGGAAATCGATGCCGATGGTTAGATTACATGTTTATCCGATGTAATTGCAGTTGGCCACAAATATGGCTTCCACGCGGAATCGAAATTGTTGACACGCTCTCAACATATGTTCTTTATTTATATTGGTTACTAGCAGGATAGCACGGCGTTGCTCGGGTAAAACTAATCCATGGTCCTGGAGCTCAGACTCTTTGGACGTTGGCACGAAAGACTAAAAAGCAATAGTTGTTTCCAGTTAAAGCGAAAACATAGACTGAAAGAAAAATGAATGGATGTAAGTCAAATTTTGATTTCCTGGTATCGATATCAAATAAGTTTTTTTCGTCGTAAACTGAATTTTGAAAGCTAAATAAGTCCTCTGAGTAAATGGTATCATGGCTGAGACTAAGAACTACAATTATACCTACTTAGAGCCAAATCCGAAGCAAAAACTAAAATGAAAGGGTTGAAAAACTAAAATAAAAGGGTTGAAAAAATACAGATATACAAATAGATAAACACACACACACACACACATACACAAACATCTTGCCATATATATATATATATATATATATATATATTATCGATTTTCTGCACTATTGTAAGAACTGCAACTTTGAAACTTCTGAATATCGTTTCTTATGTCTTTGTCTATGAGTATATCGAATTAAAATCGGACCACTTCTTCTATAACCCGATTTTTTCTATTATCGATTTTCGATACTTATCGGGAGTACCTCGACACAAAACCTAGCTAAGAACACTCGCAGACGCTTATAGTACAACTGTGTAAATTTTCAAGAAAATCGGTTCAGCCGTTTTGGAGTCTATAGGTAACGGACACACACACACACACACAGACAAAGTTCCATTTATAAATAAGTTTAGATTATTTGCGTAATGGCAACTTTCAGGAAATCAGTCGTGTTGCAGAAATGTTGACTAGACTTCCGAGTAGCAGCGTCCCACATGTAATAGTCGAAGGCGTTTGGGGCTGGTGATTTAGGTGTCCAGGTGTTTAGAGTGATGTGGTCATGCAGTTGACTAGCATTCAATCTTGTGAGCAAAGGGCAAAGTCCTGCGGAATCATATACATGGTCTATCCAAGGGTTCACAAGGGTTCACTTTGGCATTCAGCCAAAGACCCTGTTGAAAGAACTGGGGTGATATGGCCGGTCCTTCATTACTTACCACACCCAAAACTATCACGGTGTGCATAAAATGGCGGCTATCACATGTTTCCTCCCCCCCCCGAACACCTGGCGTTTCTCCGGTTCATTTGTTAACCCTTTTTGAAATTTCTTTTGTCTGAAGAAATGAGCAGATCTTTATTGATGTTTGTAATTGTTCAGTAATCGCTTTGCTCGAAACAACTGCTGTTCGTGTGCGTGTAAAGGCATGAACTAGCCTTCCCTCATCACGTATAACTTGTACTGAATGTAATAATACAAAAAATAGCGAAAATGGTGGCTATATTGTAGAAAGCAAACGAAAAGTCCAAAAATTCTTAACGCTATCCAAAGAAATGACAATCTAAATGCAACTAGATTGTTTTAATTGAAATCACCCTAAGGAGGGCAACGAAGCCACTAAGACACAATGAATTACTGGACTAAGAAGAATTAGAAAAAACATTACTAATGATAGGGGAGAAAAAAGTAAGCAAGAGGATTGTGGATAGCGATTGACAATGCATTTAAATTCATGGAGCTTAAAGTTTATTGGAAAGCATAATGCCGGAAAGGTGTTCCACAAGTGAGAAGTGCAAGACAAGAAACTATTAGCATAGAACTTACGGTTGCATCTAGCTGTAAATTGATAAGATCTCTACGTCAGTTTAGTGCTGCGCTTAAATTTGAAAAGTCTAGGTCCATAAACTCAAGCTTTCCACTGGTATCCGCCATCGTCGTCATCCCTTTATCGCTATCGGTTTTCATAACATTGAAAGAACTGGATATTTTTGCTGAGCCAAACTGCTTTACCGAAAAATCTTCACTAATAATTTATTTACAGGGATCAATTTCTTGTGATTCCTAAAGTACATACTTTCCATCAAATTAGCATTGCCTGGACAGGTGGTATATTGATCGGGTTGCGAATGACAGGCTTGATATGACTCTTTACTGCAACAGACACGCCCACGGGGGAGTAACATGCACTTGAGGCGACTGACAACGAGAGTGACGGATATTTATTAGCATGGGTTTTCTTTCCCGTTTGAGTGATTGAGGAATCGACAGAACCGGCTATATCTTCTTTGCTCAATAGTCCCACCCCATACAAAATGCCCCCCACCTCACTGAAACCGCAGACGCCCCCGACACTGCCTAAAGACTATTGTTGTTACCTGCATTTCTCTCTGTCTACCTCTCTCTCTCTTTCTTTCTCTTTTAACAAATTCCAAATCCATACTGAAACAAAAATACGCTGTATCCATATATATATATATATATATATTCTGATCTTATGTAGCAGGGATCAGCCAAAGATTATTCTCTGGTTGACTGGGGTTGGCAATGCATGTTTCGATATGATAATTTATTTACTGGGGTCAATTTCTTGTGGTTCCCAGAATTACATAATGTTCTAATTCTGTAAATGCTTTTTGATGCTTTGCTACAAGGAGACTATCCCTGCTGGGGTTTCTAATTTTTTTCCGAATTTTGTGCACAACAACTTCCAAGAATCTTAAAATCTCAGTATCGTTCAGATTTGCATGTATCGCATCAAGTACAGCTTGTCGCTTCATCTGATGCTTGGAGCTGATAGTTCACCATTGTTGCTCTTCAAAGATGATAGCACGTTTTCGCGATCATCACATAACTTCCGGTGCGCAACCACACGTCCTCAAATACCTTATGCACCCCTATATAAAGATGAATGAAAGAAATGTCATCAAATTTTTATTAAAATGCTTTCCTGGTCTCATAAATGTTATGATCACGATCACCAGTCACGTAACTCCTGGGGTCGTAGGAGTATCACCTACATGTGTACAGTGCTGTATCTTGAACAAGATAGACTAACTGAGCCCAACACTTTCCAGGCTAGTTCGAATTCAAAGTTTTTTCTCATAGACTAGTCGCTAACCAAGGCTATAGAGCTGACTAGCTAGATGCCCGTAGCTGGTGGAGAGAAGAGCTAGATTCATACATAAGTGTATTAGTACGAAAGTGAATGTAATAATCTCGACTGGAATTCGAACTCAACTTCCCTGTTCCTTAATCTATTTATTATCAAGCGTGCCTCCTCGAAATAGTAGCACCCCCTGAAAAGTTTTCAAAGATGGATCTCAGAAAATGATTATCTTTAGAATGTTATCAGCATTCGATTCCCTTTTTGAAGCATTAGAAATGAGAACTGCATAGCGTTTGATGTCATTTTTGTCCTTCAGAAATGTCCGTGGAATAAATTCGTTTTGAAATAGGCCTGAAACACTCAAGTAAAGACAAAACATTCCGAAGATGCAACTGTTAGCAACTTCTATCAACTTCCTTGATATCAGTTCTCTTTCATGAGCGGGGATTTATCTTTCGCTTTGCCCTTAGCCAATCGAAATGACCTCTGCTTTGAAGCACCGGTCCTTCTCAGACATATGCACGTCTTCTTGCAAAGAGGTAATGTGCATATTCTTTCTTGCAAAGGAGTAATGTACATATCCTTACAACCAAATTTATCTTGGTGTTTACACTGGATATAACCCAATATATAATAATTGATCCCCCGACTTTATATTATATAGTAACAACAGTCCATGATGGTCACAAAGCCAGGGATCAATATTTTTTATGAGACGACACACACAACGCATTCCTAGGCTGGGCTCATGTTGATTCAGTATCATCCTCGATATTGAGGGTGTCGAACTTTTTGGTGCTTATATACTGTGCTGAAACCCATGAGCCAACCCATTTTATAGTTCACGAATAGAAGGCTTAACCAATCAGGAAGCTCAAATTATTGAATGCGACGTGTATAAAAGGTGACCATATTTTTCCGAGTATTGGAGTCCGTAAATACGATTCTGGAGAATTCTTCGAGAGTGATGGTCTTTGACGTTGTTTCATTGAACAGATTACCTGCTGCGATGATACTCTATATCCATATAGTATGACGGACATGGTCAACATATGCCAAGAGGATACTCTATATCCAGGAACGTTGTCAACATTGCCTTCAATCCCTTACTTTTTGATCATCATGGACTGTTGTTCGGGAGATTGATTCTCTATTATAATCAATACATAAACTGACCCCTGACTTTGTGACCATCATGGACTGTTGTTGCTATATAATATACATTCGGGAGATTGATTCTCTATTATAATCAATACATAAACTGATCCCTGACTTTGTGACCATCATGGACTGTTGTTGCTATATAATATACATTCGGGAGATTGATTCTCTATTATAATCAATACATAAACTGACCCCTGACTTTGTGACCATCATGGACTGTTGTTGCTATATAATATACATTCGGGAGATTGATTCTCTATTATAATCAATACATAAACTGATCCCTGACTTTGTGACCATCATGGACTGTTGTTCGGGAGATTGATTCTCTATTATAATCAATACATAAACTGACCCCTGACTTTGTGACCATCATGGACTGTTGTTCGGGAGATTGATTCTCTCTTATAATCAATACATAAACTGACCCCTGACTTTGTGACCATCATGGACTGTTGTTGCTATATAATATACATTCGGGAGATTGATTCTCTATTATAATCAATGCATAAACTGATCCCTGACTTTGTGACCATCATGGACTGTTGTTGCTATATAATATACATTCGGGAGATTGATTCTCTATTATAATCAATGCATAAACTGATCCCTGACTTTGTGACCATCATGGACTGTTGTTGCTATATAATATACATTCGGGAGATTGATTCTCTATTATAATCAATACATAAACTGACCCCTGCGCTTTGTCCATAAATTATGGCAAATTTTACCAACAGAGAGCAGAGAGTTTGCAATGAAATAATGTTTGAAAAAGATTTAACCTGATAGAAAATTTTCGAAGCATTTTTCTGTTCTTTAGGGGTAGATAGATTTAGAAGGACATAATCGCCTACGTCTTGAAAGGAGACAACCCATAGAAGATTCTTCATGAGTAAAGAATTAAATTTTATTCAATTATGTCAGTCAATTACACGCTTGGGCGATCATGTCTTGAATGAGTCATGACTAACTGGGCAGAAGATTATCCCACAATAGGTTCACCATTACTTTCTGTGGTAGACTGGTTGCCGACCAAAGCTATAGAACCCAATGTGTCCTGTTATTTAAGCCATAACTGGAGTAAAGAGACGGATTAATACTTATCCCAAGGGTATTTCTGCGTAAGTGAATGCAAAGGAATTCAACTAGAATTCGAACTCAGCTCCCCGATTATTCGTTCCAAGCCGATAACCACTGCACAACAACGCATACCATCATTATTTGCAGTGACATTTCTCAAGCAGCTTTATAATAAATTTGGTGTAAAGTTTCGCGAATTTTAACTTGAGAACTTTTCCATGAACAATTGTATCTTGTTTTCATAAGAGAAAGTTTTCCTGGTGAAAGAATTTTGCAGTAATTTGAATGGACATTAATCAGTTTGTGCAAAGCCGGAAGAATAATGGTGGCTCTAGTACAGGGGTCGGCAACCTTTTGGAGAGTAAGGGCCAAAAAGTTATGTAGAGTCATGGAGGAGGGCCAAACAGCTATGGTTCCAGTGTCATGGAGGAGGGCCAAACAGCTATGGCTCCAGTGTCATGGAGGAGGGCCAAACAGCTATGGCTCCAGTGTCATGGAGGAGGGCCAAGCAGCTATGGCTCCAGTGTCATGGAGGAGGGCCAAACAGCTATGGCTCCAGTGAACCAGGAGAACCATGTTATTAAATATGTGAATACAATTTTGAAATGATTTGAAAATTATTTTCGATAACTTTTGCCTTGGAAAATGTATTTTGATTTGTTTTTCTTGTTTTTGTTGACAAAAAAGGAACTCTATCAGGAAACGAAACATTTTAGAGTTGCAGAAAGTATTTCACCTCTTTTTCCATCCGATAAAAAACAGGTTTCTGAAGTCTGAAAAAAAAGAAAATATCTGACGGGAATTTTGTTAAAACATATTACATCTTAAAAATAAATGTTTTATAAACCAGTATTGAAAAACATTTCATTAACATCGGTTAAAAACACTATTTTATATTCATTTAAAAGTGCCCGCTCACGAAAGCAATTTCACAGAAAAAGTGAAAGTGAGGCCGTACGCTAATTTTGGCAATCACTACAAATAAAAAATAAAAGTAAAACACATTCTCCAGGTAGAAAGAAATAAATTTTTAATTTCGACACAATATATTCAGGCTATCAACTGTCACTTTGGTTTGGTTTAACTATATTTATATCATGTCCAGGGTAAGGTAGTGGGCCGGACAAGATTCACTCGAGGGCCGGATGTGGCCAGCGGGTTGGGGTTTGCCGACCGCTGCTCTAGTAGAACAAACCGACCGAGTTCAGAAAACTTATTCCCCTGTTATTTTTGCTCCTCCATGACAATGCAAATGGCCTTGAGTTGTCATGGAGAACAATTTCAATCAAACGTTTATGGAATCGATCGTTACAGCTGCTTGATGTTTAAATGTACATTAAGTGTTTAATTTTGTCTTTAGAACTCTAAAGGAATAATATAGAAAAGTTCCCACAACATGCACAGCAGTACGTTTTTTCAAAAAAGCACTTGTGGTTGGTTGCATTGAATATTAACGACATTGTTTTTCACGGTTTATCACCCCGCGAACCCCACTCTGCCATCCACCTGCTCAGGTCACTCAAGTATGTTACACGCTGCTTTTCCCCGTCCCTCTTTCCCTCTATCTGGCTTGTGAGTATCAGATTCTCTAAGCCCTCCTTCCTCATTACATATCTCAGCAGCTTTAACTGTCTCTTCAGTATTAATTTCCTTTTCGTTTCCATCCTTTGCAAAACCTCATCATTGTTCACTTGCTCAATCCATGATATCCGCAGCATCCTTCTGTAGAAGCCCAATTTAGTTGATTTAAGATTTTCCTTCATCTTCGATGATATTGTCCAGCATTCACTGCCATATTGATGAACTGGCATCAGATAGCAATCCAGTACTCTCTTCTTTGTTTCCAGTGAAATTTTCCTCTTAATACTCTACTCAGATTCTGGAATGCGTCCTACGCCATGCCAATTCGCCTTCGGATCTCTGTGTCACACTTTCCGTCTTCTGTTAGAAGACTTTTATATTAATATCTTTAAACATTCTACGGCCTGCAAGCCTGGCTTCAAAAAGTGAATATAGGCGAATGGTGATCTGTCCCAAATTTTATAATTCTTTGATTCTCGGGATTTATTTTATGACGTTTCACAAGCGTTTTTGTTCAGCTTGTTCGGATGCCGTCTATGGATGTTCAACCACTGATATCAAATATCAATTAAAATTTCGATGACACGATTACTCCTCTCAGCTCCTTCCCAGGTAGGAGGAATCACTACTATTCCAAAAGATAGTGGCTATATTCTTGAAAGCAAACGGGAAATCTTAACGCTATACAAAGAAATGACAATCGAAATCCTACTAATTTTTTTAGTCGAAATCACTCTAAGCAAGGCAACCAAGCAACTAAATTACAAGGGGTTACTGGATGAGGAAGAATTAGAAGAAATACATTACTAATGATAGGGAAGAGAAAAAAGTAAGCAAGAGGATTGTGGATAGCGATTGACAATGCATTTAAGTTCATGGAGCTTAAAGTTTATTGGAAAGCATAATGCCGGAAAGGTGTTCCACAAATGAGAAGTGCAAGACAAGAAACTATTAGCATAGAACTTACGGTTGCATCGAGCCAGTTCAGCTGTAAATTGATAAGTTCGCTACGTCAGTTTAGTGCTGCGCTTAAATTTGAAAAGTCTAGGTCCATAAACTCAAGCTTTCCACTGGTATCCGCCATCGTCGTCATCCCTTTATCGCTATCGATTTTCATAACATTGAAAGAACTGGATATTTTTGCTGAGCCAAACTGCTTTACCGAAAAATCTTCACTAATAATTTATTTACAGGGATCAATTTCTTGTGATTCCTAAAGTACATACTTTCCATCAAATTAGCATTGCCTGGACAGGTGGTATATTGATCGGGTTGCGAATGACAGGCTTGATATGACTCTTTACTGCAACAGACACGCCCACGGGGGAGTAACATGCACTTGAGGCGACTGACAACGAGAGTGACGGATATTTATTAGCATGGCTTTTCTTTCCCGTTTGAGTGATTGAGGAATCGACAGAACCGGCTATATCTTCTTTGCTCAATAGTCCCACCCCATACAAAATGCCCCCCACCTCACTGAAACCGCAGAAGCTCCCGACACCGCCTAAAAACTGTTGTTACTCTCTCTCTCTCTCTCTCTCTCTCTCTCTCTCTCTCTCTCTCTCTCTTAGCAAATTCCAAATCCATACTAGAAGAAAAATACGTTGTATCCATATATATATATATATATTCTGATCTTATGTAGCAGGGATATCTATTTCAACATGTCAGTTCGAGACATGCATTGTCAACCCCAGTCACTCAAAGATTATTCTCTGGTTGACTGGGGTTGGCAATGCATGCCTCGAACTGACATACTGAAATAGCTATCACCGCTACATGTGATCTGAATTTACAGATAAATAAATAAATATCTGCTCTGTAAATTCAATTTCTCTGTTGGATCAGTTTTAATATTTAAACGATATTACTAGGATCATCTCAGGTTATTTACCAATCTTATCCTGGATTTTACGGCTATTATTTATTATTATTCACCAATCTCATCCTGGATTTTTTACTGCTATATATATATATATATATATATATATATATATATATATATATATAAACTTATTTATAGATGGAACTTTGTCTCTGTGCGTGTGTATATGTGTGTGTCTGTGTCTGTGTGTGTCTGTGTCCGTTACCTATTTACTCCGAAACGGCTGAACCGATTTCCTTGAAAATTTACACAGTTGTACTATAAGCGTCTGCGAGTGTTCTTAGCTAGGTTTTTGTGTCGAGGTACCCCCGATAAATATCGAAAATCGATAATCGAATCAAACGGGTTATACAAGGAGTGGGCCGATTTTAATCAAATTTGATACACTCAAAGACAAAGACATAAGAAATGATATTCAGAAGATTCAAAATTGCAGTTCTTACAATAGTACAGAAAATCAATAATATATATATATATATATATATATATATATATATATATATATATAAAAGCTTTTATTACACCCGAGCAACGCCGGGCTATGCTGCTAGTATATATATATATATATATATATATATATATATATATAAATTAAATTAAATTTTTTCAAAGATGTTGAATGCACATTTCGACATGAAATCCCCGAAGAGGATAACACATCTCCTCAGCAACAAATACTATCCCTAACTGGAGATAATTTGAAGTAAATTATGTCTATTTTCTATTTTCAACTCATAGATAGAATTGTAAAAAAAATAACAAATAAAAAAATAAAAAAGGGTAAAAAATTTACCTTCCTGCTTTTTCCGCTTGAATTAAAGTATTTAAATAATATATATATATAAGGTTCATTCTTACAACCATAAAGGCCACATTTACACACAAACTAACGAAGTAAGTATGGGAAACCCCCTTGATTCGTGCTTAACTAACTTTTACATGTCTCACGGAGGAAACACAGTTTTTAAAAAAATTACCAAACCGAAAATATACGTCTTCTAGGTAGATGATATTTTTTATTTTAGCTGAGAAGAAAAGCAAAATTGATAATCTTAAAATTGCATTTGAGAAAAATTCAACTTCACATATGAGCTTAGCCAAAAAAATAAATTCGCGTCCTTTGATGTCCTCTTGGATTATTGTAATAATGCATTCATTATTTCACTACATAAAAAAAAAAACACCATTAAACGTCATAACTTGATACTAGTCCTTGTTAATAACGGATTTCGAAATTATTTGGTTGACTAAGACATTTAGACTTTTTCTTTCACACTTTAACAATTCCAACAACACGGATAAAAACAATGACATTAATATTTTCTACAAAAATCAAATAGACAGGACGAATCTTCTCTTTAAAACATCATCCGAAAATACGCAACTACCGCTGACTTAAAAAGAATTAAACTAAATTATCTATTATACAAAATTTAAAACGGCTAACCTCATCTTCAAAAATAACATCTCATCTGCAAGATTTAAACTTCAGCGAACCAATATTAACAACGAATTTAAATGTCCTTTGAAGAACTGCGTTCTTGATCCACCTTATTTTCGTAAATAATTATATCGGCCGTACAGCTCCGAAATTAAAGCGAAAACTCACGCTGCATCTCTCTGAACTGTTCTAAATTCGATCTGATTTAAACACACACGGAGACCTACCAAACCCTATCCGTAATATATTTGTTGACATCATTGCATCATCCACATTCAAAAAAAAGTTTAATATAATGGAAATAGTATTAATACCCTGTTCGGAACACAAAACATACACACTACTCTACAAACATACATAATACTACATACATTCAGTTACACCTAAAATAAAATTCATCCTCGATAATGGCTAAAAGTATAGCCGAAAACGCTCGGCTAAACAAAACATTTGGACAATTTTTATATAATTTATGCCCTCAAAAGAAACAAAAAATTAGATCACATGTAAAAATTACAAAAACAACTTAGCTATAATATCTTGGCTGTCATTTTTAATGAAGCCTGCATAAAAGAAATATTGCTGCCTAAATATACAATATATATATATGTGTGTGTGTGTGTGTGTGTGTGTATGTGTGTGTGTGTGTGTGTGTGTGTGTGTGTGTGTTTAAGAAGTTCTACTGGCACGATAACAGAGTAAATGTCACTTCGTATGGTATGACTTTAATTATGGGTCACACAGGTCAATAAGATTTTTGGTGCAATGTAACGAAATACGTTTTTTTTAACTAATTTGATGGTATTTAGATTTTCATGGTTAGGTACCGTTTTTATGTACTAAAGTTTCTTATTTTTAGGAAAAAAGATCAATTTACGATCTTGGCTGATCGAACATTTAGTTAATAATGGTTGTAGAAACCTATCAATTTTCTGTAGACTGTGCATTTTATGTCAGCCACCTCGGCTAAACTATTTTTATTAGAAAAAAGTGTTTTAAGTAAAAAGTTTTAAAATAGAAGTACCGAAATTTTTAAAACTAACGTCCAGAATTCAAATTAACTTATAAACTTTATCAGTAATACGCTAATATGAGTATTAAGTTTTATTTTTCACGTAGCCATCTGGATAAATTTCTGGATAATTGCAGCAAAGTGAGAAATGAAAAAGGAGGAGATTCCATCAGGATATCAAAACAATACAAGATCGAGAGACAGTGGGACAAACAAATGATGGATGACTACTGCTTGAGTATCAAAAGGAACTTAAATAACATTGAACATGATAGACAATCAAAAAAGAGAAACTTTTTACCACGGTTCTTATGTACACGAAGATTTTATTTCTACAGTTAGTTTTTTAAATGATTGATCAAAATACTTGTTGGTCTAAGTATATTCAATTTTTTTGTTTTTTTCAAAGACTTATGGTCTGATTCTTATTGAAAAATTAGTATTTCTCAATAAACAGTCCGATATTGGTTTAAATACGAAGAAATTTTGAGAAAATTGCCATCGGTCAATATCATATGTACAGAAAACAAATGAAAAACAATTACTTTTACCAAAATTGGGGCATTACTTGTGTCTTGACACCATTTCAGAATTATTCTTTGACCAGTATTATTTGTCTTTTCATCAAGTGTGCTGGACTAAAACTTATCACCGGATTGGCGCTATCCGTTTGATAGTCAGGGCTCAAAACCTTAACTTAAGACTGAAGGAGAATATTCTATCAGTAGGTCAATAATATCGGGGTTTAATGTATTTCCGTTTGGTAAGTGGGACCTGCAGCGAATCATAGACCCCGATACCATCATGAGGAGTACGGTTACTGCTTTGATTTTTGACAATCAATTCAGGTCAGTTTTTTTTACATGTATTACACGGGGTGTTTCTATTGGCCACCTAAGTCCTTCAGCTCTCAAATCCCAAAGTAGGATGCACTAATTTGAGTGATTTTGGACCCTATATTGCATGTCCAGTAATAAATATATATTACTAGCAGTATAGCCCGGCGTTGCTCGGGTGTAATGAAAGCTTTAAAACTAATCCATGGTCCTGGAGATCAGACTCTTTGAGTGTTGGCACGAATGACTAAAAAGCAATAGTTGTTTCCAGTTAAAGCGAAACCGTAGACTGAAAGAAAAATGAATGGATGTAAGTCAAATTTTGATTTCCTGTTATTGATATAAAATAAGTGTTATTTTTGTTGTAAACTGAATTTTAAATGCTAAATAAGTCCTTTGAGTAAATGGTATGATGGCTGAGACAAAAAACTACAATTATACCTACCTAGAGCTAAACCCGAAGCAAAAACTAAAATAAAAGGGCTTAAAAAATACAGACATACAGGCAGATAAACAGACACCTATACAAACATCTTGCATTTTTTATATATATATATATTATCGAATTCCTGCACTATTATAAGAACTGCAACCTTTGAAACTTCTGAATATCGTTTCTTATGTCTTTGTCTATGATTGTATGAAATTTGATTAAAATCGGACCACTCGTTCTATAACTCGATTTTTTCGACTATCGATTTTCGATATTTATCGAGGGTACCTCGACACAAAACCTAGCTAAGAACACTCGCAGACGCTTATAGTACAACTGTGTAAATTTTCAACAAAATCGGTTCAGCGGTTTCGGAGTCTATAGGTAACGAACACACAGACACAGACACACACGTACAGACAAAGTTCCATTTATTATATAAGTTTAGATACTAGCTGTATAGCCCTGCGTTGCTCGGGGATTTTTTTGTCATTATGTTGAAATGCTAAGGTCAAATGCTTATTCAAAAAGCTCCCGTATGAAGTTGCCTTGACGCATAAGTTATATAGTGCGGATTAAGTATTGTTTTTTGTTATATTTGTAAAACGGGATTCATGCTTGGTTAATTTAATCAGGCTGTATCAACGGAAATAGTGTATTTACAATTGAATGAACTGGGGCGGCCGTTACAAGAGCCTGTAATGTGATGCGATGACGTTGTGATGCAGAAGAAGTGGATGCATTGTCCCTGCATTGTCAGAGAGTTTGACACCTTGTAGAAAACGTGAAATTATTATGGCATATGATAAGGTAGAAGTTTTAAAAACCCGATTTTTGTTGGAAAACAACTAAGCGAAACAAACGATCGTAAAAAACAAGTTTCCATTAATTTTTGCCGCACCCTGTGTGTCAACTGAAATTTTTGTTCGCATATCCAGGCATCAGACCTTGAACCACCAATGATTCTATTTTGGTTGGGTTGGAGTGAATCGTCTAGGAGAAATGTATAAAAGTGCGCGAAAGTCCACCCAGAATTATGTTTGTTGTTGATTTTCTATTCAAAATTTTTTTGTGTACATCAAAGGTTTAGATCTTGATCTACAAGTTACCAAATTTTAGTTGAATTCGCATAAGGCGTCTCGGGGGAAAAAGAGTTCGTAATTTCTAAGAGTTTCGATGACTTCTGCCGTACCCTGAAAATCGATTCCAAACATTTTTGCGTATATCAAAGGTTCATGTCATGATCGACAAGTGACCCAATTTTGGTTGTTATTGGACAAGGGGTTTCAGTTTGTTAGAATGGAGGCACACAAACACACAGACAGACATATCCATTTATATAGAGAGATATAGGAAGTAACATATTACTGAACTGGTTCCCACACCACGCTTTTTCTAGTAAGAAGTGTGGGCAAATTCGATGCCAAGGGATAGCTGAATTCTTTCATGGGATCAATAACCGTCTAGCAATGGTTTGTTCGTTTTTTAGGGGCAAATCAATCAACACAATTCATGCTGATATTTAATTTTGTTATGAATATTATTTACAAAAATATATTGCAATATTTTTTACGATGAAAATTTATTCGTGCTGCTTTTACTATCAAATAGGACTGGAAATTAAGAGGTACTTACACGCTCCACAACTCCTCACCAACAGAAGCCCTGCTGCGGGATGTAGCTTATGGTCATACCAAGGACCTGCCTAGCTATCGCACGGGTATGTCAAAAAACCTGCTAAGAAAGTCGGTTCAGTGTCGCGGGCGAGACAATGTTCCTCTTCTGAATATATCTTACATATCTATAAGTCTACCATTCCTTCATGGTTAGAATTTTGCGTTCAAATATGGTCTGTTGTCCCAATTATTTGCCTTGAGTTCTTTGATAAAATCCAAAGAACTAATGTTGGTGATCATAGACTGATTCATCTGAACAGTCTATGTTATACAGGTACGCACAGGCTGAGAAGGATGCATTTGTAGCCTTAGATAGATAGATAGATAGATAGATAGATAGATAGATAGATAGATAGAAAGAATCTGAACAGTCTGAGATAGATAGATAGATAGATAGATAGATAGATAGATAGATAGATAGATAGAATAGAATAGAAAGAATCAGAACAGTATAGATAGATAGATAGATAGATAGATAGATAGATAGATACGAACAGACTGAGATAGATAGATAGATAGATAGATAGATAGATAGATAGATAGATAGATAGATAGATACGAACAGACTGAGATAGATAGATAGATAGATAGATAGATAGATAGATAGATAGATAGATAGATAGATAGATAGAAAGAATCTGAACAGTCTAGATAGATAGATAGATAGATAGATAGATAGATAGATAGATAGATAGATAGATAAAGAATGATGAAAGAAGTGATGAGATAGATAGATAGATAGATAGATAGATAGATAGATAGAAAGAATCTGAACAGTCTGAGATAGATAGATAGATAGATAGATAGATAGATAGATAGATAGATGAACAGACTGAGATAGATAGATAGATAGATAGATAGATACGAACAGACTGAGATAGATAGATAGATAGATAGATAGATAGATAGATAGATAGATAGATAGATAGATACGAACAGACTGAGATAGATAGATAGATAGATAGATAGATAGATAGATAGATAGATATCAAACAGTTTTTGCTATATTTCCAATGTTGTTTTAATATGAGAAAAGACAAAAATGATATAGCCATATCACTGACGCTGCTGTTGTTCTCAGTTTTTTTATTTAATAATAATAATAATAATAATGTTTCATTTCTTTCACCTCC
Organism: Ascarosepion bandense; assembly: GCA_037127315.1. NCBI lineage: Eukaryota > Metazoa > Mollusca > Cephalopoda > Sepiida > Sepiidae > Ascarosepion > Ascarosepion bandense. The sequence continues at coordinate 131,997 of JBBBDQ010002178.1, forward strand.
GTTCTGTCTTTTTCTAATTGAATAATGATTTTATCAGTTTGGTAGTTTTTTTCTCGTAAGGTTCTTGTTACAAAGAGGATTGGATAGAACTTTTAATGATATATTCTGTATGCCTACAAACAAGGATGGGTCAGTAATCTTGTAACCTGACAAGTAATTAACTCAATCATGACTGAAATCGATCAATTCAATTCGATCCTAAAACGGCAACTGATTAAATAATAAAAAATGTTGGCTAGTTGAATAGCAACAACTTTCACTGTGACTGTGACTTCCTGCAAGTTCTGTTTGACTGAGAGCCAGAACATGGCTGCTATTTCGGTGATGTCGTTTGGTCGATTTAGAGAAGCGATTTGTAGTCATTGCGAAAAGCACAGAGTTGTAGACAGGTGATACAGTTCAAGTAATTAAATATTATTTGTTTCCAATTTAATTTGATACAAATCTAAACTTATTTATAAATGGAACTCTGTGTGTGTGTGTGTGTGTGTGTGTGTGTGTGTGTGTGTGTGTGTGTGTGTGTGTGTGTGTGTCCGTTACCTGCAGATTCCGAAACGGCTGAACCGATTTCCTTAAAAATTTACACAGTTGTACTAAAAGCATCTGCGAGTGTTCTTAGCTAGGTTTTGTGTCGAGGTACCCCCGATAAATATCGAAAATCGATAATCGAAAAAATCTGGTTATAGAAGGAGTGGACCGATTTTAATCAAATTTCATACAATCATAGACAAAGACATAAGAAACGATATTCAGAAGTTTTAAGGTTGCAGTTCTTACAATTATGCAGAAATTCGATAATATATATATATATATATATATATATATAAAGGCAAGATGTTTGTGTGTGTCTGTTTATCTGCCTGTATGTCTGTATTTTTAAGCCCTTTTATTTTAGTTTTTGCTTCGAGCTTGGCTCTAAGTAGGTATAATTGTAGTTCTTAGTCTCAGCTATGATACCATTTACTCAGAGGACTTATTTAGCATTCAAAATTCAGTTTACAACAAAAATAACACTTATTTTATATCGATATCAGGAAATCAAAATTTAACTTACATCCATTCATTTTTCTTTCAGTCTACGGTTTCGCTTTAACTGGAAACAATTATTGCTTTTTAGTCTTTCGTGCCAACGTCCAAAGAGTCTGAGCTCCTGGACCATGGATTAATTTTAAAGTTTTCATTACACCCGAGCAACGCCGGTCTATACTGTTAGTATAATCACAGAAATAAGAGGCTTCTAATCCACATAACAACTTTCTCAACATATCTAATACCAGATTACAAAAGCAGCTAAAGTGCCCTTATATAAGGAAAATTAAATAATTGTATTGTAAAATAGTTTCTTAAATCATAAATTTACTCAAGAAGGCACCTCGACCTGGTATAAAAATTAGCAAGTATGTCTCGCTATAACAATTACGATTGAGTCGTTCTTTTTTTTTAACATTGATTTTCAGCCTCTACAATTCCCAGGATCCATTGGAGGTATGTGTTTACAGAGCAGGACGGTTTACGCGGATAGGTGAGGATGCTAATGGGTAACTCTTGATTTGAAAAACTTGAGAATGTAGCGATCGAGAAAGCATTTGAAGCAGTCGTCTTAGGATGACTGCTCTGTAACTCTATAACACTGTCAGCTCTCTGCTTCCGAGCAGAGAGCACAAACCCAGTCGTGGTTCCGCCGAAGGGTAGAACCACGACTCGGTAAAAATAGACAGACATATTTTTGGCCCGGCTATATGGCCGGGAATTCCCACATTAAAATGACCATGTGTCACATCCGGGCTTGCGTGGGAAGCCTAGTAAATACAGCATCAGTTTGAGAGACGGTTCCACAGAGTCCTGGTTTTCAAAAGGCTGTTTGAATGTAACTTGCTTCTTACCGATAGAATATAGTGGGAATATGAGTGGTTCGCTACAATGTACGTAGCATGACTGATCCTTGCCCAGAAAGTTAGGTCTGACAGAACCAAGAAATGTAGCTCATCTGATCACTTGCCATGGAAATAGCGATAAAGTAGTGAGAGGTTTGCTACATCTCATCTCTGAGTGAGGGGTTGCAGAGAAGAAAATAATTTGTCACCCACAAGGACGCGGTGACGCTTTTATACTCTATGGAAAGTGAAAAATGCAGACCGGACAAAATATGACAACATTAGGCAATTCTAGTCCCGATCTGCCTCTTTTGAAGCAGAAGGCGTCAGGTATTTATTGGGGCGGCACATGGTACCGATCCTTTTCCCTGGATCTTTAGCGATGGATTTTATATACGAGTTTCACTTGTGGTCATCTATTCATCATGTCTGATGATAGTTCAGGTTCCGATAGGCCACGATGGAAAGTTTGGTTTTCGAGGCAATGAATCCAAACCAGCCAGTTTTTCACCGACTGATCTACTAGAACTAGTTCAGGGAGAGATCAGGTGCCATTTTCTGGTCATCTAGAGTTGTGGAGGCGATCTGTATATCTTGGTATCATACGCACAGATATTCACAAACGATCGGTTTATGCTCTTAGGCAGATAATAAAATAAAAACAATTTAGTTCTAAGAAGTCCCTGGGATACGCCTGCGTTGATTGCTGAGGCCCTGGAAAACTGGTCCTTAACAACTACATTCTGGGAAAGACTTTATTATGGAGAGACGCTTACAGTGGTTGCATAGCTAGAGAGCATGATCAGTAATTATTTGTGCTACACCGTGTCAAAGACCTCACTAGGTGCCCCTTACATTCGGTGCTGTACCACATCTAAGGAAAATTTTTAAAAATCATCCTAAATTTACATACGAATATATCAAGCAATTTTAAAAGCGGTTAAACCAAAAAGGAAAATAATAGAATTGGAAGACGTAACGATAAAAATAAAGTCTACGACACGATGCGTTACACTAATATACCTAAGCCTGTATTTGAAGGTTTTTAATACTGGTTTGACGAATTAATAATTCCGTGAGTAACTGAAGAAGAAAGCTGTTTGATTTTGGCGTATCCAGTACATTGCTCTCCAATACTACCTTGTTTAAGAATAGGGTTTCTCCTGTTTCCGTTCAGAGGCTACCATCAACAGTGTCATTCGAGTATGTAATGCTCTTAATTTTATGTTCACCAGTAATAAAAACCTGATCTTCTTCTTCTTCTTCTTCTTCTTCTTCTTCTTCTTCTTCTTCTTCTTCTATGTGCCCTGTCCCTTCAGGACGTAGGCGATCATGGTTCTCCACGTCTCCCTTCACCTGTTCAATAGACGTGGCTGGAGTGTGAACCGGGCGATAGTTTAGTCTATCTACTCCAATTGAAAAAAAAAAAGGAATGAAAAGATTGGAAACGAGAAAACCGGAAACCACATCCTAAACAGGGAACAAGGGATAAGCCTCTTCACCTGTTCAATAGACGTGGCTGGAGTGTGAACCGGGCGATAGTTTAGTCTATCTACTCCAATTGAAAAAAAAAAAGGAATGAAAAGATTGGAAACGAGAAAACCGGAAACCACATCCTAAACAGGGAACAAGGGATAAGCCTCTTCACCTGTTCAATAGACGTGGCTGGAGTGTGAACCGGGCGATAGTTTAGTCTATCTACTCCAATTGAAAAAAAAAAGGAATGAAAAGATTGGAAACGAGAAAACCGGAAACCACATCCTAAACAGGGAACAAGGGATAAGCCTCTTCACCTGTTCAATAGACGTGGCTGGAGTGTGAACCGGGCGATAGTTTAGTCTATCTACTCCAATTGAAAAAAAAAAGGAATGAAAAGATTGGAAACGAGAAAACCGGAAACCACATCCTAAACAGGGAACAAGGGATAAGCCTCTTCACCTGTTCAATAGACGTGGCTGGAGTGTGAACCGGGCGATAGTTTAGTCTATCTACTCCAATTGAAAAAAAAAAAGGAATGAAAAGATTGGAAACGAGAAAACCGGAAACCACATCCTAAACAGGGAACAAGGGATAAGCCTCTTCACCTGTTCAATAGACGTGGCTGGAGTGTGAACCGGGCGATAGTTTGTACACCTGAAACATAAGTTTATTAATTACTCACCAAGCTGATTTTCTGATGTAGTTCGCATTCATTCTTATCTGGTCTCGCCGCTGTCATATTTTTATTATTATTTTGAAAACCTTACGAATATCGAAAACGTCTAAGTCTGACAGCATTCATAATCTCATCTGATCCTGTTGTATATAGTTTCTGGTCATCTTAGCCAGTGGCTCATATCTTAATACTACAGTCCTTTCAAGTTTTCTGTATTGTAGGTTTCTTTTCTTCTATTGTCATAAATAGCTCTATAAATGTAAAAAAAAACAAAAGAAAAGTTTTCAGAGAGTCTTGCTGTCACCGGGGAAAGAAGCTCGTCAGAGCAGAAGCCGTGAAAATGTTTGTAGAAAAGACAGAGCGAAGCCACGTCCCGTCGGTAAGAAAGTAACTGAAGTCGAGCTACTAAATCAGGATCACGTATATTACAGAGCTCCTTTAAATTTTGTCGAGAAACCCAAGATGAATAGCAGTAACACCCGACCAGATAATAGCAAATGTATTCAATGCACGGATGAATGGTAGATTTATAAATGGGCAAAATAAATTCTGACAAGAAAATCTTCCTGACCCGACACAGTGACATAACCTTCTTAGCGGGAGATATAACAATTGATGTAGTAGTTCCACTTGAGGTCGGTTGAGAGAACGATGCCAAGGAGGCGCTGTAAGTTGCTTTCTGGGAGACTAGCGATATCTACACTGATGAAAGGCACGAAAGTTTCTCTATGGTGGCTAAAGGAGAGCAGCGTCGTTTTGGATGCATTAAGATTTACGAGCATTTCTTACCCCAATCTATCACAGATTGGAGTTTTTTTTTTCAAGAGTAACAGCCAGGTTTACTTTGTCAGCGTTAGCAGATTTCTTATTGAGACGGAAGTAAACGGTTGTGTCAGCTGCATAAATGGCTACTTGGAAACTGATTACATCAGGAAGATCAGTGATAAAACCCAGGAAAATCGTAAGACATAGCATAGAGCTCTGAAGGGAAGCCCGCGTTTGTATAAAAGGATCTGGAAGAATGCCGTTCAAAACGATCTTCATTTCATGATTTGATACAAACGATTGGATTAAATCAAACAATTGTTCAGAAACACCGTGGCCATGTAACTTGCACAGAAGGCCAGCACGCCAATCCCTATCAAACGCTTTCGAGATATCCAGGGAAACAGCTCGAGCTTCGCCATTGTTCTAAAAGCCAGGTATATATGATGGTCTTAGCGCATCAGCTATATACCTAGCGAAGCGGAAACCAAACTGGTTGTCAGTGAATAGGTTGTGGGATGTGAGATGGTGAACCATTTCAGCATTGAAAATAGCTTCGAACACTTTGTCAAAAAGCGGTAAGTTGCTGATAGGGCGATAATTAGAGGGGTCAGAGGGTTGTCTAGAGTTTTTAAAAGCACAAAATACAGAAAAGAACTCACAAGTAGGAATGCAGGAAGCAGCGAGGCAATAGTTATAGATATTGAAGAAGAGAGGACAATGACTAAAATTTCATCACTTCCGCTTGTTTTATGGGAGTCAAGCTTAGAAATTATGTTAGAGACCAGAGACAGAGTTATATATACATCACTGAATTGAGCCTCAGTTCTAGGTGGGAAGTCGGGTGTGGGTACTGCAGACGATTCAAGTGTGAAGTTGGAAAAGAATTCGCGAGCAAAGCACTTTGTTATCTGTGACTGTGAGGACCTTAAGTTTATTGAATAGCAGAGAGATGTAGGATCTGCCGTTGTTTAACACGTTTTTGCAGTGCTACTTGTAGTCTTGGTAAATAAACTTGCTGGATGCTATACGCTGCTTCATTCGATGAGCAAACAACAGCATCATTTAGGATCCTCTTGCATTCATGACGGGCATAGACAAAAAGGCGAGCTATTGTAGCTGGTAAAGCCCGAAGAAGTGATTCCTGTAAGCAATGTCGCCCAAGTAAGCAGGGAAGAGCCAAGGGAATGACGTTTAAGTCAGAATTCCCAGGCCGAGATTAAAGCATGGGCGCCTGCTTTCATTAAGGAGTCGACCATATAGACTTAATCTTGAAACTAAAAACTTTCTTTCAAAGACATTACAAAGTCAATCACAGAACGAATTCTAATCCGCTCATCGATAGCAGTAAGATATTTTGCTGGTTGGCGGTTCCTGGAAGGAGGGGAAATAAAAAGAGATGTTAACTGAAACCACAGCATGATCAGAGTTACCAAGAGGACAAAAAAAAGGAAAGAGTCAGGGCAAAAGTAAAGCAGAGATCTAAAATGGAAGCGTGATCCTCAGGGTACTAGGGAGACGCGTGGAAAAATCCACTAGTTGCGTGAGAGACTGAGTGATTAAGACGTTCAGGGTATGGATGCCAGTAAGATTAGTGACAGTGTTTTTCAGCCACTTAGCAATGTGAGCTCTGAAATCACCGAACACAAATATATAAGCGAAAGACTAAAAAGAAAATGGCCTAGTCTATATTATCTGAAATATTATCTAGCACGGATTGATACGTCTTTTCCCTCCAGTTATCGGTTAAATAACAGGACAGATTGGGTTCTGCAACCAGTCTCCCGCAGAAAGTAATGGCAACCTACTGCGAGATAATCTTCTGCTCAGTCGTGTATCAAGTATGGCACTAAACTGACTGACTGATCTAGCACGGAATAGTCATGAGGAAAGAATAGCTGTAAAGAAAGAAAATATAGCTGAGTTTAGTAGAGAGTAATGAAGACACATGTATGAATGGCCTGGAGAACACCCTAACCAGAGTGAGATGTTTACTGACATAGACACCCATGCCATGCATATGGACATTGGATTTCTTCATAAAACGAGGAAAGTAACCAGAAATCCGGAAATCAGAGGAAGGGATTGTAGAGTTAAGGTTAGTTTCACAGAGAGTTGGAAGTCAGGGGACCTTTCGTGGAGGAACGATTCCACATTGCAAAAGTTGGTATGTATACCACGGATGTTAGAGAAAGAAATATTGAGGTGTTTAGAAGTTTTTTGTTTGGCAGGTTTAGCTTTTTATCTTTGGTTGTGAATTGTCATAATTTGGGTTATTTGGGAAAGGAAAGGCCTCAAGTAGTGGTAACAGGCAATCATCAACTGGAATCTGTGTGGGAAGGGAACTGGCGCGGATTAAAACACAGTGTGTAAGTTAAATTGACAAAGATAAAACGAAAAAATTAACTTAAACAAAAAAAGGTATAAATTTAACTTTTTCTCAGTTTCTTCAGTGGTAAAAAGATAGATTTAAGAGGAGCTTACAATCAATATATATATATTGATTAGAGACAGAGAGAGAGAGAGGGAGAGACGGACAGATATTAACTAGAGAGAGAGAGAGAAAATCACACAGGTAGACAGAGACAGTGGGGAATCCTCAAGCCACAGAGGTTGCTGGGACTAGAATTTATTCCGTAGAACTTCAAAGAAAAAATAAAGAAACTTTTTTTTTGCCGACGTGTACTCAAGATGTCTGACTATATAAATAAGACGAAGAGAAAATTCAAATGACTCTTTCAATATATTTCAGAGATACTATGAAATGGTTTTCAACAATAATCGTTAATACCATAATAATAATGACTCAACAAGAAAAGGTCTTACGGGAAGGCAGGGAATACAGATTCAAATTAGAATATTTTTCTGTGTAAATTTAAAATTTAAATTTACAGAAATAAAACAAAAATTAAACAATTAAAAAAAGGTAAAAGTTTCACCTTTTTTAATTAGTTTCTTCAGCGGCGAAAAGCTAAATTTAATAAATTGGGAAGAATCGTCCGAATTAGAGATGAAGTAAGATTTGAAAGTTCCATGAAGCGAATTAAGGAAACTATTTCCTCATAATTATTATTGCTGGTTTCTAAACTGGATCAGAGGTCACCTTAGATTTAGACCGTAGGCCCAGTTAACATTCCACAGGAAATATTTTAAAACCGGGGTTCAGTTTTAAGATAGTTAATCATAAAACTGATAATATTGTGACATAAGCCTGCTGTACCATAAACTGATTTAAAAAAAAACAAAAAACAATAAGTTTATGGGTGCTCTAGTATTTTTCTAAATTGGGGCTTAATTTCATAAAAAAATATTTTTATCAGAATATTATTTTTCATTCATTACGGTGTTCAGTTTGCTCGCTTCAAAAATAAAAATTCATACTGCTTTTATTAACCATCTTTTCTCTGAACGTCAATGATCATGGTTCTCCACAAGTTCATATTATTTAGCACTAAGCAATATTTGTCTCTTCACTATTTCCTCTCGCCCTTGGCCTGGCATCCATTAACACAACTTCGTGAGGTAGGTTACTCCATATTCTTCTTGACCTCACTGTCCTGTACGTTTTATTCCGACATTTTAAAAATTCATTTGGTCAATAAAAAAATGTAAATATTTTTTCCCGTAACTTTGAAACAAAAGAAATATTTTAAAAAAAGAAGTTTTTTTTTCAAACAAAAACAAAATACGTAAAAAACTGGCATCTTCTCCTACTACTAAAATGTTCTGAGTTGCACGGGCAACGCCGGGTTAGGATGCTAGTATATAATAAATGTGCGATTCAAACCGATTCCCCTCTTTTTTTTAACTAGGTTATCTTGATTTACTATACTGTTTTTTGTTTTCTCTTTTTTTTTTTTTTTTGTTTTTTTGTATTTGTATACGTGGCTGACAATGATTTGCATTTTTAAAATTGGCAGCCTATCACAAGGTCATAAATTATAAGTCAGGAACGGGCAACCAGGGAAAGAAAATTTAAATATGGTAATAAAATGATATTGATTTTAAGATTGTCACGCAATCAATAGGCTTGTTTGCGGCTGGCTTCCCGATGTACGCCATTTGCCTTTTACTCTCTGATTAAACCGACTGGATTATTCTCAATCATAATTTTCCATTCGTTTCTTTTGATCACAGCCGCATTTTTAAGTTTTACTTACCCAGAACTTTCTTTCTCTTCATTCCTCTCTTTTCTTCTGAAAATTTAAAACAAAATTGTCTTTTTCATAACTCTCTATCCACTTGTCAATTTTATCGTCATTATAGCCATACAAGTCTGACTCTATCTAGGTTCCTATCTATCGGTATTGGAGTAAAAACATCAATTGATCTCATCTTTAGAGGTTAGCGACAGACACCAAATTGGTCGAGTTTCGATCCTGGCCAGAATCAAGTGGACAGAGGATGTCTAGCCACACTGATGAGTTGCGAAACAGGCTTGTATATGGTTGACGAAGACATATATATATATATATATATATATATATATATATATATATATATATATATATATTACGTAAATTAACGAAGATTAACGAAACTGGTTATAAAAAAAAAACGACAATTTGAAATGATTTGTTAAAACATTATTTTTGATCGATACTCGTTTTTAAGTAGATATTCTGTTTATAATCAGGCAGTATTATCTATTTATTTATACCGGCCTGATTATTAACGATAAATTTTTGTTACGAAAATCCTGCCGAATGAAACATATTTTCGTAACAAAAATTTATCGTCGTAAATAATCAGGCCAGTAGAAATAAATAAATAATACTGTTTGATTATAAACAGAATATCTACTTAAATACGATTATCGATCAAAAATAATGTTTAAACAAATCATTTCATATATATATCCGGCCCTGCAAAGAGCCACAAAATTACGACCTAGTGCCTCATTGAATATAGTTTGCCCTTCTTATATATTCATCTCAACCCAAAGCTATTAGCAAGAACAGAGTGATATATATATATATACGGTAAATATTCATACACAGATACAGAGAATGAGATCTGAATAGAAATGGAATTAAATTTGTTGTTTGAGCCGAAACATATTTGGCTTGAAAAAATATTTTTGTGAGTGAATATTATATTGACAACTGTTTCAGAATAACACTGAGTTTTACAGATACAAATCCTACTATTTAATCTTTATCTGGGAAGATATAGGTCCATACCTCTCCCAAGATAGGGATAGAGATGTGACCAAACATTAGACTGAGAAAGATTAAATATTAGAGAAAGAGAAAAGAACGCGATAAGCAGTGGGGAAAAGAAGAGGCCAAAAGGAAATGTTAAATAAGTGGGATTATTATTAAAAAACGAGAAAGACGGAAAGAAAGAACAGAAAATAGATTTAAAAATACAGACTGGGAGAGAAACGCTTACAAAAAATAACCTTAGCAGTAGTAGACAAGAACCGATTGAGATAGATAGATAGATAGATAGATAGATATGAACAGAATGAGATAGATAGATAGATAGATAGATAGATAGATATGAACTGACTGAGAGAGACATATTGATAGAGAGAGAGGGAGGGAGAGATAGATAGATAGATATGAACTGACTGAGAGAGATAGATTGATAGAGAGAGAGGGAGGGAGAAATAGATATCAACAAATGCTACAAACCGACAATTCGTGGGTAGAATGTGATATTAAAGCGTAGCAAATAACCTCGTTTCCCTGGTTAGAGCCACTTTCAAATTATGTCCTTCAAAATGACGAACTTGTGCCTCATTGAACATAGTTTGGCCTTTGTGTATTCATCTCAACCCAAAGCTATTAGCAAGAACAGAGTGCGATATATACATATTGATTGGTGGAAGGTGATATTTGAAAACGTTAATTCTAGACTAAATAAATAACTCAAGATTGATTGTGATTGCTCATTCTGGGCGCGATTCAGCTTTGGATATTACTAAGAGGACTTAGAAAGGTGTGGAATCACCAATGAAACAAAGAATATACGGATGACATATCAACCTTTTCTATAAACCCAGGCGTATTTTCTACTTGACAAAGTTGCAAGTGCCTTCTAGCGTTCTGATAAAGAGAAGAGCAGGAGATATTAAATTGCAGTACTTTCCTGAACATTGTGTGACCAGCCGATTTATAAGGAGTCTTTCCTGGCCTTATTACCTACGTTTCTCGCACTTCCCACCCGTATAAGTCTTTTCCGATGTTTTGTTATCCTGCCAGCTACAATTTGAAGACTTACATACAAAGGCAATCACCGTCTTCTGTCTCCTTGAATCCGTTTTTTTTCTTCTCCTCATTTTCCTCTCTAAAATCTTCCCATTCTCTTTCACTCCCAGTAACACTTTTCCAGCTGAATTCGTTGCATTCACTTACGCGCAATTAACCTTGGGAAAAGCATTAATCAGCAGTTCTCCCTCTAGCTATGGGTTAAATAGCAGAACAGATTGGGTTTTATGGCCTTGATTGTCAACCAATCAACGTGATGTCAATTTTCTGCGGGAAAATCTTATGAACGGTTAGTCATGTCTCATTCGATATATGACCGTTTAAGTGTGCATCATGGATGGCACTTAATTGCCTGAACACTTTGCATATTAATGACATAATCGCTTTCGGGCGTGGGTGGGGGGTGAAATGATTAACAAAAATTAATATTATTGATTTTTGATAACTGTTATTAATATATGATTGATATAAAGTTAGAATGACACGGAAGAATAGGTTTAAAAGGTGATAATTGGAAGACCCCCCCCTACCACAACACACACACACACACACACACACACACACACACACATAGTTTTAGTGGGGTAGAATAGAAGAAAGATAAAGATATGAAATGCTATATTTCAAGGTTGTAGCTGCGGAAATAATATGAAATAGAGTATGGAAGGTCATGTAGAAAGTGAAATGTGCCATCAAATCGAATTTCAGTTTAATCCGTTGCATTCACTTTCATACAAATACAGTACTGTGCAAAAGTGTTAGGACAAGGACTATTTTATCTTTTATGAGGCATCAAAATAAAGTTTAAAATCACCCCTGTCCTAACACTTTTGCACACGACCGGTAGTGTGCAAAAGTATTAGGACAGGGGTAATTTTCCTAAAAACCTCACTGAAATTCAAATACAGGGTGAAAAGCCAAGTAAATTGCTAATAAATATTGATTATTTAAAACTAGGTGTAAAAGAAATGTATTAAAAAGAAGCTATATTTAATTTTTCCTATTTTCTATTAAACAAGTTATTTTGAAACTACTCATTATTCTATTATCCTTGGATATGACTGACTTTTTTCTTATTCCCCCTCTTGAATTGATAAATCTAATGTTACTTCACACGACATACTTTGGGGACAAATACAAGCTGCTCGGCAGGTGATACCATTAGATACATTGAAGAAGTTTGTGATGTCAATGCCTAACAGAATGAAGGCTGTGATCAAAGCAAAAGGCTATTATACTAAATATTAAAGTTATTTTGTAACAAGTATTTTTCTTGTTAAAGCATTTGTTGAGTAAATCAAATAAAATTGCTTTAATAAAATTGTTTCTTTTCTGTCAATATGCCTCATAAAAGATAAAATAGTTCTTGTCCTAATACTTTTGCACAGTACTGTATATTTGGAAAAGGCCTGAATCTGTCGCTTCTTTCTTCAGTTATGGGTGAAAAAACAGGACAGATTGAGTTCTAAATGCTTGGTTGGTGACTAGTCTACAGCAGAGAGTAATGACAACCTACTGAGGGAAAATCTTCTGCACAGTCAGTCATGTCTCTTTGGAGACATGATCGCGCAAGTGCGTATCACGTATGGTACTTAACTGACTGACTGAATATAATATTTGAAATAATGATTAAGGCTTCTACTGGGCATAAAGTGGGGGATCAGTTTTATATTGTTATGAAGTAATAGACTGATCCCTCATAATGTGGCCATGCTGTTTTCTATACATTTATATTCTAGATTTATGGGCTTAAGCTAGTGGATGGCAGAGCAGGGTTTGGGTGGTGTAACAGGAGAAGGCGTGCTAAGAGCCACTAGGGATAGAGAGACGTGGAGAGCCATGATCGCCTACGTCCTGAAAGGACTGAGCACATAGAAGAAGATAATCTGCTATTTAGCCATGAAGGCTGGGCAACAACAGTTACTGGTAAATAGATTATATATCAGCGATGAAAAAAATTATATATCTTCTTCTTCTTCGATGTGCCGTGTCCCTTCAGGGCGTAGGCGATCATGGCCCTCCACAACTCCCTATTCCTGGTAGCTCTTAACACGCTTACTCTTGTTACCTTTCCCAAACCCGACTCTGCCATCCATTTGCTCAAGCCCATCAACTATGTCTCGCGTTGCTTTGCCATGTCCCTTCTCTGTTCTGACCTGTGAGTATCAGATTCTCCAAGCCCTCCTTCCTCATTACATGTTCCAGGAACTTCAACTGTCTTTTACCTGCTGTTAAGTATCCGTTTCCTTTTTGTTTCCATTCTCTCCAAAACTTCGTCGTTTATCACATGTTCAGTCCTCAGCATCCTTCTGTAGAACCACATTTCGGTTGCTTCAAGTCTTTCTTTGATCTTTGATGATATTGCCCAGTATTCGCTGCCATATCGAAGGACAGACATCACATAAAAATTCATTACTTTTTTCTTTGAACAGAAGGAACCGTTTTCTTTGTTTCTGCACCTGTTTGATTTTACTATCCCCATGGAAAGAAATTATGAACAAACAAGGAAGTCTTACGAAAATAAGAACAGCAAGAACTTTTGTCTTTGATTCCAGCGTAATTTTTCTGTCTCTTATTTCTCTACTTAGCTTCTGGAATGCAACTTTGAACATGTCAATTAGTCATCGGATCTCCGTATCGCACATTTCGTGTGCTGTTAGAACATTTCCCAGGTATTTAAATTTCTGCACCTGTTTAATTTTACTACCCCTCCCGCCAACGGCCTGTAGTTGGCATTTTGGGTTCCTCTTTTAAGAGATGAAGGAAAAAGACTTAAAGTGACAAAGACGTGTTTTTACTAATGAATGCTAAGAATACCATGCAAAGAAATTATGGGCAAACAAGGAAGTCTTACGGAAACAAGAACAACAAAAACGCTTATAATAAAAAAAAATCATTTGAAATTTCTGGTAGACATTATGATCAAAGAATGCTTGGAATAATTTACACCCAGATGGCATATTAAAATCAAGAGAAGTCAGAGGAAACAGCAAGTAACCTACTTAACAAGATTGTGAGACAAAGTGGAATACTAAAGAGACAAAATTTACTTATAGAAACAAAGTCCCACCAATAAAACGTAAGGCGCAAATTCTACTTCATCAGCTTCTTTTCTCGCAATTCCCGCCTGTGGAATTCCCTTCCGCTTCCTTGCTTTCCCGACAGCTACAATCTCCAAGAATTTAAATGTAGTCAATAGTCATCTCCTATCTCACTAACTTGCATCCTCTCTCTCATGCTCCTTTCTCCATCCACTCCACTCTCATCAGTATTCTCATTTTTCTTTTACCCTCTTCCTGACAACCCCTAAAACCTGTCACTTTTTCTCATAACTTTCCTCCTATGTAACCCCCTGCAAAACAGTGGCAGTAAAATGCCTTGGGCGATATGATTATAAAAAAGAATATAGGTCATCTTAAACATTCTACAGAGGAGTTGATGCTAAAAAGAAAATATAATGTTTCTCAAACAACATATTAATAATTTAATATAATTTATTATGGATAGACAAATCCAAATTTGAACTTTTTAATAGAAAGAGGAGACGAATAAAAAAAAAATTGGACCGTAATAACTGTAATAGTTTTTATCCATGTGTTTATTGCATAAAATACCGTAATATTAATCAAATGCATAGCAACTATAAGCAGGAAGAATATTCACTTCAAAACATCATCCGAAAAAACGCAACTTCCGTCGACTTAAAAAAAATTAAATTGATCATCCATTATACAAAATTTAAAACGGCTAACATCATCGTCCCCAAAAAAAAAAGTACCAGCAAGATGCAAAATACAGCAAACCAAACTGATTGATGAATTTCCATGTCCTTTGAAGGAGTGCGTTCTTGATCCACCTAATTCCCTTACTAATTAGATCGACCCTACAACTACGAAATCGAACACTCACCCTGCATCTCTGTGAAAAGAACTTCATTCGACCTCGTTTAAACACATACAAAGACCTACTTAACTTTATCCATCACATACTCGTTGACAACACAAATATCATATCATCATCATCATGTTAAAACAATGCTGTAGAAGCATTATTGATAAAAAAAACAAACCTAACACTCAATAATATCAAAAAGTGCCCTCGCACAATGAATGAGAATGATACCCCAGTGACCATGAGGAAGGGTTCCGATCGAAATTCCTAGCGCTTAAAATGTCGTAAATATAGCAGCAAAATGAGAAAAACAGACCGAATATAAATAGTGTGTAAATACTACCTCATCTCAAAAGTATATATATATATTGTCATCCGCAGAAGATCTGTTTCTCCGTATCACAGCTTATCAGTACGGTTTGACTCCGATTGCTTTTTTACACAGGATTGAAACCCGACCGAACTGGCGTCAGTCGGCGAGTCTACCCTTGGGCTATGAGCGTTCGGTGGAAGAAGGCAGTCTTTTTAGCGCATATCATTATACGCGCCCAATAGCTAGCGCGCTCTAATTCATTTCACTGAATATATATTATATATGGTTTTGTCTTGAAGGATTAACCATATACCTATTTTACACAATGCTTCAAGCAAATTACAAAACTATATATATATATATATATATATATATATATATATATATATATATACCTTATTATTATTAATAATAATAATAATAATAATATTATTATACTTTAAAACGTGTACAGACTATAAACTAATGCAAAATTTTTAAGACGTTTATTACCATCATTATTAACTACCTGATGAGATATTCTTCTTTCAATGTCGAAACAAAATATACAATTATGTAGTAGTTTATAGTTTGTACATGTTCTAAAGTCAGTCAGTTAAGTGCCATACGTGATACACGCTTTTGAGCGATCATGTTTCGAAGGAAACATGACTGACTGGGCAGATTATCCAGCAGTAGTTTGCCATTGCGAGCCAAGTATATGAAACCCATTCTGTCCTATTATTTAACCCATAACTGGGGGAAGAGATGGATTAATACTTTTCCCAAGTGTATTTGTGCGTAAGTGAATGCAAGGAGTTCAACTGGAATTTGAACTCGGCACCCCGATTTGTCGTTCTGAGTCGATATCCACTGCACGACAACGCACATCCACAATTCACCCTGACCATAATTTGGAAATGGCATGCTGTACTGCTTGGCATTCGCACCGGAAGCTCCAATAGGAACATTTCAGAGTGTTTTGGTGTCAATCTTAGGACAGTTCATAGAATTCGGAGAAAGTGTGATCAGTCTATTGGTATTTAAGAATGTACGGGAGCTCGGAAAAATCTTTCTGGTTGTTCTGATAAGAAAGGAAGTCATAAATGTGCCGGGAGGAAGCCGCAGACTCAACACAGAGGCCGATGAAAGTGTCTTAAAAAGGCTAGTGATGCCTTGAAAAACCAATGTTCGACACCATGCCAAGCAAGCAGGATGACCTAGTCATGGTTATCGGACAAATTTTTGTGACGACAACACCTCTTACATCTGGGTACCTAATTCCCCAGACAGCATCCCTCTTGATTATTATGTGGTATGCAGTTGAACGAGAGACCAAAAAGACTAATTTAAACGACAATTTATCCATCTCACTCCATATGCGCATATATATATATATATATATATATATATATATATATATTGTCATCCGTAGACAGATCTGTTTCGCCGTATCACAGCTCATCAGTACGGTTAGACTCCGATTGCTTTTTTACCCAGGATTGAAACCCAACCGAAATGGCGTCAGACGGCGACTCTACCCCTGGGCTATGGGCGTTCAGACTTTTTAGCGCATATCATTATACGCGCCCAATAGCTAGCGCGCTCTAATTCATTTCACTGAATGAGCGAAGATATATATATATATTATATTTTAGAACATGTACATAATTGTTCTATATATATCCACGACAAAGGTACGTTTGTTTCGACATTGAAACTTCAATGTCTCATCAGGCGGTGTGAAAAGTAATGGAAAGCCTCTTTCCTTATATTTGTTTAGTTTTGTTAGAGGTGTTGGTGGGGGTTAGTGATATGGGAATAAGTCTCTGACCGTTTGAATTTTTGGAGAGGGTGTTTTTTAAAAGTGGCTGAGTAATGAGAGTCTTTGATTTCTAGACAGATTTAATTTGTAAGTTTTTATTATCTAGTGACTAGACTATATCGGTTGGATTTCTTAGAAGAGCCGGTAGTGGGTGGCGCCGGATATTTTTATTTAAGCAGAGTCTTTATAATTAATGTAAACTTGTATATTTAATCTTAACTTTGGATTTAGGGAATATATTTTTCTATTAAATTCATATTTTTAATTATTAATTAGATCATAGTTTGGAAATTGTTTTTCTATTACATTTTTAGTTTTAAATTTCTATTCTTATATCTAGTCAATTGTGTATGTGGTGGGGGTTTAGTGATAAGGGAACAAGTACTGCTAATTGACCTTTAGAATTTTGGTGTGGGGATTGTAAGTTTTATTTAACGGTCAGAGACTTATTCCCCTATCATTAATCCCCACCAACACTTCTAACAAAACTAAACAAATATAAGGAACAAGACTTTCCATTACTTTTCACACCGCCTGATGAGACATTGAAGTTTCAATGTCGAAGCAAACGTACCTTTGTCGTGAATATATATATATATATAGAAAAATTATGTACATGTTCTAAACTATAATTTATAATAAATATTCACAGCTCTATATATTAGATATCGATCACTGTTTTAAATTAATGTTTTGGACGTTGTAAGAATTCTTTCTTCGTTCTGTATTCACTCGGATATATATATATATCGGAAATTAACGAAGATCAACGAAATTGGTTATAAATAACCGACAATTTGAAATTATTTGTTTAAACATTTTTTTATCGATACTCGTATTTAAGAAGATATTCTGTTTATAATCAAACAGTATATATATTTATTTCTACCGGCCTGATTGTTTACGATAACTTTTTGTTACAAAATGAGTATCGATCAAAAAATAATGTTCAAACAAATAATTTCAAATTGTCGGTTGTTTATAACCAATTTTGTTAATCTTCGTTAATATCCGTAACATGTTTACATTTGTTGACATTTCGATACATTTCAGTGCAGATATGGTTATTTATGGTGAATCGAAAATTGTGTTATAAAGGCTTGATTTAATTCCATTTAGACTGATCGGCATTCGTGGGCGAGAGTTCTAAGATGCGCCAATTCAATTGGTGGCTTCCCCTAGGTGGATATGGGTCGCAGGTTCACACATTTTCGTAACAAAAATATATCGTAAATAATCAGGCTGGTAGAAATAAATATATATACTGATTCATTATAATTTAAGTAATATTTACTTAAATACGTGTATTGATCAAAAATGAATGTTCAAACAAAAGAATATTATATATATATATATATATATATAAACTTGATTCTGTATTGTATATTAAGATGAAATCGTGTAACCAATGCTGCTCATTAAACGCTAACAGCAAACAATTCATTTGCTTGTGCAGTGTGCACTAGATATTTATAAGTCATACAATTGCCGCCTTAAGCTTTAGAAAAAAAGTAAATGATATTCAAATTAACCATTTTTATTTACCTTAATTTATTTTTATTTTAAATGAAAATTTTTTTTATAATATAGTTATAATAATATAATATAATTATATGATATAATCTTGAAATGTATCATTATTAATTTTAATCGCTGTGACCGCATCACCAAATTATGATCCAGTTGTGGCGAGAAATTAAGACACAAAGACGGAATAGGGTTAAATATATAACAAAGACAGAAGTTCAAACATATACCAATGATCAATTATTAGCGTTATCATTAAGTCTGGCTATCAGAGTTATCTGCTGAAATATTTAACACTCTTATCCGCTCAGCCATTCTGCTCTACAAAGCAGAACTGCTATCTAAACTTATTTATTAATGAAATTTTGTCTGTTTGTGTCTGTGTGTGTGTCTGTGTGTGTGTCCGTTACCTATAGACTCCGAAACGGCTGAACCGATTTTCTTGAAAATTTACACAGTTGTACTATAAGCGACTGCGAGTGTTCTTAGCTAGGTTTTGTGTCGAGGGACCCCAGATAAAAATCGAAAATCGATAATCGAAAAAATCAGGTTATAGTGGTCCGATTTTAATCAAATTTGATACACTCATAGACAATGACATAAGAAACGATATTCAGAAGTTTCAAGGTTGCAGTTCTTACAATAGTGCAGAAAATCGATTATACATATATATATATATATATATATATATATATATATATATATATATATATATATAAGGCAAGATGTTTGTGTGTGTTTATCTGCCTGTATGTCTATATTTTTTCAGCCCTTTTATTTTAGTTTTTGCTTCTGGTTTGGCTCCAAGTAGGTATAATTGTAGTTCTTAGTCTCAGCCATGATACCATTTACTCAGAGGACTTATTTAGCTTTCAAAATTCAGTTTACGACGAAAAAAACTTATTTAATATCGATACGAGAAAATCAAAATTTGACTTACATCCATTCGTTTTTCTTTCAGTCTACGGTTTTGCTTTAACTGGAAACAACTATTGCTTTTTAGTCATTCGTGCCAACACCCAAAGAGTCTGATCTCCAGGACCATGGATTAGTTTTAAAGCTTTCATTACACCCGAGCAACGACGGGCTATACTTTATAAATAGTTCGGAATAGTTCAATGTGTCATATGGGTAAGTCTCTATCACAGTAATTTAACACAAAACATATTCAGAAAAAGTGTAACGTTTTTGTTCTCTTAGAGATAATGATCTAGAACCGACCAGGCCAAGGGGTCACAGCCGTCATTGTATGTAAGCATCGAGCTATTCAAATCTATTTTGGTTACTCCTAACTAAGCCCAAGTAAATACATTCACGAAACAGATCAAAGATAAAATCTTTTCTCCAGGAAAAATCATTTCAGAACAATGCAAGGCAAGCTTTCTTTTACAGTTCAAATTTGAGGCTATCAGAACAATTTCAAGAAGAGGTTTCTCTTATCTTGGAGAACGTGATACGAAAATTCGATCTGTGCTCGAGGCTCAGAATTTTCTAGATAAGATATTATTTTGCAAGAAACATAGATCAATTTTTGCGGTTATTTTGCGAATGGAGGAAAGAAAACTCCAGATAAAATGTTCATCTGATGAATGAGATTTGCGTCAGAATTTGGAAAACGCTGAAACACAAAAGATGCGCAAACCTACGATAAACAAATCCCAGTTTATTCGATGGGGATTATTCATTTCGAACATCCGAATTTTCCAAGGAAACCAACTAATTTCGGGTAAAAGTCAAACACCGACATTTTCTGAATGCGAAACATTAACTTCGATAATGAAGTGGCGTGAAATAATATCTTGGAAATCCTTGCAATTTCGGTTTGGCAATTTAGGCTTCAATGGAAAATGAAGAATATAAACGGAGCCAATTCTGCTGACTTGAAAGATACCATATTTTATAAAATCAGCAAAAGACCGGTTTAAATTTCCGACAGATTACCGAATACAACATCGTTTAGAAATGACTTTGTTATCATAACAACAAAAATCAGGATAATTGTTGGAAAAAGTATTTCACAGCTATGATAATTTCTCATCTCAGAAATATACGAATCTTTGTGACTAAAACAACCAAGATGACGAAAAGAAAGGAAAAAATCATTGCAAAGTAATGATAATTCCTCATCTCAGAAAAAGGAAAAATATTGTGAGTATAACAATTAAGATAAGGATCTTAGTCAAGTGCTATACGTGATAAACGCTTGGGCGATCATGTCTCGAAAGAGACATGACTCACTGAGCCGGAAATTATCTCGAACTAGGTTGCCATTACTTTGTGCGGTAGACTGGTTGCCAGTCAAGGCTATAGAACCCAATATGTTCTGTTATTTCACCCATAACTGGAGGGATGAGGCAGATAAATAACTTTCCCAATTCTACTGGAATTCGAACTCGACTCCCCTATTTGTTATTCCGAGCCGATATCCACTGCTCCACAAAGCACAAGACGAGAATAAAAGTTCAAATAAATCATTGTGACAAAATGATACTTCATCATAGAAATAAGAGAAATCTTATGACTATAAGAACTAAAAGAATACTCTTCTCAATAGATCAATATATAATAATGATAATTCCGCATCTCAGAAATAGGAGACACATTGCAACTAAAACAACCAAGATAAGGACACTCTTCTCAATAGATCAATATATAATAATGATAATTCCGCATCTCAGAAATAGGAGACACATTGCAACTAAAACAACCAAGATAAGGACACTCTTCTCAATAGATCAATATATAATAATGATAATTCCGCATCTCAGAAATAGGAGACACATTGCAACTAAAACAACCAAGATAAGGACACTCTTCTCAATAGATCAATATATAATAATGATAATTCCGCATCTCAGAAATAGGAGACACATTGCAACTAAAACAACCAAGATAAGGACACTCTTCTCAATAGATCAATATATAATAATGATAATTCCGCATCTCAGAAATAGGAGACACATTGCAACTAAAACAACCAAGATAAGGACACTCTTCTCAATAGATCAATATATAATAATGATAATTCCGCATCTCAGAAATAGGAGACACATTGCAACTAAAACAACCAAGATAAGGACACTCTTCTCAATAGATCAATATATAATAATGATAATTCCGCATCTCAGAAATAGGAGACACATTGCAACTAAAACAACCAAGATAAGGACACTCTTCTCAATAGATCAATATATAATAATGATAATTCCGCATCTCAGAAATAGGAGACACATTGCAACTAAAACAACCAAGATAAGGACACTCTTCTCAATAGATCAATATATAATAATGATAATTCCGCATCTCAGAAATAGGAGACACATTGCAACTAAAACAACCAAGATAAGGACACTCTTCTCAATAGATCAATATATAATAATGATAATTCCGCATCTCAGAAATAGGAGACACATTGCAACTAAAACAACCAAGATAAGGACACTCTTCTCAATAGATCAATATATAATAATGATAATTCCGCATCTCAGAAATAGGAGACACATTGCAACTAAAACAACCAAGATAAGGACACTCTTCTCAATAGATCAATATATAATAATGATAATTCCTCATCTCGGAAATAGGAGACACATTGTAACTAAAACAACCAAGATAAGGACACTCTTCTCAATAGATCAATATATAATAATGATAATTCCTCATCTCAGAAATAGGAGACACATTGTAACTAAAACAACCAAGATAAGGACACTCTTCTCAATCGATCAATATATAATAATGATAATTCCTCATCTCAGAAATAGGAGACACATTGTAACTAAAACAGCCAAGATAAAGACACTCGTCAGAACATATCAATGCATAATAATGGTAATTCCTCATCTCAGAAATAGACCTCTTGAAACTATAATAACCATAGGAGACACATTGTAACTAAAACAACCACGTCGCGTCGTCTTGCAACCATTGGCCGAGATCGAACTCACGACACCCTTCCAGTATTCCCTGTGCATTTGGAACCCTGGCGCAGTTTGCTTCCCTGTGCATTTGGAACCCTGGCGCAGTTTACAGCGACATTCATAATCTTGTCAAATAGCTGAATACTTGATGCTTCACCAGGGCTACCAAGTGTGTTTGTATTGTGACATCAACACTAGATTCTGTTATTTAACCCATAACTGGAGGGAAGGGACGGATTAATACCTTTCCCAAGGGTACCACTGCTGAAGTGAATGCAGGGCACTCAACTGGAAATCGAACTATTTCTCTTTCCATGCCTATATCCACAGATCCACAACGCACATCCCTCACTGAACGCTTACAACGCTTGGTATTCCCAAGTGGTCACCCATCTATGTACTGACCGTGCTCAACGTTTCTTAACTTCGGTGATCGAACGAGAACCGGTGTATTCAACGTGATATGCTGTAAGCTAAACAACCAAGATGAGGACACTCTTCTCATAGATCAATATATAATAATGCTAATTCCTCATCTCAGAAATAGGAGACACATTGTAAATAAAACAGCCAAGATAAGGACACTCGGCAGAACATATCAATGCATAATAATGGTAATTCCTCATCTCAAAAATAGACCTATTGAAACTATAATAACCAAGATGAGGACACTCGACCTAACAGATCAATGTTTATAAATGAAAATTCCCCATGTCATAAATATGGGGATCATTGGAAACGGGTGCCCCTTCTATTCTCCTCGAGGTTCTTGACAAAATACAACGAAGAATCTGTAATGTGATTGATACCGACTTGGCTGACTGCCTGCAGTATCTCTCTCACCGGCGTGACGTGGCATCCCTGTACCTCTTCTATAAATACTTTCATGGCTTCTGTTCTGACGAACTTACATCACTGGTGCCCCCTAGATGTGAATTTGCACGAGATACTAGATTAGCAACTAGGTCTCACCCTTTTACAGTGAAACCGATGAAATGTAGCCGCAATTTCTACTCCAACAGCTTCTTTCCTTGCATTTCCCGCCTGTGGAATTCCCTACCGCATGCTTGCTTCCCCGACGGCTACAACCTCCAGGAGTTTAAATGTAAGATCAATAGACACCTCCTAACACACTAACTCACACCCACTCTCTCCAACTCTCTCCCTATGTACATCCTAAGTCGTCTATCACCCTCCTTCTGACATTTCCTCTAACCAATCCCTCTATGTAACCCCCTGAGCTATAGTGGCAGTGGAATGCCTTGCTTGGGGTGACACGATTAAAAAAAATAAGTATAATAACCAGGATGAGGACACCTCTCCGAACAATAGAATATATATAAATGATAATTCCTCGTGTCAAAAATAGAACTATTTTAACTATAATAACCAAGATGGGGATACTCGCTTCAATAAAAGAATATATAATAATGATTATTCCCCATCTCAGAAATAGGAGAAATATTGTATCTATAAGAACCAAAATGAGGACACTTGTCCGAACAGATCATTATATAATATTGATAATTACCATGATGAGGACACTCGTCTCAGTCGATCAATATGTAATAATTATAATACCTTATTTCAGAAATAGGAAAAACACTGTATCTATAATAACCAAGATGAGGTCACTCGTCTCAATAGATCAATATATAAAAATGATAATACCCCGTTTCAGAAATAGGAAAACATTGTCATGATAATAACCAAGATGAAGACACTCATTCGACAGATCAATGTATAATAATATTTTCTCGTGCCAGAAATAGAAGAAACATTGTAAGTATAACAACTAATATGAGGATACTCGTCCGAACAGGGAATATCGGTGTGAAGACAGTTGCGAGGGTAGAGTGAGAAAGGAAAAGAACAAGATACACGGGGTGATGGGGAAAGGACGAGGAAAGGAATGGAGTCGAGTGGACAAGAGATGGGACTTGACGTTGCGTTTAAATTCTTGGAGATTGTAGCTGTCAGGGAGGCATGAATGCAGAAGTGAGTTCACAGGCGGGAAGTGCGAGAAAAGAAGCTGAAGGACTAAAAGTTACGGCTGCATTTGGTTGATGTAACTGTAAAAGTTTAGAACATTGTAGACAATTTGGTTTCTCGAGTAAATTCTTTTGGAGGGGGGCGTCAGTGACCTAAGATCGTCGGAGCAGAAGCCATGAAAATATTTGTAGAAGAGACAGAGGGAAGCCACATCCCGTCGGTGTGAAAGTGGCTGGGTCGAGCTGCCAGGTCGGGACCGATCACATTGCAGATTTTCCTTTGGAGTCTGTCAAGAACCCTGAGATGAATAGCAGGGGGACCCCATCAGATATGATAACAGTTTTCAATCCACGGTCGGATGGTTGATTGATATATCTGCAAGAAAAAATGTCCTGGCTCAACACAGTGACCCAACCTTCCTAGCAGTGGATTTAGCTATTGATTCAATATAATGGTTCTACTTGATGAGAGACCGAGAAGGCGCTGTTTTTTTTTTGTTTTTGTTTTTTTTTTGTTTTGTTTTTTTTTGCTTTCAGGGAGAATCACTTGGTCTAATCTTATGGAAAGTAGGAAGGACAGATAGCAGCTTTGTTTAGAAGCATTAAAATTTAAAAGCCATTTCTTACCCCAGTCTACCACAGAGTGGAGGTCCTTCCCAAGATCAGCAGCAAGGTTATGTTTGGCCGCCTCTCCAGATTTCTCACTGAAGCGGGAGTAAATGGTGGTGTCCTCAGGGTAGATGCTTACTTGGGATTTGCTCCCGTCAGGGAGATCATTTATGAAGATCAAATAGAGCGTCGGGCCTCGGATAGATCCCACGGGGACACCAGCGTTCGTGCGGTAGGGTGTGAAGTCATGCCCATTCACGATGACTTTCATTATGCTGTTAAATAGGAAAGATAGGATCAGATTAAGTAAGCGTCTAGTGATAACATAACCCTGTAGATTCCACGTACAAAAGTTGGTACGATTACTACGGATGTTCGTATAGGAAATGTTGAGAGGCTTAACCAAGATGAGGACACTCGTATAAATAGATCAATATATAATATTGATAATACCTCATCTCATAAATAAATAAAAATTAACATTGTAACTATAAT
Organism: Ascarosepion bandense; assembly: GCA_037127315.1. NCBI lineage: Eukaryota > Metazoa > Mollusca > Cephalopoda > Sepiida > Sepiidae > Ascarosepion > Ascarosepion bandense. The sequence continues at coordinate 157,556 of JBBBDQ010002178.1, forward strand.
ATCCAAGATGAGGACACTCATTCGAACAAATCAATATATATATATAATGATAATTTCTCGTGTCAGAAATAGGAGAACATTGTAATTATAACAGCCAAGATGAGTGTTGTGGAGTAGTTTTCGCACTGAAAGTTATAATCGTGCCATGTCGGTTGCTAATCGACTAAACGCACCCTAAATGTTAGGAACTTGGTAACCTTCCACTGTAAGCTGACTCCTTAGTATTCGGTTAACTGCCGACTAATATCAACTGCCTAGTAGCTCTACTGAACTCCAATTGAACTATAAAGAACTCTCTGGAACTTCTAAGAACTCCTATGAACTTTCCAGGAACTTTACCGACCGATCAAAAGCGATGGACCGGAGGTTTGCTCTATAACGACCAGAAAGCAAATGACCAAAAGTCGTCGTTGCGGATCCAGGTCCTCGCAGATGTTCCGGTTGAAAAATAAAAATTAATCAAATATTAAATTTCCATTTCGCAAGCCTACGCGAATTTTATTTATCAGCCAATGGGAAACCCAGAATCAAATACAAGTGTGAAATCCCAAACGTGCTGCTGTGATCCAAAAAGAAGATATAAAAAGCAGATACAGACGGACCCCAGCAGGCAGACCAAGGAGAAGAGTGTAATCACTATCCCCTTGACCTAAGTCAAGTGGCTACTACGCTTGCCTCTTTCCTTCTCCCCTGTCTCAAAACTACTTACTGACCTAAGGAGCGACTACATCAAATACATTCCTCATTTACACGCTCCCCACATTCCTAAGCCTTAAATCTCTTTCAAATTATTATTTGTCATGAACATTTTGACCTCCGTTGGGCCTATATCCAAGTATTACTTCAATTGTAAAAACATTAATTGATATGTGTATATATAAAAATGTTATTTTTCAACTCAATTTGCTTTTCTTGATTTTATAATCATTTTATGACTTATAGTGGGCTATCTACCACAAGGCCGAATTCCGTTAACTTGCAATAATATAAACTACCTTTCTCTAGAACGGACTCACTATAAACGGAAAAATAATAATAGATAAGCAACCTACTATAAGTTAACTTCCTGTTAACTCTTATTAATATAGCAGGGAGAGTCCATTATCTGGGGAATAGGTGTGTTTTACCATGACAATGAGGAAACTCGTCTAAATTGATCAATATATGATAATTATAATTCCTCATCTCATAAATGGGGAAAACATTGTAACTATAATAACCAACATGAGGATAATAGTTTGCAATCGATTTGTTTTCCTTTTTATGATAATTTCCCGCGTGTTGACAAAGTTCAACTGTAATTGTTTATCATCCCAGAGTGTATCGGCGGCTTGGAGTAGGACGGTTTCACACTAATTCATCGCTGATACGATGAATTCACCGCTGAATACGACTTGGGTTGGATGGTTTTACAGATGGCTCGTTTGATACAGAAATCTTTACCGCTGAGCAGCGACGTCACAGAAGAAAAGATATTTATTACTAATCGATAAACGTTAAAATCCTAATCGATAAAAGTTAACGGTATGAGAAGTGAATTTAACAATGATGGGAGGGCCTGTCAAACGATTCTTGATCAACGTTTTGATGATCAGTCGAGAGATATGCTTCGAGAAATTATAGTTGGGTTTCAAAATTAGTGAGAGAAAGAAAGACAGATTTAAAAGACTAACCTCTAGAATAAGTGTCACTAATTAATCTGCGGGGATTTAATGACGAGGTATATGATAGAGAGAAAGATTAAATATTAGAGAAAGAGAAAAGAACGCGATAAGCAGTGGGGAAAAGAAGAGGCCAAAAAGAAATATTCAATAAGTGGGATTATTATTAAAAAACGAGAAAGACGGAAAGAAAGAACAGAAAATAGATTTTAAAATACAGACTGGGAGAGAAACGCTTACAAAAAATAACCTTAGCAGTAGTAGACAGGAACCGATTGAGATAGATAGATAGATAGATAGATAGATAGATAGATAGATAGATAGATAGATAGATAGGGAAGAGACTGCGATAGATAGATAGATAGATAGATAGATAGATAGATAGATAGATAGATAGATAGATAAAGAAACTGACACAGATAGATAAAATGATAGATAGATAGATAGATAGATAGATAGATAGATAGATAGATAGATAGATAGATAAGAAAGAAACTGACACAGATAGATAGATAGATAGATAGATAGATAGATAGATAGATAAGAAAGAAACTGACAGATAGATAGATAGATAGATAGATAGATAGATAGATAGATAGATAGATCGGGAAGAGACTGCGATAGATAGATAGATAGATAGATAGATAGATAGATAGATAGATAGATCGGGAAGAGACTGCGATAGATAGATAGATAGATAGATAGATAGATAGATAGATAGATAGATAGATAGATAGATAGATTTGTCTTTACCTTGTTCCTTTTCATTCCCTTATTTATTTATTTTTTATTGATGGCTAAGTGATTAATTTACAGAAATGTTAGTAGTGAACTTGCTTAAGATTGTCAAAAATTAAGCACAGTTATTTATGGATGCGTGAATAGCAGGACAGTTTGGTTTGGCAACCAATCTATAGGAGAAAGTAATGGCAACCTACTGCTGAAAATCTCCTACCTAGTCTCTTGGAAGAGACATGAACGCCCAAACGCGTATCACTTAATTCAATTGACTGACTGACTTAGGAATGATAAGACCATGTAAAATGCAAATATAAAATATAGAACAAATAAGACACAATAACAATTTAATATTCAGTATATCCTCCATTTTTGCGAATTACTTCTAAAATTCGCTTTGGCAGACTCATTAACTTTCTGCAAAAGGGTGTGCGCAATGTTAACTGTTACACGAAGAGCATCCACAGTTTTAAATTGCGATCCATGTTTATAAACTTCCTTTGCCATCGAGCCCTAAACATTGTCGATTGAGTTTAGTCCTGCAGAGCAAAAGCTCGATGTTGTTTGCCATGAAAAAAAAAACTCTTTCGACCTTCGAGTGTTGTAGATTGCAGCATTGTCCTGCCGGAAAATCCAGTTTTCTCAACATAGAAAATGACCTTCAGTAATTAATTATGCCTTTCTTTACATGTCCATGTAAATAGCATTTGTTTAATGATTTTTTTTACTTCCTGTAACTGAAGAGTTCCATTGTACGAAAATGAACCCCAGACCGTAATTGATCCACTTCCACAGTCGTGTTGAGAAAATTTCTCTTGTAACATCTTTTGCATTCCAGTAATGCTAAAAACCGTCTCGGTCATCAAGGTTGACCTTTTTTCTCTCTGAAAACAACATATTCTTTCATTTATGCCCATCTCAAGTTTGATAATCGGAAGCAAATTGTAAACGAGACGTTTTATGGCGAGAAAGATTGTGAGGCCTTTGCGACCGTTTCACATTCTTAAATCTTTTCTTATTTAAATGCCGTCAAATTGTTCAAGTGCTTCATTCGGCATCTGTGTTTACTTTTGCCCGATTCATGTTAGGCTTGAATCTCTTTGAACTTATCACCTAATGCGTCTGTCTAAAGATGGCGAGATTTTAGTGGGGTGAGTGCTTGATGTTTTAGAAGCATACGCATCCAGATTTTCAATAAAGTTAGGAATGACAGTTCTGCTACGACCAATTTCATATGCAACGGTTCGTTGCGAACGACCACGTCTTTGAAGTTCAACAATCCTGCCCTGTTCGAACTTTCTTAAAATTTTACCTTTAGCCATCTTAAAATCTGAAATTTAATGCCGGAAATGAGCTAAGCGGATGTCTACACTTTTGAAACTATGAGCACATTGACTAGACCTGAAACTTTTGTCCAGTATTTTTTTCATAAACGCAGTATTTATTTTCACACTTTTGTCCATTATTTTTTATCTTTATGAAAAACCAAAGAGATCTTTTTTGATGTTTGTTTAAATTAATCATTTAAATGCTTAAAATTTTCACTTGTTTTTGATAAACTACATTTTCTAATTTAATGTAAATGTCTTACATGTAATCTTATATTTCGATTAAAGTAACAGTATTTTATATATTCTAAACCTTTTTTATCTGGTCTTAAGATTTTGACCAGGAGTGTCATGGGTTTCTTTTCATCGGTCCCCTGTGAATATGTGGAATACATGGAGGATCCAGGGTTAATTAATGCTTTCTTGGAGTGAATGAATTAATGGGTCGTTAATCAGATTTCCTAGGTCTAGGATAGTCAGTGTTGCACCGTTTCCCTCTTCGGTCTTTAATGTATTTTATAATAATAAATAAAAACTGGGTTTTTCCTGATTGTATCTCCAGGGGTATGATTACGCCGTTAAAGAAAGACATGTATTTTGAGAGGAATTAATTTACTACATGTCCATAAACTCTGCTGAAAGCAAAGATTTTGGTCCTGACGGCGCATTTGTAGACGGTACCTAAAATTATTTCGGGGGTCGAAAGCAGACTTGTACTGTAAAGGGCCAAAGAATTCAGCACAACCTGCATCTGATCCTCACAATTGAAGATGATAAAAAAGCCATGCTGATAAATTTGAATCAGTCTAAGCATTCGCGGAGGTTGACCATTAGTACCTGGAAGCTGTCCTGCAGGGCACCTGATTCAAATCCTATTTCTGTAAGTGGTTTAATTGGCTGTATCCATCTGTTGTGGACCCAGGATAGGTCCGGAAGAAAAACACGAACTCGGGTATTAGTGAAACATATATATTTAACGAGAGAACAAATACAAAGTGTGTTATACACCAGTCGGACTGCCAATTATTAGATCTGGGTGACTCAATTCAACTCAACTCAACCCCGAGAGGCATATTCTTCCGGTATTCCTAATAATAGGAAGAGTCCATTATAGTCCAAAAAGGGTAGGTCCCATAACACTATTCTTCCAGGGTTGTACTACCGGGGAAGGGAATGCGGTCTGGGTTCTTTCTTTTGTCTCGTCCGATTCGTCAGTTCGCCCCTAGTTTACACCTTGACGGTGGTGTATCTTTTGCGCAGGCTGACAGAGAAGGCTTACAGACCAAAGCGGAATCGATTCCCTGAGAAGGCTCGAACCAGATCTTCTTCATACGCCGATGACGTATTTTTCGTGTCGTACTGCAGCGACACTGAGGCGGTGAAGATTGTCACGGGGCCAAAATTAACAGCGACAATTCTTCCGGGCCTCTTCAGTTAAACTGATGGTGTTGTCCACATTCTTGGAGTGGGATTTGGGACTAATAAAGCAGGAGAAGAATTGGTAATAGGTACAGGCAAAAGTAAGGGCGATGGTGTGAGCTTGGCCCCTGAGGATTTCCTTAAGTGTCAGGGTTCAGGTGTATTTTTTGAATGTCTTTTCACTTATCATTTATAGGCTGCTTGTTGGTTCAGGTAAAATTTAAGGTATTTTGAACAAAACAGCAATAGCTTGTTCTTATTCAGCTTTCCATCGTGAGGGAGTTCTCACTTTGGTTAAGATAGATAGATAGATAGATAGATAGATAGATAGATAGATAGATAGATAGATAGATACAGACCCCCCCCCACACACACATATATATATATATATATATATATATATATATATATATATATATGTATATACACACTACTGGCCATAATTATTAGGCCACTCCAGTTTTTGTTTAAAGAAATGATGTATTTCATACTATTTTTAGTACTTATTGCCAAATGAAAATAGAATGGTTCTTTTTAAATTATTACTTTGAAAAATTTTACAAGGCAAGGATGCAAAGATGAACTCGTCCGAATCACCCTAAATTTTCTTCATTCTTTCATTGATGAAACTGCAATATAGTTAATTATTAAATATTTATAAATTCCTTTGATGCACATGTTATTGTGCAGTATTAACAAAAGAACCATTTTATTTTATTTACAATTATTTACTTTGCAATAAATACTAAAAGATAGTATGAATAACATCATTTTTTTAAACACTGGGGTGGCCTAATAATTATAGCCAGAAGTATATATATATATATATATATATATATATATATATATATATATATATATATATATATATTGTGTGTGTATTTTGGCAGCATTTTTTTTCATTAATACAGGTTACATTGAATAATATAGACAAGTTCTGTCTATTTATTTTGTGTAAGATCCGTTCGTATGATCTGATTAGCTTGATAGTGTTGTCATGGAAAGACGACAAGAAATCGCAATAATTGTTGATTTTTTTATCAGGTCTGAGTTTTCGGCTTACATAAGCCATTATCAAAGGATGAACATTTAACATTTAAATTAACAGAGTGGAGTTATACAGAGAAAATTAGATAGGTCCATTTTTTGTGTCGCACATGGCTGTAGGCCGAGAAGGAATGGTGGTAGTGGGTTTTTTGTTCAATTGAGTGTATAGTGGCATGAGGGATTGGTCTGGGGACTGCTGCTACTATGGTGTAGGGAGTAAGTATAATATATATAGATAGATAGATATTAAAATACTTGGATAGATAGATAGATATGACATGACCTAAATTGAATGAATAACAAAACACACGGTTTTGGAAGCGATTCATTTTGATTGCATTGCCTGTTTCTAAGTGCCGCCGCTTGAGTAATCGATAAAAGTCTCATTGGCACCCGCTCTTTTATCCTCCGCCTAATACGCAGATTTCGAACGTACCCCCGGCCTCATGTGCCGGCATCATTTCGAAAACCGTAGCGTCCACTGCCGCTGAAATATTTTACATGCAACAAATCAAAAACTAAAATGCGGTTCCACTGAACGTCAAACGGAGAAATAAGTTGCAACGCACTTGGATTGTATCGATTGATTGCCAATATCCTTTTCGAATGTTTCCATGAAAGAAGGCCTCCCGTGATAGGTGCTATCCAGAAGCAAAAGTGCATTATGTTAATAATATTGATATTGTTCGCGTAAATGGACCTGAAACATTTCTATGGAGTATTGGTTAGAGGACAATTGGAAGTTATTTTCATACAGTTCACCGATTAATCTTTATAGCAATCTTTTATACCTACCTACCTACCTACCTACCTACCTACCTACCTACCTACCTCTATCTGTTACTCTCTTTCTCTTTCTCTCACTATATATATATATATATATATATATATATATACATTTATATAAGCATATCATCATTCAAAGCTTTCATTGAATATTAGAGACACATTATGTCTATTTATTATATAATTCTCCTTTCTTTTTCTCTAATCAGATTCTCACACTCTGACTCTCTCTCTCTCCATCTCTCTCTCTCTCTATATATATATATATATCAAAAGTCGTTGATGGAACCAGCAGACAAAACCCAAATTCACATCCAAATAATGCTTTTACTTATCTTTCTCTCTCCTCTCCATATATATATATATATATATATATATATGTAAAACCATTATCTGGATGTGAGTTTTGGGTTTTGTCTGCTGGTTCCATCAACTACTTTCGTTTATATATATGTATATATATATATAGACAGAGAGAGAGAGGGAGAGAGTGTGAGAATCTGATTAGAGAAAAAGAAAGGACTGTTATATAGTAAATAGACATAATGTGTCTCTATTATTCAATGAAAGCTTTGAATGATGATATGCTTATATATATATATATATATATATATATATATATATATATATATATATATATATATAAATCAATATAGGATTTACGCAAATGCAAGGCAAGCTTGATAGCCCACATATGAAACAAACATAAAACTTTGTTATATGTACCAAGCGAAATGAACCCTCATACGTCGAAATCGATAGAAGAACCCATCACGTATATATATATATATATATATATATATATATATATATATATAAATGCACATGTAAATAGACATAATATGACTATATCATTCAATTAAACATTTTTGAATGAAGATATGCTGCCTATATATATTATACATTTATTTTTATTTTTTGTCTAATTAGACATTTATTTACATCAAATATAATAATACTAATGTGTTGATGTCTGCTTGAATTTATTTCTAATTTATTTTATTTTACCCTATTAGTTATTTTTCTTTCCTTTACATATATTATTTATATATAATAATAATTCATTTCATGTCTTTCCTTTTTATCCCTGAAGTAAATTTTAACGTAAATTATTTTCATCTCAGCAATCGTCAGACCGTCTACGGCTATACCATGTTGAATACACCGGATCTTGTCCGATCACCGGAGTAAACAACATAGAGTCTGGTCAGTACTTAGATGGGTGACCGTGTAAGAATACCAGGTGCTGTAAACGTAAGCACCAAGAATGGTCCACCGGTCCTCCAGGTTTTGGGGTTGAGCGCAGAGCTACCAACCCTACCCCATAAAAAAACAATTTGTTACGGAAACACTAACAAAATGTTGCTGCCCTACACACCATTGGAGACCCTGTTTTAGTTTGAAACCTTTATTTTTTTTTTAATTTAGAAAAAATTCGACAAAGCCCAACAAACTTTCTTTCCTTCTTGTTTCACTTTCTATTCGCTACGATTTCCTTTTCTGTTTGCAAGACTACTGCCGGTGTCTTTACCCATACACACACTAAAATTTTTTTTAAAATTTTTCCATAATATTAATATCGCCGATGAAGTGAATTCAATTCGCAGAAATGATCAAACGATCATAAATTTCGAAATTTGTAGATACATATTTTCTCTGCAAATAAATAATTTCATTTACATTGAGTCCCTCTGGATGGATCAGTTTTGATATTTGATTTTTAACAATTAATGTTAATAGGATCTTCTTTTAAATTTGTTTCCATCAAGCCGCTTCATTCAGGATATATATATATATATATATATATATATATATATATATATATATATATATATATATATAAAATAAAATAACAAAATGTATCCCTCATTTATCCAAGTTCCATTGTAAATAACAGACATGATATTATCATTAAGTTTGACTATATATATATATAGTCAAACTTAATGATAATATCATGTCTGTTATTTACAATGGAACTTGGATAAATGAGGGATACATTTTGTTATTTTTAATAAAAACCATTCAGACTCACGGATAATCTTTCGCATATTACAATCGAAAGATGTCAGAAATGAGCTGTAATGTTGACAGGTGTTATTATCATTCATTTCTCAAGGTACCCAAGTACTTTCAACCTCTTTCCGAGATCATGTTCTGAGGTGTGAGTTATAGTAACAAAAATAACCGATCGATAAATAAATGATCAATAATACAACTATCCTAATGAACATAAATTGGGTGATCGGTTGTCTTCTAGTTTCTTGCTTATTAATAAAAGAAATCTGATCACATTCTATATGCCCATATATAAGTCACAAATATTTATAGTGGTTTATAAATGCTCTCAAATGCCATAGTAATATATATATATATATATATATATATATATATATATATATATATACTGGATTTACAACAACTACATTATCTAGAGGTCTTACATTACATTTGTCTGACCATCTATTCCTAGACATCTACAACAACATTCCTGTCTACATTCACAATATAAACAAAGTAATGATCAATAATACAACTATCCTAGACCAAGAAAACAACAAAAGCAAACTACAGATTCTCGCGGCAATATTCATTAAAGCTAATAAACCGTCAATTAATAAAATCAGCTATGAATAATTTAGTAAAGTTCTAAAAATGTTTGTAAAAAGAACAGTTTTTTTCATGCTTTAACACGTGCATGACCATGACATTACAACATAGAAAAAATTCATTTTCGATAATTTTCACGTTCTAATGAACGCTAGCAAATTTGTCAACCGTTATATTTGAAGCAAAAGAAAAATGTACAGTAACCTTTAGCAACACAGTTTTTGCGGTTAATTTTTGTTAACATAACTCACACCCCTAAAGATGATCCCGGAAAGAGATTGAAAGTACTTGGGTACCTTCAGAAACGAATGATAATAATTTCTGTCAACGTTACTGCCCATTTCTGACATTTTTCAATTATAATACGCGAAAGATTATCCGTGAGTATGAACAGATTTTATTTTTTTAAAAAGCAGACACAATTTTCGCAGTTTATTTAATGTGTCATGTTATATTTATGCAGAAGAAATGTACTGTAATTTTTAGCAACACAGTTTTTGCGGATATTTTTTGTTCCCATAATTGACAAACCCCTGAAGATGACCTCGGAATTGGGTACCTTAAGAAATGAATGAAAATAGCATCTGTCAATGTTACAGCTCATTTTTGACATCTTCCTATGTAATACGCGAAATATTATCCGTGAGTATGAACGGATTTTATTAAAAATAAGCAGAAATAATGTTTGCAATTTGTTTAATCTGACATGTTTAAAAGGAAATTTGCTGCCTAAATGCACAAATCTCTCTCTCTCTCTCTCTCTCTCTCTCAGAATCCATCTTGCACATTTATAAATCTTACATTCGTCTGTGCATTGAATACTGTTGGCATATCTGATCGGGTGCTTCTGTTGTTCATCTTGGGGTTCTCAACAGCATCCAAAGGAAAATTTGCAATATAATCGTTCCCGATTTGGCACCTCTACTTAGACACGTTCTCACCAATGGGATGTGTCTTCCCTCTGTCTTTTCTGCAAATATTTTCACAGCTTCTGTTCTGACGAGCGTATCTCCCTAGTGCCCCGTCTATACGAATTTACTCGTGCGACTAGATTGGCATCTAGGTCTCACACTTTCACAGTCAAAGGAGTCAAATGTAACAGCCATTTCTACTACGTCAGTTTCCTTTCTCGCACTTCTCGCCTTGCGTATACTTGCTTCCCTGATAGTTACAAGAGTTTAAGTGCAACGTCAGTTGCCATCTTTTATTTTCTTCATGTCTGTATTTCTCTTATCCTTTCTCCGGCGACACTCTGTACCATGTTCTTGTGAAACCCCTGCGCACCAGTGGCAGTACTTCCTTGCTTGGGGTAAAACGGTGTTAAAAAAGAAAGAAAATATAAACTTCGACATTAAATAACCTACAGAAATTTATAGGCCGCCAAACAAAACCAACATGATATTCGTCCATATTATGTTCTACAATGTTTTTAAATCAAACTGTATTCCAAGATATAAATTCATCAAAACTACAATATAAAATACAAATACCGTAGCCTCCAGTAATCATGTAGATGCAAATATTTATATCCAAAAGCTGAGTGTCATCTGCCATATATTCACTGTAAAAGCAGAATAACATATTAGTGAATTTCGGCATTAAATGACTTATAGAGTTAATATGCCGTTAAACAAACGGTTGAATTGATTTATCTCTATCTCATACTGTTCATATCTATCTATCCATCTATCTTTATCTATCTATCTCATTCTTCATATCTATCTATCTCTATCTATCTATCTATCTATCTCAATCTGTTCTTATCTATCTATCTATCTATCTATCTATCTATCTCATCATTCGTTCTATCTATCTATCTATCTATCTATCTATCTATCTATCTATCTATCTATCTATCTCATTCTGTTTCATATCTATCTATCTATCTATCTATCTATCTATCTATCTATCTATCTCATTCTGTTCATTATCTATCTATCTATCTATCTATCTATCTATCTATCTATCTATCTATCTATCTCAGTTCTATCGTATCATATCTATCTATCTATCTATCTATCTATCTATCTATCTATCTATTCTGTTCATTATCTATCTATCTATCTATCTATCTATCTATCTATCTATCTATCTATCTATCTATCTATCTATCTATCTATCTATTCTTCTATCTATCTATCTATCTATCTATCTATTCTATTCTATCTATCTCATTCATATCTATCTATCTATCTATCTATCTATCTATCTATCTATCTATCGAATTCAGTTCATATCTATCTATCTCTCTCAGTCTGCTCATATCATTTTAATGCCATATTACGCCCTATCACATCGATAGAGGGAACTAGTTATTGTATATCTGCAAGAAAAGCCAAGCCGATTTTTATCGAACTTGCAAAATGTGCGTGATCGCAAAAATTATTATTTTTTAATGTATTTAATAGAATATCAGAAAGATGGGCCGCATTTATTGTTCTTTCTGGTCTCATAAAAATGTCTACCGCTTCACTAATTGGACATTGAGACAAGAATGAAGTGATTAACAAACCAGACCTCGTTATTACGAAAGACGCTCATAGTGCACCTCGAAACGGACGTCAAATCAACTTTCAATACCACTGACATAACCAAAGGAAACCAAATCAAATCGATAATAAATTATAGAACAAAATAATTAAGTCACGAAGTCATTAACAAAGAGGCTATTAACCGAGAAAACAATTACTTCTATATGCGATCAACGCAACAGAAATAAAAGTTCCAAACCAGTTTGAAATATTCGTATTTTAGCAAAATAAAATTTAGCTTTTATCCCTGCATTTCTGGGATGAGGATGTATCATTATTTTTTTTTTTTTTTTTTTACACTATTTACTTTGTTCGGACTATTGTCCTTATCTTTATTACCATGTTTATGACGTTTCGGCTGTTGTACGTTCCGACCTCCTTCAGGTCCTAGAAATTTCGGATCGAACCCTTTATTATGATCACTGGTGGATATTATTCTCATTACTTGTGTGAAACCACTTCTGGTAGTCCTGAATTATCTCCCTTTAACCTAATTCTCTAAGTTATTTGTTCAGCACTGCTGTAGCCTGGTATCGAACTCACAACACTTTCACTGGAACTAGACAATACTTATTTTATTATTTTTTTATTTTAACATTTCAACCCAAGCAAAGGTGGACAGACACTAGAAAAGACTGGGTCCAGTGGGTATGGAAGCAAAAATTAAAGATGAACTGTATTCAAAGATATAAAAGCTGTAAATTGACGTTTTGTTTAAATATTTGGAGATTTTAGCTATCAAGGAAGCAAGTAAAAGGGAGTTTCACAGGTAGGAAGTGCGACAAAATGAAGCAGTTAGCGTAGAAGTGGCCATTACATTTAACTATTTCAAGGGTAAAAGGTTGGGATCTAAATGCCAATTTAGTAGCACGCTTAAATTCATGTCGATAGATCACCAGGGAATAAGTCTAATCAGAGCAGTTGCTCTGAAAATATTTGTAGAAAAGACAGAGGGAAGTCACGTCACGTCGGTGAAAAAGCGAGTGAAGTCGAGATGCCAGGTCAGGACCGATTACATTGCAAATCATTCTTTGGATTTTGTCGAGAACCGTGACATGTCTAGCAGGAGCATCTCACCTGATATGGCAACAGTATTCAATGCAAGGACGAGTGGTAGATTTACAATAAATTTTATTGCACATTTATAATATGCAAGATGAATTATGAGGAGAAAAACTTTCTGGCCCAACACAGGGCACCAAATTTTCTAGCAGTAGATGCAGCTATAGATATTTTATATTCGTTCCACTAGATGTTGGTTGAGAGAATGAGGCAAAGGAGGCGCAGTGTGTTGCTTTCTAGGAGACTAGCGTCATTTATACTGACAAAAGGAAGGAAAGTTTCTCTATGGTGATTAAAAGAAAGCAGTTTTGTTTTGGAAGTATTTACAAGCCATTTCCTACTCCAGTTAACCACTGATTGGAAGTTCGTTTCAAGAGCAGCCGCCATGTTTACTTTGTTGGGTTTGTTGGATTAACTATGAAGGCAGAAGAAAATGGTTATATCTTCTGCATAAATACTAGTTTAGAATTAATGACATTGAGGAGATCATTGCTAAAGATCAGAAACAGCTTAGGTCCAATGATAGAACCCTGGGAGAACCCTGAAATAGTGGCAAAGGATTTAGAAGTATGTCTGTTCAGCACTACCTTCATTACACAATTTATTAGGAACGATTTGTTCAAGCCATTTATTCATTGGAAGCATTTACGAGCCATTTCCTGCACCAGTTAACCACTGAGTGGAAGTTCGTTTCAAGAGCAGCCGCCATGTTTACTTTGTCGTCCTTGGCAGATGTCCTATTGAGTAAATTGGGAGTAAATAGTTGTGTTAGCAGCGTAGATGCCTATTTGGAAACTGATGACATCAGAAAGATTATTGATAAAGACCCAAAATATACTTATTTACCCTATTTCCACGCGTACCAGTGTCCTCGTTTTTGATGTCACGATCACAACGATTCGGCCGTTGTGCCCTCCGGCTTTCTTCAGGTGTAAGGCAATCCGCTTAACCTTCAGAGGATTTCGATCCGATTTGACTAGGTGCATATAAAAAAACCAACACACAAACCCATATACACGTACGTATATACATCATCTGAATCCCACATAGACAAACTAATCAATTTTATATACTTACATACATAAATGGTGTGTTGTAGTGTAATCGTCTCGGAATTGGAAATCGGTAGAGACGAGTTCGAATTCCAGTTGAATTCGTTGCATTCACTTACGCACAAATACCCTTGAAAAATGTATGAATCCCTATCTTCTTCGACCAGCTATAAGCTAAATAGCAGGACTGATTGAGTTCTATAGCCTTGGTTGGCAACCAGTCTACCGCAGAAAGAATTGGCAAACTACTACAGGAAAATCATATTCCTAGTCAGCCATGGATTGGAAGAGACATGATCACCCAATCGTCTATCATGTACGGCACTTAACCGACTCACTAACATACATATAGTAATATTTACGGTTTTTAATGGGGGCTTGGGATCCGTTAATTTCTGAAAACTTCGGATGGATGCGTCATCTCTGCTTAAATTCACATACATGTATATATATATGCCTCCTCGTTTATACAGGGGTTGCAACAAAATCCGACACTTGAAAAAAGAAAACGAAATAGGTAATAAAAACAAAAGTTGTATATGCAAAGACCCGACAGTTTATTTAGCAACAGTTAGAGTTATACACTACATTACATTTTTAATGTAACCGCCGCCAGTGGCAACGACCATCTCAAGGCAGGCGCGAAATGTGTCACACGCTTTGGCGACCATGTCCTTGTCCATAGCGTCGAACGCCTCCACGATGGCAGCTTTCATAGAGTCCATCGTGAAGTGGGCATGCTTGTTGGTTTCGGCTTCGATCACGTCTGAAAAGAAATAGTCAAGGGGGTTGCAGTCGGGTGAGGACGGCAGCCACAAGTCCGGCGACCAGTGGTGAGGAACATTGTTGAGCAACAACGCCTGGGTCATCTTGGTCTTGTGTGCAGAAGCGAAGTCCTGCTAGAAGACTTAGGGGAGTCCAGCGGCGATCTCGTCCATCCAGAGCTTCACCACGCTCCTCAGCACTTCCTGATAGATCTCAGAGGTGACCCTCAGGCCCTTTTGAAAGAAGAACGAATATATAACGTCCCCCACGCTGGAGATGACGTTAAGTCCATGACGGAAGAGGGGAATTTCGTATGCTTCACGATGGGAACCCCCTCGATGTCTTTGCAGATACACCTTTCATCTGGTCCTGGATGAAATTCCTTTCATCAGTGAAGAACCTCAGCATCCGAGAGAACCCGTGCTTGAACTCGTTCAGCAAAGCCACCGCCTTGACCTTCCTATATATCCCTTTACTTTCTAACATTTGGTGGCAAAATAGTTCCTTTGAAATTGTCTGTGTCTATTATTTAATGTCGTTTAACACTGTACTTTTCCGTGAGAAATAGTTTAAATACCCATCGGGTTTTATATGCGGCTCTGTGGTAACTGACTTCCCAGATACCGGGAAGTACTAATATTTGACCTTGAATAAGTGTATACCGTCATATCAAGTAGCTTTGCAAGGTTTCAGCACTCTCGTTTACTTTTCCAGCCAGTAATTCTACGGTTGTTATTTTTTCGTTTCAATAACACCCCTTTGTTGCAACTGCGTCTTAATTAATATTAATGGTTTTACTTTTGACCATAGACTTCTTCTTTTTCTTCTTCTTCCTCTTCTTCTTCTTCTTCTTCTTCTTCTTCTTCTTCTTCTTCTATCTGCCTTGTCTTTTCAGGACGTAGGCGATCATGGCATTCCCTGTTTTCCTATCTCTGGTGGCTGTTGATACGCTTTCTTGTGTAAGATCTTGCAACCCCCGTTCTGTCATCCATCTGCTTCAAGTATGCTATCCGCTACTTTCTTCTGTCTCTTTTTCTCTTTATTTGGCCTGTTAGTATCAGGCTCTCCAAGCCTTCTTTCCTCATTGCATGTCCCAGGGACTTCAGTTGTCTCTCCCTGATGCTCCATAATTATTTCCTTTTCATTTCCATCCTTTCCAAAACCTCATCATGCTCGGTCCCTGATGTCCGCAGCATCCTTCTGCAGAACCATATTTCAGTTGCTTCAAATTTTTCCTTCATCTTTGTTGATATTGTCCAGCATTCACTACCATACTGAAGAACTGACATCACATAGCAATCTAGTTTTCTCTTGTTTGTTTCTAGTGAAAGTTTCCTGTGCCGTAATACTCTACTCAGTTTCTGGAACGCGTCCTTCGCCAAGCCAATTCGCCTTCGGATTTCTGTGTCACACTTTCCGTCTTCTGTTAGAACTACATGTACTTTTTCTGTTATCAAAGTTACCCTCAGTGTCTGCTATCTTTGATAGCGCTTTGAATTTGTATTTCGATTAATGTTAAGTTGCTTATGGCTAATTTTGATAAGATTTAATAAATCTACAGAAGCGCAGAAAACCTACTCTTTAAGATCTTTTTATCTATATTTTAATTCTTTTGTAAGCGGAAATGTCATCTATACATTGATAGATATTTCATGTAAAACATAGCTAAGCCAGTAAATGGTTAATTAAAATTTCTTCACGTCTGATAAAGCATTTCTTAGTAAAATAAAAATGGTTTGCTATTTTCTTGAGTAGTTAGAACATTTGGTTTATTTTAGAATCTTTGATTTCACTGGAACTTTTAACAATGTTATTATTGTTAACAAAATTGCCGACTTGATAGTAAACGCTGTAATATCAATTATAAATAGAGGATCTTATATGCCATCAATTTCGGTAATCTGCTTTGGAATGCGTTAGATTAATTCCTGGCAATTCCTTAGAGAAATACTTTATTTTCTTTAAAGGAAAAATGCTATAAGAACAGAAGAACTGATCGAAGTGGAAATACAAAGCAAAATTACGAAAACTATTTTCAATGAAATGTTTGGTTTTGAAGCAAAAGCAATGCGTGTTAAGAGATAAAATTAAAAGATGACTTAATCAAAGACGAAATCAATATCGTTCATGTCAAATCGATAATATGTATGTAAGATTAAAATGAAATTCATAAAATTGATGGCTCATTTTAATGTGACATTCAAGTTGGAATTAGAAGGAAACAAAGAAAGTTTAAAAAAGGAAGAAAAGAAAAACGAAAGAAAAAAGAAAGTTAAATGAGATGAAAAAGAAAGAAGAAAACAGGAAAAGAAGAGAATAAAAACGAAAGAAAAGAAGAGTATAATAGAGAAAGAAAAAAGAAAAAAGAAAAATGAACGAGGAAAGAAATAGAGAAGAAAAACAAAAGCGAAGAAGAAAAACAAGAAAAAAAAAGTAAAAAAAGAGAAAAGAAAGCAGAAAAGGAAAAGAAAGAAAAAATAAGCAAAAAGAAGAAGAAGCGGGGAAAAGTATACGAATAGCAAAGAAGAGAACAAAGAAACCACTGAAAAAGAATTAGAAAGAAGAGAAGAAGAGAAGAAGGAAAGAAGAGAAGAAAAATACAAAAGAGAATAAAGAAAAAAAGATAAGAAAGGAATTAAATAGAATAAAGGTGAATGAAAATAAATAAATAAATAAAAGTGAAAAAGAAAAAGGAATAAAATTGCAGAAAAGGTTGGAGAGAAGTAAAATAAAAGTGAAGGCCAAAGAAAGAAAAATAGGGGTTCGAAAAAGGGAAATAGAGGTAGAAAGAAAAAAAAGCCAGAAAGGAAGAAAAAAGAAATAATGAAGAAATAAAGAAAAAAATAAAAATAAAAAGAAAGCAAAGACGAAATTGATACTAAAGAAAGAAAGAAAGAAAGAAAGAAAGAAGTGGGACATAATCATAAGAAAGAAAGAAAGAAAGAAAGAAAGAAAGAAAGAAAGAAAGAAAGAAAGAAAGAAAGAAACACAGTAAATGAAACTCGATCAAAAAAAATCAATGTCGTATGTGCTTCAGATAAAAACGATTGATAAAAGATCGCAATTGATCTACAATAAATTTTTGGTCTTTTTTCAACCGTTAAATCTTCGACCAAAGATTCATTTTTTCGCTGCAGTAATTTATCAATATTTAATCCGGTATTTCTATTCGAAATTTCTTTTCAAAATTATGCAGCAATGATTTTAATAGATTTCGACTAAATATCAGAAATAATTTCTTCACTCCCAATACTAAAAACGGTTTCTGTTACAACGAAAAGCAAAAACAAATCACCCACCACTCAGTGCAAATATTGTTTCTCCAAATACAAAAATTGTTTTTCTTAGAAAAACCTGCTTCTCCACCACGAATATCAAAAGTTTTCTTTTCTTTTGCCAGTAGATCAAAACAAATACGAATTTACAAAATAAGGCTTCCTTTTTTATTCTGAAAATGTTAGCGCCGTACACTTAAAATTTGGTTGTCTTCCTTTCAAAAATAAAACTACTCCGTTTTCTTTTTGATTCTTATTAACGATTTGCCAAGGAATAATCTAAGATCATTAGTAAACATCTATGCAGATGACAGATTTTATTAATTCCTCTTCGCGCGCCCCCCCCCCCCCAAAAAAAAGAAGAAGAAAGCCTGGTAACGGATTTCTCCTGTGATCCTGCAAACAGCTCAATGGTTAACAAACGAGCGTGCAACTTTTCAGCGCATCAGACCAGAAGTTTAATATCAGATTTGCCGACCAAACCCGAATTTTTCTCAAGTCAAGATGAATGGCAACTCTTCCAATAAGATTCCTTGCTTCGATAGTCTGTTGCAAGTCAAGATCACTCAAGACTCCAAGTGGAACATGTGCAGTAGTGATTCTTCCATTGTGAGTTCTTTGTACGTCGGGGTTTCCCAATGTGGCAGGTGGGTCACCTGTGTGGCAGGAGGGGTCACCACTGTAGCTGTAGGGACGGTCAGTCATGTCTGGTACAAGGCCAATTCACAACATAGCATATAATCTTCACAACTTAGGATTATTAAAATTATCATTGGAAGGTTATCAGAAGGTGGATTTGTGGAGGAATAAAAGCATACCTTTTGTATGTTTAAATAAAAATTTATTAATAGAAAAGAATAATATGAATTATTAGAATTTAAACGTTCAAGTAGAAACACTAGTAACAATGTAAGAAGTTAAGGATAGCAAGAGTTCGTAGTAGAAACTTGTGTGTATGTTTGTATGAGCGTTATCTTTGTCTTTAAAGTCTAAAAGAGTTCCGTTCGGTTATCAAGTATAAAAAGAGACAGATTAGTAAACGATGAAGAGGAAGGAGGTGAGAGAGAAAGAGAGAGGAAATAATAATGATAATCGCTTGACGTTTGTCAAGGGACGTGTTAATTAAGCTCGTCATTCTCTCTGGTAATACGAATTTCTAGCTCCACAAACGAAATAAAATCGTTTGTGGAGCTAGAAATTCGTCAAGGAGGGAAAAGAAGCAAGGGAAAAGGGTAGGATGAGGGAGATAAAAAGAAAAAAGAGAAAAAGGTGGTCCGTATCTCCACTCTGATTAGCCACAAGAAACACACATGTAAATTGTATATCTTCCCACATGTCTACACAGCAAACCAAAGGTTTTTGTTATTTAAATGTAAATCATCTGCACAACCAACAGCAACATTGCCTGATGATGAGAACCTATCTCGAAACATAGAAATTTCCGTGTCGCAATGTACAATTAATTCATAACTATATAATTATATTATGCTGTATAATACTCATTATATTGAGCACTGTTCACAATAAAATAAATGCCAGAGCACTCAAAAAAAAAACCTTGTGTCCTCTTCACCAGGATTATATATATATATATATATATATATATATATATATATATATATATGAGCTGTGATAGAGCGAATCAGATCTGCCGCTCGGTTGAAGAAGGTGGACTTTAGCGTGTTATATACAATGTAAACACACGCCAGTAGCTGAGAGTGTTCAAATTCACTACTGAATGAACGATGTGTAGATGCGTGCGTAGCTACTGTTTTTTCAAAGCCTACCATTCATCCATAGTGCTCTATTGGGATGTCATAAATATACTTTTTAATTAAAAACTGAATATCTACTAAAATACGAGTATCTATTAAAAATAATGTTCAAGCAAATATATATATAAGCTCACAGAAAAAGACTTTATAAAATGTATAAGATGAAAGTTATTTTGCTTCCTCAACAAACGAAAAAATCAACAAAATCTTCGGATTTCCAACAAGAAAATGTCCTCCACAACAAAGCAAACTTATCGCATTTGAAAACGATTGTTGGTTGGTTGTTTTACTTTATGGCATATCAACCTCGGCGGGTCATTTATTGCCAACTATTTTTTTTATTTATTTATTGCTGGTAATAACTTTTTCTTTCAACAATAAATTGTTGTTTTTTATATAAGTTTTGTGTCTAGTAATACTTTTTCCTTTTCGAGTATCAAGATTCAATGGGATTTGTTTTTTTTTTAAGAGCAGGGTCCCCAAGTCCTACCCTGTTATTTAACCCATAACTTGAGGGAAGAGACGCATTAATACCTTTTCCAAGGGTACCAGTGCTTAAGTAAATGCAGGATATTCAACTGGAATTTGAACTCAGCTCACCGATTTCTCTTTCCGAGCCGATATCCACTGCACCACAACGCACATCCGACACTAAACGCTTACAGCACCTGGTATTCCCAAGCGGTCACCCATCTAAGTACTGACCAGGCTCAACGTTGCTTAACTTCAGTGATCGAGCGAGAACCGGTGTATTCAACGTGATATGGCCGTAAATCATTTGAAAACGACATAACAAACTAGAAACAGGATAAATAAACAAAAAATTCTAAACCCAACTAAAAACAAAACTAAAAAAACGATAAACAAATCAGTAAAACTATCGATAAAAACTGACAAATCTTAGAAAATTTATAAAATGAAAATTAACGATTACAAAACATTAGTTGAAAAAGAAAATTACGAAATTGTATAAAACAACCGACAATAACATAAAAAAGCAACATAAACAAAGATGCAAATAATATGGCTGCTAAACAAAAAACTTGACAACAGAATGAAGCAACTACCGAAAACTGAATCATTCATTAAAATAAAAGACCATGAAGATAACTTCCTAAATAAGCCAACCTGCAGACTAATAAACCCCGCAAAATCCAACATCGGAAAAATAAGTAAACAAATAGTAGAAGAAATATGCTAAAAAACAAGGCGTAAATTAGAAAGAAACCAATGGAAAAATACAAAAAAGAAATAATCAATTGGTTCAACAATATTGCCAACAAAGAGAAATGCTTATTCATACAATTAGACATAAATGATTTCTACTCATCCATCAACGAACAAACACTAAATAATGCACTAAACTTAGCAAAACAATATACAAACTTCCAGAAGGAAGACCTAAACATTATCAAACATTGCAGTAGGTCTGTAGCTGTAGGGAGATGGTTATTGTTTCTTTGATTCGGCCTTGTGTCATACTTAACCGAACTCCCTACAGCTTACAAGTTTTATCCAGAATTATCATCAGAAGGTTGAAGCTGGTTGTCGATTGGAATGTGTATTTGTGTGGAAGAATAAAATATATACATTTTGTATGTTAAAATAGAAATTTATTACTGAAAAGTATAACCTGAATTGTAGTCGTAGTTAAAGTTCACTGAGAAACAAGTAATGAGTTAAGAGTATCAAGAGTTGAAGAAATGTTCATAGTACTAATTTGTTGGAAAGAGTTCATGTGCACGTATGTATGTATAAGCGTTTGTTCGATAGGAGTGTTTTAGGATGGAGAAGAAGAAGTAAAAGGAATCAGCACACAAGAAGGAAGGAGAACCAGAACAATATGCGACGCGACTTATGTTTCTAAAGTTTCTCCCGTTACATTTTAGTTGTTTCGTCTCGCTGCTCTCATCTGACTGTCTGACTGACGCTGACCGGAGCCTTTTATAGAATTTAGATTTTTCCCACCGAAAAAGAATTTAGATTTTTCCCACCATAAAATATTAAATGAAAAGAAACAAACATATGAGTTAACACTGAGAAAAAGCGGATATTCAAATAAACCTGATTACACAAACGAAGAGAGAAAAAAGGAATAGAAAAAGAAACAATCTGGTTTAATCCACCTTACAACAACAATATAAAAACACAACTAGGAACATTATTTTTTCAAAATAATAGACAAAAACTTCCTAAAACGCAACACACTATCGAAAATCATCAACAAAAACAGTCAAAATCAGCTAGAGCAGCATGGAGAATATGGAAAAAATATTAATCAACAAGAAAATACTTAATAAGACCAATAACAACAACACAAACCAACAACACAAAACGAACAAATGCAACTGCCGAAAGTAGAACAACTGTCCACTTAATAATAATGCCTAACCAACAACATACTATGTAAATCTACCGAGACAAATAAAACTAGTACAAATAAAAAGACTTACATAGGAGCAACAGAGACCTGGTTTAAAGAAAGATTCAATAATCACAAAACATCATTCAACACAGAAAAATACAACAACATCAGAACCCTATCAAAATATATATCGAACCAGAAAAAGCAACAACATTACCTCCAAAATTAAATGGAAAATAGTAAAAAGGGCAACCACCACACAAAAGCAAAAGTTGTAAATTATGCCTGCAAGAGAAGCTATCGTATTCAACGGCATAACTACTGAAAAATAATAACATAATAGGACACACTGTTAAAGTGCAAACACGCAGCAAGAGCTTTCATAACTGGTAGTAAAGTTTAATAAGTGGTAGTAAAGAGAATGAACGGAATCAAGGCTGCCTCGTTATTCTACGTCTCTTTACTGCCAAATATTAAACTTCAATACCAATTATAATAGTTCTACAATATAGTTTTATTAAACACATTTGATATATATATATATATATATATATATATATATATAGAGAGAGAGAGAGAGAGAGAGAGAGAGAGACATTCGAAGACAGTCCTGTTTCGCTTATCGCAGCTCATCAGTACGGATAGACATCCGATTGTTATGATTAAAAATTGTCCGAACTGACATAGTTGGAGATTCTAACTTCTAGTGTATGGGTGCTCAGTGGAGGAAAATATATACATACATATTCCCGTCTCAATAAGAAATCTGTTTGCGCTGACAAAGTTGATCTAGCCTCTGCTTCTGGAAAGGACCTACAATCTGTGATGAATCGGGGTAAGAAATGGTTCGTAAATTTTAATGCTTCCAAAATGAAGTTGTTCTTCATTAACCACCATAGAGAAGCTTTCCTACCTTCCATCAGTATGAATCACACCAATGTTCCCGAAAGCAGTTCATTGCGCTTCCTCGGCCTCACTCTTTCAGTCGATTTCAAGTGGATTAAATACATTGAATCAATAAGTACATATGCTGCTAAGAAAGTTGGATCGCAATGCCAAGCCAGGAGTTTTTCTCGTCACAATCTATTTTGCACATATACAAATCTACAATGCATTGGTCAGGTGCTCTTGCTGTTCATCTCGGGGTTCTCGACAATATTCAAAGAAGGATCTGTGATATAATTAGTCCCGATTTTGACTTCCTCACCGACGACATGTGGCTTCTCTCTGTCTTTATTACAAGTATTTTCATGACTTCTGCTCTAACGATATTTATTCCCTCGTCCTCCGCCCACATCAATATACCCGTGCAACTAGATTGGCAACTAGGTCCCACCCTTTAACCGGAAAAATACGCCAGTATAACCGCCACTCCCACTTCAGCAGATTTTATCTTTGCACTTAAACTTCCCCATACTTGCTTCCCTGACAGCTACAACCTTCAAAGTTTAATTTTCTTTTTTGTCATCCCAATCTTATCATATAACCCCTGTGCATCAGTGGCAGTATTGAGTTGCTTAGGGTAAAACGATAATATATATAGCAAAAGAAAAAGAGAAAACAACCCCTATGAGTGATAACATCATAACAATATTCTCACAAAAATTTGAAGTCGGTAAGAACCTGCTCAGTTAAAGTGACAAATTATTTGCACTAAGACTATCACCGCTCAATCCCCCCCGATATGAAACATATTGCAATTAAAACCTGCTACCGAAAGTGTCTTTTATCAGTAAAACTTCTAAAAAAACAATCTCAGAGACAAAAACTATCACAACACAGCACTATGTATATCCTCCTTATTATAATAAAGACCGTTGTATATATATATATATATATATATATATTGATTGATTGATTGTTTAATATTTAGTTTTTGGTCATGATAGAGTTAGACCAATACACATTTGTATTAAAAAGTGTTCGATACAATTATATTGCAGAATTTTTGAATATACTCGTTTAAAAATGGAAAATATAATTCGTCATCCACATACAAATCTGTTTCACAGCTCATCAGTGTGACTACACATCCACTTGCTTCTGGCCGGGATCCAAACTCGACCGTTTTGGTGTCAGTCTGAGTAGCTAACCCCTAGGCCATAGGCGTATGGAACTTTTAGCGTCTTGTATTTAAGCGGGGGTATACACACGCTAGTGACCGAAAGAACTCAATTCTTCGTTGAAGAATAATGCATAAATTGCGGAAGAGGTAACTATTTTTTTTCAATTTTCCTCTCTAGAGAGCTCAATCGTAATGAGCGCATAATATATATATATATAATTTTCAATATTCAAAAATGTTGAATGAACATTTCGACATAAAATCCCTAAGAGAGATTTTACATCACCTCAGCAACGGTCCTTCTATTCAAAATGGAAATAAAAATAAGAAGAGAGAAAGATAAAAAGAAAAAGAAAAAATAATAAAAAATGACGGTTAAGATTTAGAAAATTTTCGTCACAAAAAATTCCGGAAGTAATTCATGTCTAATTTTAGATTTTAACTTTTAGATAGAGTCGTAAGTGAAGAAATGGAAAATTTGGATTCGTCTAGCTTACAAAAGAAGGTGTTAGGAGTGGTGTTACATTGAGAATAGGGTTAAACAAAACAGAAAGGGGAGTGGGAGGTAAGAAAAATAAATAAAAAAATAATAAAGACAAAGAAAGGGAAGAATAGAAAGGAAAAAGAGAAGAGAAAAAAAAAAGAAAAATTTTCATATTAGAAACGCTCGATACGTGTCAAACAAAAATAACCTTATACATGGGTTAAAGTATTAGAAAACAGAGACTTTTTTGAAAAAGAAAATTTAGAGGAAAAATAGTAGGTAAAGAATTAAAAATTAAAAAGATTTTAAAGTTAATCTGATAGATACCTACAGCAGGTATCGATAAACTAAATAAAATAAAATAAAATAAAAAATAAATTTAAAATAAGAATAAAGATAAAGATAAAAGAAAACTATAAATTTTTTAAAAAAATTTTTAATTAATTTTTAAAAAAATGTTTTATATGAAAATTTATAAAAATTATGAAGTGAAAAAGATATATATACTAGCAAAGGAAATCGGGGGTTTAGTAATTTTTAAAAAAGTAGACAAACAGAGGAGACTAGGAGTGGAAGGTAGAGGAGTTAAATACTATTTAAAGTTAAAGTAATTTACCAAAAAAACATTAAATTTATATATAACATCCTAAAATTAAGAATTAGAATTTAAAATTTAAGTGTTCACAAAACACGCTTTATGACGGCATTTACTAATGAATTCCTTTCGAAAATTCAAGAGTAGGTTCTGGTAAGGGTACTTTAATATCATAATTTTTTCTAACAGACACAGATAGCACCTATCACGGAAATTCCTCGAAATACGGGCTGAACCTATTAGTTTCCAGCTAATTACAGGGTCCAACCCTTCTTCCTTCATTTTCCAGAAACTCCGTGAAAGGGCTGTCTGGTATTTTTGACCCGGGTTCGAAAATGAATAACTGTGGTTGTAAAATCTCTGCTTAAAAGGTCCCGCGGACATACCAATATAAGCCCGGTAATTATTTTTGTTGTTTGATGGAGAAATGCGGCCTTCATAAATTACCTAGGTGGATTCACATTTGCCCTCCACCGGGCAGGCGTCCACAGATCTACAATTGCAATCATTCAAAATTCCGGACCCAGAGTCAGTATTACTTAATTTATTTAGAATATATCTATTATGAGAATTTATGATATTGTCTATATTTGAGGTACAAGAAAAGCTGATTTTTAGAGACAACCAATTAAAATTTTTTCGTAAAGGATTATTGCTATTAAAATGTTTGTTTACTAATTTGAGAAAAACTTACCAATATTGATATTAGTTAGTTTACAATAAGGAGGGTTAAACCAAATTATCTTCCTTTTTCTACAGATTCTTTTAGTTTTAGTTTTAGATGATTCGGGGTCTATTGTAGGTTTATTATACGTTAATTTGTTCTTAAATCCGCTTTTTTGAAGAGCCTTTGAGCTCTCCTCCTGTATCATATTTATTATTAAATTTTTTAATATTAATTAGGATCAGGTTCTTGGGATTTACTTTCCTACTTTTCCGTTTCGGATTAAAGTATTATAATATATATATATATCTCAGAGGTAGAATCGCTATTTATATATATATATATCCTCTTTATTATAATAAAGACCTATATATATATATATATATATATATATATATATATATCCCTCTTGTCACGCTCATGTAGATAGAGACAATTGCGAGACAGCGTTGGCTCAGTCCATTCTCTTCACTACCAGGTATTAAAACTCTTGCAGCATGTTTTCTCTTTATCAGTTTCTTTTTTTTATTTTTTGCAATGATTATGTCGTCGAGTAGTGAAGAATCCTCTCAATTATATTAAAGACAGAAATTTTCATATCACTTGTACTGTCAACAAATTTTCTATTAGATGAAGTTTAATCGATATGCTTAGCATTGAGTATGGAAGCTGGGCTAGAATGTCAAACTAGTCGTCAGCAGGCGTCCTGGGGATCGAATCCTGGCAGTGATGCATTGTCTAAGTTTTGGATATAAGATAAAACGTCGTGAAGAAGGCAGTCAGCAGCAAAAACTGTCAACAGTCTGCACGTCGGGAAATGCGAAATTAAAGAATTTTTGTACGTTCCCCTAAGCAACTTCCTCCGGTTACTTCCTAGAATAGGTGCTTGTACGTCTATTGCTTTCGTGTAATAAAACGAATAATAAAAAGACATCGTAATCTACTGATACAGTTTATGAGATGGCGTTGGGATTGAAAGAGATGACGGTAGTGGCGACACGGAACGCAACATTCAAGTTATATGCCAGAAATTATCAGGACCAATACAACAATTGTTGAGTGGTCTTTCTTGAAACTAAAACTGGAAAAGTTGGTCGATACCAGTTGGTATCTACTAGGTGCAGAGTAGGATCATCACTGGATGTGAGTGACTCTAGAATGTGGACGAGGCAGTTTCACTGAGAGGAAAATGATTTAGAATCTCATACATCCCCGTGAGAAGAATCCAAGTTTAGCGAAAGTCGCCAACCCAAATGCCGATATTATTTGATGAACTTTGGAGCTGAATAAACAATGTTAACTATACAGGATTTCGTCTTACAAAAGTATGATACTCGGTTTTATCAACTTAGAATTTGTCACGGTTTCTTCTCAACAATTTAAACTCTTCAAATAAAATTATTTTCTTTCGAAAATTTATAGAAACATTTATTTTTCATTGTTTATTTCATTTTCAAACAAAAACTCTAAAACTACATTTACAAGTACAAAAGAAATGAACAAAATATGTCGAAATTTTAGCATGACAACGCTTCCGTTCCTCGAAGAAAATAATATGACTGCGTCTAAGTAAAAAAGGCAAGGAATTAGTACAACACATCTGTGCTATATTGCATATCAGTACGTAACGATTTGTCTCCAAAGAGGATTAAAGTTGTACTTAATAACAGAATGAATGTATGAATGAGATAAATGAAAATTGTGTTTGACGCCATTTTCTTTTTGGCAGACATAACGAAAAAATACAAATGAAAACGGAATTGGCAAAAAAGAAACCAATTACGGTCTTCCGTCCCTTCCCCACTGACAAAAAATACAGACGAAGAATGATTTTCGATTTTTCCTTTTTCAAAAAGAATAGCTAACATTATCTGGATTATTAGACGAGAAATCGATTCCTGCAATAAATAGAAATTGAATTGGGTCGTATTCTTTTGTACTATGCACTCACATATTTATACTATTATATATATATATATATATATATATATATATCTGTGTGTGTTGGAATAATCCGTATTTCTGTTTTATATATATATATATATATATATATATATATATATATATATACAAGTATAGGGTAGGTATGGATGAAATAATATTCCGTATCCAGAGAAACACTATTCTTAAAAAAGTACTCAATACAAAGTAGTGCTAATAATATTTATTCAGAAATCTAAACTTATTTATAAATGGAACTTTTTGTCTGTGTGTGTGTGTGTGTGTGTGTGTGTGTGTGTGTGTGTGTGTGTGTCCGTTACCTATAGATTCCGAAACGGCTGAAACGATTTTCTTGAAAATTCACACGGTTGTACTATAAGCGTCTGCGAGTGTTCTTAGCTAGGTTTTGTGTCGAGGTACCTCCGATAAATATCGAAAATCGATAATCGAAAAAATCGGGTTATAGAAGGAGTGGTCCGATTTTAATCAAATTTGATACACTCATAGACAAAGACATAAGAAACGATATTCAAAAGTTTCTAGGTTGCAGTTTTTACAATAGTGCAGAAAATCGATAATATATATATATAAAAGCAAGATGTTTGTGTGTGTGTCTGTTTATCTGCCTGTATGTCTGTATTTTTTTCAGCCCTTTTATTT
This sequence comes from Ascarosepion bandense, assembly GCA_037127315.1. Taxonomy (NCBI): domain Eukaryota; kingdom Metazoa; phylum Mollusca; class Cephalopoda; order Sepiida; family Sepiidae; genus Ascarosepion; species Ascarosepion bandense. Next base: position 186,379 of record JBBBDQ010002178.1, read on the forward strand.
TAGTTTTTGCTCCGGGTTTGGCTCTAAGTAGGTATAATTGTAGTTTTTAGTCTCGGCCATGATACCTTTTACTCAGAGGACTTATTTAGCCTTCAAAATTCAGTTTACGACGAAAAAACTTATTTGATATCGATGCCAGGAAATCAAAATTTGACTTACATCCATTCATTTTTCTTTCAGTCTACGGTTTCGCTTTAACTGGAAACAACTATTGCTTTTTAAACTTTCGTGCCAACGTCCAAAGAGTCTGAGCTCCAGGACCATGGATTAGTTGTAAAGCTTTCATTACACCCGAGCAACGCCGGGCTATATTGCTAGTTATAAGAGAAATATGTTATAAAATCATTACAAAAGTAGCTATTTTGTTTTAGCACTACTTGTGTCTTATCAAGTAGTGTCGAAACAAAATAGCTACATTTGTAGTTTTAACAGATCTATGATATAATTTATATATATATATATATATATATATATATATATATATATATATATATATATCTGTTGATAGAGATGTCGTACTTATACGTGAATTTACAATATGTACAAAATATTTAATAATATAGTCATCCTCTACTGCTGTTAAGCTCCGTGAAACCGTTTAATTATGGTGTCACTTCCACAATGTCCATATATTTTAATTTGAAAATTAGCGTTCCTAAATACACTAAGATGACGACAGTAACTTGACGGATAATGAATAGAGAAGGTCAAAAGTACACAAACAAAAACAAGAACTTTGGACAATTTTTACATAAAGTCGACCAAGATTTGCAACAATTTAATTGTAAACATAAAATTAAAATAAAAAAGGTCCACCTTGTCAATTCAATAAAACCAGCACGCGGTATATATATATATATATATATATATATATATATATATATATATATATATTAGTCATCCACATTCAAGTCGGCTTTGCTGTATCACAGATCATCAGTGTGGCTAGTTATCCACTTGCTTCCAGCCGAGATTGATACTCGACCGATTAGGTGTCAGTTGGAGTGCCTACTCCCTGAACCATCAGCACATGGAATGAGAGAGAGAGAGAGAGGAAATTTTAGCGTTTTATATATATGCTGAGTATACATACGCCAGTCGCCGGGAGAACTCAATTCATTACTGAAGAGTAATGCGTAAATCGCCGAAGTGGTAACTGTTTTTAAAATTTTCCTCTCTAGAGAGCTCAATCGTAATGAGAGCATAATTTATTAGTCATCTACATACAAGCCTGTTTCGCTGTATCACAAATCTCTCTCTCTCTCTCTCTCTCTATATATATATATATATATATATTATAAATTATATTTTAGAACATGGATATTAATTATAAATTATATTCTAGAACATGTACATATTTTTTTATAAATATCCGTTACAAACGTACATTTGTTTCAACATTGAGACATTCAACTTTCAATGTCGAAACAAATTTACCTTTGTAATTGATACTTACAAAAAAAATTATGTACAACATGTTCTAGAATATAATTTATAATTAATATTCAAAGCTCTATATATTATATATCGAGCACTGTTTTAAATTAATGTTTTGGACGTTGTAAATATTCTGTCTCCGTTCTACATACAATCGGATATATATATATATATATATATATATATATATATATATATATATATCTGAGATTAAGTATTGTAACTACACTTTTTACATTGTTCGGTCTGTTATGCATTTCATTATAGTCATATTCACAACCTTTCGACCGTTGTACACTTCTTCAGGAGATATACGTTAGAATTTGGAACTGAACCCTTATTTCATCCACTGGAGAAGATTGTTCTACTTTCATGCGTCATGCTTCTTCCGGATATCACAGTATCAGTCATTTTTTTTTTAGTAATTCAATTTGCCAAGTTTTTATTCACCTTTGCTGTGGCCAGGTATTGAACACGAAACTCTTCGGAAATGTGTTATGGTTTAAATAACACACCTTTAATGATGAGTCTGGACGTTTGAATAAAGAACTTCAGCGAGTCAAAAAACACCTTTGGAGTCATTTTTCACGTATTTCTTACAGACCTCAACGAAAGTGCATCGGCAAATTTTATATTATGTGTGGGAGAAAACGAGATAAAAAAGTGGTGACGATTTATAACTTTCGACAGAGTTGAGCAACTTACCCATTACCAAGTCCAGAGAATTTTTTCAAAGTTGGATCATTCTGAAACGTATTTACAAATGCAGGTTAAAGAAGAATGTTCAGGCTTAACGCACATGGGATTGTATATGTCCAACCGACTGTTTTTGGCTTAAAATGGCTCCATCTATATTTTAACAAGCTTTCATTAACTTACGCGCAAATACCGTTGGGAAAGGTATAAATCCGTCTCTTCTCTCCAGTTATGGCTCAAATAACAGGACAGATTGGGTTCTATAGCTTTGGCTGGCACCCAGTCTACCGCAGAAAGTAATGGCAACATACTGCGGAATAATCATCTGCCCGGTCAGTCATGTCTCGAAAGAGGCATGATCACCCAAGCGTGTATCACGTATGGCACTTAACTGACTGACTGAATATAATACTTGAAAACATGATTAAGGCTTCTACTGGTCATAAAGTGGATAATCAGATTTATAATGTTATAAAGTAATAAACTGATCCCCCACTAATTACTGCTTAATAGATAGATAGATAGATAGATAGATAGATACTAAGCAAAAGAGATAGATAGATAGATAGATAGATAGATAGATAGATAGATAGATAGATAGATACTAAGCAAAAAGATAGATAGATAGATAGATAGATAGATAGATAGATAGATAGATAGATAGATAGATACTAAGCAAAAGAGATAGATAGATAGATAGATAGATAGATAGATAGATAGATAGATAGATAGATAGATGTGCTTATACGAATGAAGAGAGAGAGAGAACGGATATTACATTTCTTTGATGTCTATATAAGCCATTCTTGTTGACAATTCGTGTCGAACTTCTTCGTATATGACAAACTATTTACGATTTCATATTTGAAATATTCAGTTCATCATTTTCGGTTGAGTGCTTTACAAAAATCAATGTTTTATCGATGACCATATTTCAAAATACGCTCCCTTCTCTTTCTTTTTTATTTATCTTTATTTTTCCTTTCATCTCATTCAGACTGCCCTTCTCTCGAACTCCTCCACCACTCTTGGCAACAGTTGAAGCCCCTTTAATAAATATACTAACGCTAGTGTTCTGTCTAACGGCTTTTAACACACTGGAAATTTAAAACAACAACGGCCCTCAGTGAAATCAATCTGCTCAATATAAAAATATAACATTTTTTGTTTTGTTTTTTGTTTCAGCTAATAAAAAAACATTCAAAAGAAATTAAAGAACCAACTTTATTTCACTTTTATGGAGGCCAATTTTTGTTTAAAAGGATACGTAACGGTCGAGTCACACAGAGTGTCTCAGTGTACCGAAATTGGCAGTCAAACCGTTCTGTTTGAGCTTCGAAGCACAAAACCAAAGTAAAACCTGAAACTTTCCAACATCAGAGGAATCCAATTTAATTAGCGACCGAAGACTGTAAGAAAAAACGTTGTTCAATTCAATGATCATCTGAGACTACTTTTCTATACTAGTTTTAAATCAATTCAAATCTCTATCTACTTTGAAAGGAATGTGATTTCATGCACTTTAATCCTACAAGTCGAATTAATGCAAAAATCAATGAGCAGATAGGTTCACCTGTCATCTGTTCACATTTCTTCCCCGTTTTTTTTTTAAAGGAGTAAAGTTTTATCCTTTGTTTCCTGTTTAAGATTAGGTTTCCGGTTCCTTCTAAATTCTCCCCATTCTCTTTCACACCCAGTAAACTCTTGCGTTTTAATCACTTTACTTGGGATGAAATGATTGAAAAAAATTTCCTGGCGCACAAATGAAAGAAACATTATTAACACTACATTTCTTTTTGGCAAACTGTTTATATTCAGAAATGATTTGATTCTAATAAATTTGTTACTTGTGATACGTCGATATCAATTCTTTTTTATTGAACTACAAATATTCGAAAGTCTCAACTCAACGATATCTAATAACTTAAAAGACAAACACCAATCATACAAAAGCTTGTTTTCTTGTTTTATTTTAAGGCCTCAGCTTAGTTCATGCTTCGCATCTTTTCGGTTAAACCCTGTAACCAGTTTTTTCTTATGTAAACAATTTACCACTTTAGCGATTCTTCTATATAAAACAATGAACTTAGCTCACTGGTGACCCTGTATATGAATTTACTCGAGCCACAAGATTAGCAACTGGGTCTCACCCTTTTACTGAGGAAATAAAATGTAAACGCAAATTCTACTTCAACAGCTTCTTTTCTCGCACTTCCCACCTGTGGAATTTGCTTCCGTTTACTTGCTTCCCCGCCAGCTGCAATCTTTCATTGTTCATTCTTTTAATTTTTCATTCTTTCATTATTCATTCTTTCATTTTTCTACTTTCATTTTTCATTGTTTCATTTATCCTTCTTTCATTTTTCATTCTTATATTATTTATTCATTCATTTTTCATTTTCATTATTCATTCTTTCATTATTTATTCTTTCATTTTTCATTCTTTCTTTTTCATTTTTTCATTTTTCATTTTTTCATTTTTTTATTCTTTCATTTTTATTCTTTTATTTTTCTTTCTTTCATTTTTCATTTTTTCATTTTTTTATTCTTTCATTTTTATTCTTTCATTTTTCTTTCTTTCATTATTTATTCTTTCATTTTTCATTCTTTCTTTTTCATTTTTTCATTTTTCATTTTTTCATTTTTTTATTCTTTCATTTTTATTCTTTTATTTTTCTTTCTTTCATTTTTCATTTTTTCATTTTTTTATTCTTTCATTTTTATTCTTTCATTTTTCTTTCTTTCATTATTTATTCTTTCATTTTTCATTCTTTCTTTTTCATTTTTTCATTTTTCATTTTTTCATTTTTTTATTCTTTCATTTTTCTTTCTTTCATTATTTATTCTTTCATTTTTCATTCTTTCTTTTTCATTTTTTCATTTTTCATTCTTTTATTTTCATTCTTTCATTTTTCATTCTTTCATTATTCATTTATTCATTATTCATTATTCATTCCTTCATTTTTCATTCTTTCATTTTTTCTTTTCAGTTTTCACCTTTTTTTGGTCTACCTTCTGTCATTCGTTTTTGTTTGTCTTTTTCATCTTAATGCTTCTTTCTTTTCAATTTTTCATTTTTACATTCTTGCTTTCATTCATTATTTTTCATTCATTCGTTTATGTCATTTTATTTTATTGCCTTTCTAAACTGGATTTTCTTTCTTTCATACACTTTTTCGATTTTTCTTATCCTTCTGGAATTTATTCCTCCATTCATTTTCATTTTCTTTTTCCATATCTTTTTTTATTTCATCTCCATTCCTTCTTTCATATTTGAGAGTGTTTGTTTGGTTTTATTTCTAAGTAGCATTCAGCTTTCAATTCATCTAAAATCTTTTACTATTGGTGAAAAGATTAAAGCTACTTTTAGCTTTTTCTTCTTCATCATCTTTTCGTTCTTCAAAAAAACAAAACAAATACATTTAGTGAAAGCAATATAATCCCCAAATACTAAAACACTCGACAAACTCTCTCGGGATTAGATTAAAGTGTTATGAACAAAATCAAAGCAAATAAAAAGAAAACTAATTTCATTCGGACACTGAAATGGTTCTTTCTTTCACGACTGGCACTGTGGTTTCTGAATAGCAGACATTGAGAAAGCAATAGGCAGCTCCGTCTCCTAAGATCTTTCTTAGTTGACAATGAAAAATCATCTCATCATCATGTCTCCCTTTTGTCTCTTCATTTTGATTACCACAAATTGAATGCAAAATAACCTTAACGGAACCCAAAAGCAGCTAATAACCAATTATGCAATGATTGCTTCTTCTTTGATGGCGATTCACAATTACTTTGCAAAACTCCATAAGATATTCTGTTCTTTTGTCATCAGGCAAGCAAATCGGAGTTTTCAAAAAAGAGGAAAGAAAAATGAAAATTTATAAATGTGTAGTTATTTACCTTTCAATTTCATTTACACCGATTTTAATCTGTTCTTTCTTTCTTTCTTTTTTTCTTTCAAACGTGCTCTCTAACTTTATATATACTGATTAAATCTTCCTTTTTGGCCGTTTTCAACGAAACATTCCTGAAAGAAACTTTAATAGCTAGCTAGATAGATAGATAGATAGATAGATAGATAGATAGATAGATAGATAGATATGAACGGAATGAAGGAATAGATAGATAGATAGATAGATAGATAGATAGATAGATAGATAGATAGATAGATATGAACGAATGATAGATAGATAGATAGATAGATAGATAGATAGATAGATAGATAGATAGATAGATAGATAGAGTTAAATAAAACTCAATGAATTACTTACTTTATATATATATATATGTGTGTGTGTGTGTGTGTGTGTGTGTGTGTGTGTGTGTGTGTGTGTGTGTGTAAAAATATACTCAGTTATGATCTGAGATTAAGGACAAGATGGTTAAATAAAAAGAAGACAAGAGGTAAAACTGTATTTAAATCACCTACGCGTTTCGTCCTGTGATTTTGTCAAGGCAAAAAGACGAAATGAGCTTTATTCTAAATTACGTATTTATAAACAGTGTTGGCAACTAGAAAAAAAAAACGATCACAAATTATTCCAAAAGAATATTTTAGTTTTAGAACTCCTTCATGTGTAGTGCAATGTCACAAGATATTAAAATGAAGGGAATTTAACCGTTTTCTTTGGACTTTTTATTATTTATGTTAGTCTGTTTGAGTATCATTGCCATAAGAAAAGGTGAGATTGGGAAAAAATCGGGGCGTAAATTCATATTTTGGTAGTACTGGATTATGGCGGCGCACTCAATATGTGTGTGTGTGTGTGTGTGTGTGTGCGCGCGTGTGTGTGTGCGTGTGAAATATATGGCTTTAAAATTGAAGTTTCCTCTAATCTAACATTAGTTAATTATTTAGACATTACCCTTAAGCTGAACGACAGCTCCTACCAACCTTATCTCAAAGTCAATAATATCCCCAGCTATATTAATACCCATTCCAACCACCCTGATACTATTATAAAGCAAATACCCAATATTGTTAACACGAGGATTAAGTAGTTATCGTCCAACCTCAAAATTTTCAATGAAAATAAATTCTACAACAAGGCCCTTCAGGAAAGCGGCGTCAAAAATAAATTTGTATATGAAAAACAAGTTATTAATTCTGAACCATCTAGTATTAAAAAATAAACGTAGAAAAAGGAAGTAATATGGTTTAACCACCCATTCTGTAGACAATCTAATATTAATATAGGAAAGTATTTTCTTAAACTAGTAAGTAAATATTTCCATACCAACGATCCACTACACAAAATCTTCAATCAAACACTCATAAAATTAGCTACTCCTGCATATACAATATAGACAGTATTATCAATTCCCTTAGTAATCAAATTTTAAAGAATGTAGAAAAAATGACACTAAAACACATATTTTAACTTTTTGCAATTCTAGGTTCGTTAACAGTTGTCCGGTCAAAGGCAAATATAGACCTACCTAAGTAATTCACAAAGCCCAAATCTCACCCACAAATAGCAAAACGAATTACCAAATTTACATTAAAATTTCTGCAGGAGAATTTAAACAACAATACTACATCCACAAACACAACTTTTCTAACCCCAATCTAAAATTCCAGACATTCCTTTCCTGAAACTTTTTGGAAATGAGAGAAGAGAGACTAAACCCCATAGTAAGTAGGAGACTAATAGAGTCGGCTCGCATCTCTCAAAACCTTTATATATACATATATTTCATTTCGAAATGTGGTAGTTGCCGATGAGATGCGAAATCTCTCTTAAGGATTTCATGTTGAAATGATCATTCGAAATTTATTTTATTTTATAATTGGCTCTGTAATTTTAATTACATTGAGCTCTCCACCTGTATCATTTTTTAATATTAAAATATTAATATTAATTAGGATCGGGTCTTTGGGATTTACCTTTCTACTTTTCCTTTTGGATTAATGTTATTTTATATATATATATATATATATATATATATATATATATATCCTCCTGTTACGCTCAGAGGGGATACCTGTGAGGAAATAGCTGATAAACCTCTAAAATATTTTGCTGTCAGTTTTTACGGCAGGGGTACACTCGGAAGATATAAATCTCAATGGATGTGTGTCTACAAAAACCTTAACATTACTTACATATATAACGTTGGTCAACTATCTGTGTCTGTGTACATGTGTGTGTGTGTGTGTGTGTGTGTGTGTGTGTGTGTGTGTGTGTGGAAATATGTAAAACTATGACAAGAAAATTTCTGGAAATGGCCATCTTCTCAATAACGGAACGAATTTTTCCATTGCCCAATCCTTTACTCAAATCGTAGAATCGCTTCTCGTCTCCCTAGCAAAACCGAGAAACGGGCTTCTCAGCTAGATTTATTTCTTACATCCTCCTCTCGGTTTCCTCTTGCTCTTGCCGATACTACTCTCCCATCTACTCTGTGGTAGCTATTGATATTTTCGTTCCAAACATCTATTAAACACGAACCTCCTATCCATAAGACGTCTTTCTGTTACCAAATATGCTAATTGGGACTCACTCCGTAATTTTCTTAGTGACGCCCTCATAGACTGACATCTCCAATTGAAAATTTCGCCACTGAGGTTTCTTCTTATGTCGGGACCGGCATGGACACTTTCATCCCTTTTCGGAAATACCAGGTGAATCCATTCCACTGGAGCTATAGCTCTCAAAAGCCACTATTTTCGCTTCCGTCCAAAAGGCACCTATTCATTGCTGTCAACTGTATCTTGTATCGTATTGATTGATTAACTGGATTTTTTTTCACAACTTTTGGCAGGTTATTTCAAACAAGAAAATAATTTCTAAGAATTTCGAGGGGAAGATAATAAGTAATTAATGATACAAATCCTTTTAATGTAACCCATTGCTGGGGGAATCAAAAGTGGATTCACAACTTTCCCAATGTTATATCCTTGTAAGTAAATAAAACGAACTCGGCTTGAATTGAAAAACGCCTCTCTAATATCCAGTTACACCAAATGCACATATAAGTTTACAACACCTGATATCACTAAGCAGTCACCCATCTTGCCAGTGACCAGACTCGACGTTGCTTAACTTTGTTAATCATACGAGAACTGGTATTTCAATGTTGTATAATATGGAATCGATTATTATTATTACATTACATTGCATTTAAATATATGGTTCTGTTATCATTTCGAGCTCTCACGCGGTATGACGTCATAGAACCGCATTACAAATTTAAGAACTGCATTTGCTATTTTTGATAACTGCTAACGTTGCTTAGCTAAGTTTTATGTGAACACATGATAAAATCGTCGCTGATGGTGGATGTTTTTATGTTAACGTCCTTGTAACATCTCTGAAGATGGCTCATGTGAGCCGAAAGCTTAGAACCAGCTTAATAAAAAAAATATCCAGATGTGGAAGAATTTCCTTTTTATTTTCACCTGAAATTCAAGCCAAAATACAATGTTTGGAACGGCTCATGACTAAACATAATAGACATTCATTGTTTCTTATATTTAACAGTATATGTTTAGAAAATTATCTACTGCCTATATATATATATATATATATATATATATATTATAATTTTGTATATATATATATATATATATATATATATATATATATATATATAATTTTGTATATATATATATATATATATATATATATATATATATTTTAATTCAGATACTTCAATCCAAGGGAAAAAGCAGGAAGGTAAATTCCAAAAACCCGATCCTAATTAATATTAACAATTTTATTTTAATATTCAAAAATGATACAGGAAGAGAGCTCCATGTAATAAAATATTACAGAGCAACTTTTTTAATATATATATATATATATATATATATATATACAAATTATTGATGTATAAGTCTTTCTCTTAAATTTTAATTTAACTTTTTTTTTTTTTTTTACCGAAAGTTACTGTTCCTGGAAAGAAGCTGTCATGATGGAACTGCATTCTTAGTCACGGAATACGAAGAGAATGACGATGATTGTTTCCAGTTGCTGTGACATGTCTTGCCCGCGCTCTGAAGGTTAAAAGAAGGAATGTAGCTCTCCTGCACATTTGTATAGTGATTCAGCAGTGAGAGGCTTACGACAGGAAATGTCGAGTGGAAATTAGTTCATCACTCACGAGACTTCGAACACGCTTTTGATCTACATCTGGATTAGCTAGTATGGACTGGTTATCTCTATCCCAATTTTTGGCTGTAGTAAACCAATTTGGATTAGATCTGGTTCTTATAAACATAAGGCAATACAGGAGTCAGGTAAAAGGCGCCAAACATTGAGTTATAATAGACCTGGGTAGGTCTGATCGGGAGCCTGGAGGTTTTGAAGAGCGTGAAATGACCTTTTAGGTGCTGTTGTTTCCATGTTCACCCTTTTTAAGGCCCCATTTATATGCACAAAATGAACCCGCAAAAAAAAAACTCTTTGAAAATATAAAATAGATTTTATTAGTAAAATTAACATAAATATATTTTTATATTTAAAAAAAAAACCACACACAACACATATTTACAATAAAATTACAAACAAGATATTTTGATATTAAAATTCACATAAAAATATTTTTATATAAAAAATGACCAACAATAGATTTTATAGTAAAATTACCAACAATACAATTTTAAAGAAAATAGCTACCGATACATTTTATCTGTAGTCGAAGGTATACAACTGCGTTCAAAGTATATAGATTTTGGTATTAAATAACCAATTGAGGTTGATATGACACTAAACAAAATCAACCCAACCAATCTATTGAACTATGAGAGGTCGAAGAGACTTGGTTATCTAGATTTTTGGAAATGCATTGTTGTATCTTCTGTATAGATATTTAGTTGATATATTTCATGTAGATCGTTAATATAAAGCAGAGAGAGAAAGACAGGGGGTGAGGCATAGTATGAACGAGAAGGGCGCCATAGCAAACGTCTTCATTGATTTTTTCAGAGGACTGGCGAAACGACATCGACCTTCAAGAACCTACCTTTCTTGAAGGACTTGATAAATGAGAAAAATATTCCATAGGTTCCATCGGGTAAGAGTTTGTGTAGCAACCTCCGATGTCGTAGCTTGTGAAAGTTCTTTGATATAAGCTAGAGTGATTGTCTTCGTGAGGAATTCATTCTTTAGTGTTTTCGTGTGTAATGACATTTAGAACATCGCGAGTTTCATTACAAATCTTCTGCTCCGTGAGAGTGGGTGGAACTCGTGTGGGGATAGCCACTTGTCGTCTAACGTCGAGTTTTTGCAAAGTGTCATGCGTTATCTGACGAGGATGAAATAATCTAAAGCCCGTTGATGGTAATTGACACTGACACTTTACCTTTATTTAGAGTCTCTGCTTCACTTCTTTTTTTTTTTTTTTTTGGCCTTTTGTGTCATTCATTTTTTTTCTCTTTCTTTATTTTTATTTCTTTTTTTTCTTATCCTCTTCCTTTCGCTTTCCTTCTCGTCACTCTCTGTCTTCCATTCTCCTTTTTTCTTTCTTTCTTGTTCTCTTTTTCGTTCTTTTTTCTTCCTCATACTTCTTTCTTAAATTCTATTCCTCTACATCTTTTATTCCTAACTCCCCCTTTTCTTGCGTTTTTATTCGTTTTTATGTACCATTAAAATATTAAATCTATTTTCTTGCTATTGAACTCGAATCATTGTAAATAGAAAACGTAATAAGTCGTTTGCTTTAAGTAAAGCGATTTCTCCAGAGATTTCTACCTTTAAGACCGGAATCAGATTACCAATTCCAAATCAATGAATTTGAAAAAAAAAAGAGAGAGAACAAATATTTTTGAGAATTGAAAAAACGAAGCATATGATTTAGCGATTTTGTTTTTTAATATATTTTATTCCAGAATTTAGGTATCTTCAGGGTGGCCAGTAAAAAAGCTACAGCTTATGATTGCTAATCTTGTGCATGAATCTCGATAGCTGAATAAATTTATTTCTGAATTTACCAATTCTTTTTTTTTACTGAGCACCCTGTAGATCATTTCTTCTATGTGCCGTGTCCTTTCAGGACGTAGGCAATCATGGCCCTCCACATCTCCCTATCCCTAGTCACTCTTAACAGGCTTTCTCTCGTTATTCTTCCTAAACCCCGCACTGACATCCATTTGATCAAGCACATCAAGTATGCTTCACTATGCTTTCCCAAGTCTCTCTTTCTCTCGATCTAGCCTGTGAGTATCATATTTTCCAAGCCCTCTTTCCTCACTACATGTCCCAGCAATTTCAGCTGTCTTTTCCTGGTGTTAAGTATTGGTTTCCTTTGTGTTCTTTTCAGAACCTCGTTGTTGTTTACATGTTTGGCCCATGGTATTCTCAGCATCCTTCTGTAGAACCAAATTTCCGTTGATTCAAGTCTTTCCTTTCTTTAAAGATATTGTCTAACATTCACTGCCATATTCAAGAATAGTAATCACACACCAATCCAGCAATATCTTTTTTATTTCTAGCAAAATTTTCCTGTATCTTAATACTCTACTCAGCTTCTAGAATGCATCCTTGGCCATGCCAATTGGCTTTCGAGTCTCAGGGTCGCACTTACCGTCCTCAGAATGCGTCCTAGATATTTAAGTTTCTGGACCTGTAGATAACAATAAACATATTAGGACAGTGTTAACGTTGAAAATGAATGCTGTCTGCACAGTTATTCCCATATATTACCTTGAACAGCAAAAATATCATTGACAAAAATATCCGGCCTGGATGGGGACGGCGGAGTGCAACATCAAAGGCAAAAACACAGATGACAACCGGCTTTAAAGGTGATAGCCGGCGAAGATGATTGACAGATGTATCTGGCCGTAGATGACGTCAATTAAGTGATAACTCAAAAAAGCAAAAATGGGTAGGAATTTTGGGATTAAAAATGAAGTCTACCGGAATGCTGCGGATTCTATAGGAGGCGCAATAAAAATATTGGTTGCCAGAAGACAATCGATGCCACCCACAACCACAATGCTACCATTTAAATTTCATAACGAAGACATAACATTTTCAAAAATACATATGGAAAAAAGTATACAGTTAAAAATTTTGTAGTAAAAATGTGCATTTATTTGTATTTGAAATGTATGTGCGTTGTGGTGCATTGGATAGCGGCTCAGAAAGAGAAATCGAGGAGCCGAGTTCGAATTTCAACTGAATTCAATGCATTCACTTACACGCAAATACCCTTGGGAAAGGTATTAATCCGTCTGTTCCTTCCAGTTATGGGTTAAATAACAGGACAGATTTGGTTCTATAGTATTGCCAACCAACTGCGGAATAATCTTCTGCCCAGTCAGTCATGTCTCTTTCAAGACATGATCGCCCAAGCGTGTATCACGTATGGCACTTAACTGACTGACCTATTATACATATTAGTGTCAATAGATGCCAAATGTATTGTACATATGCTGGTTTTCTAGGCACCGCTTAGATGTGGCACAAGGCCGAAAGTGGGGAGTACCCAGTGAGGAACAAACTCACTACACTGTTGTAACTGGTTCTAGCTAAGACAAGCTTGCTAACCATTATACCATGTTGGGGTGACCCCCTCAATCTATTGTACATATGACTGGCAGTCGAAACCAAATGCAAATACAGAATATTACAATTTAATTTTTCTATTATTTTTTAACTTTAAATAATTGATTAATATTTTGGAATAGTTTACTGCAAAATTTACACATAGTTCAAAAGCCCAACAGAGTATTTCATGCAGTCGACTATATTAAAAGCAATCGTTAGTGTACACTCGATAATTTTTGGAATGTTATGAAAAGGGTCCGAGTGGAAGAGATAGATGGCTGAGTCACTATTTCTTGAGTGAAGCTTTATTTTACTAAAAAATCTACTCCAGTAGCGAACCGTTCAAGAAAATGGCTGTCTACATCACGAAGACAGGAAGACAAAAACAAAGGGGAATTAATCAGTCCCGGAAAGTCAGACAAAGATTGAGGAGTTTTTTATTATTTTCACCACAAATATATATATATATATATATATATCTTTTTATTCTCAGTTGGGTATAATACTTAATACTTCAATAATAAATAAGGTTTAATCAAGCAATTTGTAAAGGCCCTAGACAACGATAAACCTGATTTTAAGTATCTGAGAGGTAAGTTTCCTATTTTAAGTGATGCAAAAGTAAAGGAAGGTGTATTTGTTGGTCCACAGATTAGAAAACTTATGCTTAATGACGCTTTTGATGATACTATGACTGAACTGGAACTAGCATCATGGGTTAGCTTCAAGAGAGTTCTTCTGTTATTTTCACCACAGTGAATATGCCAATGGATGTGCTTTGTGGCACAGTGGATATCGACTCGGAAAGAGAGATCGGGGTGCCGAGTTCGAATTCTAGTTGAATTCCTTGCATTCGCTTACACACAAATACCCTTGGGAAAGGGATTACTCCGTCTCTTCCCCCCAGTTATGGGTTGAATACTAGGACACACTGGGTCTTTTAGCCTTGGATGGCAACCAGTCTACCGCAGAAAGCAATGGCAACCTACTACGGTATAATCTTCTGCCAAGTCAGTCATGTCTCTTTCGAGACATGACTTCCCAAAGCGTGTATCACGTATGGCACTTAACTGACTGACTGAATATAACAGTTGAAAACATGAGTAAGACTTCTACTGGTCATAAAGTGGGGGATCAGTTTTATATTGTGATAAAGTAATAAACTGATCCCCCACTAATAACTACTTAGAAATATAATACATCTTTTCCCCCTCTAGCTATGAATCAAATAATAGGACAGATTGGGTTCTATAACCTTGGCTGGCAACCAGTTTACCGCAGAAGTCAATGGCACCTTATTTCGGGATAATCTTCTGCCAAGTCAGTCATGTCTCTTTCGAGACATGATCGGCCCAAAGCGTGTATCACGTATGGCACTTAACCGAATATGCCAATATTCAGTAAAGGTAACTCCACTTAATTTTTTTGTTTTCCATCAGCGATTCACGCCATGTTTACGTAATGTGACTGTTAAGCAAACGTAATATTACGCAAGTCTTTGAAAGACACATTAATTTTAAAACTATTGTAAAAATAAAATAATTGTTTGATTTTAATGAAACTTTCAGAACTTATTCACAAATGAATGAAATTATTTATGCTCTTATTATTCTTAGAAAATCTTGGTAAAAAGATTTTTTTTGCATTTGTTATCCCCCCGCCCCAAATCAAATAATTGCATAAAACTTCTAGAAATTCATTAACTGTACAGGAATCATTGGGGAATGTAAATCATGTAATTTTTTTTTAATTTTGGGACCATTTTTCAGAAAATCTGCTCCGAATAGTGAAATAAAAATTGCATTTACGCTCCGCTGTTCTTAATGCAGATAAAGTTCTAATTGATTTTATAAATAATATAATTTTAGGATATCACATTCCGAAGAAGAAAAAAATTTCAATGAGTAATAGATTTTTATAAGATATTTTTGTTTGCTAATTAAAGTTTCAAACATCTTTTTAAATTTCTTCCAGTTACTCAGTGTATTCGGTTATTAATTTATTCAAAAAAAGAATTTATTTACAAATCGAAAATTTATAAACTTAATTCAAATCATTTAGAATTAAGATTTTTAAAATAATTTCATTTTTTTATGCTAAACTGCACATTTTCTTTTACTATGGAAACTTATAAAAGACTTATCATTAAAAGGTCACATGTTTTAAAGGTTGTTCCTCTTACAAAATACTAAACTGTGTTATGTCAACTTTTGGTCACCATACGTCCAGGTTGATTGACAGGTGCTGTCATCGTTGACTCAAAAATCAACGATTAGGAAATACGTTTATTCTAAATTTTGTGGCGTAAACAAGTAATATCTGTTTCAAATCAGATTAATTTAACTTTAAATTTGATAATTTTCCAAACATAACGAGGGAGAGATGCATATTTTATTTTTGCAAGATTTTAAAACCGTGAATTAAAATTTTGTTTACAAATGTGTCGATCGTTCGAAAAAAATGACCGAAAAATTTAAATTTTTTTAAAAATCTCAAAATTTTAGATTCCAATGAATATAACTTCTGTTTGAAATACACCCGAGTATTTTACTTAGTGTTGTGGATTCTTGTTTAGAAAACCACACAATATAAGAATAACACAAAACAGATATGAAAGGAAAAATGTAACTATATTGAACAAAAGATATACAACCTGTACACGGTTAGTAGATTCAGGAATACTTGTTAGTAGGAGTCAAATATATACAAGAAGTAAGTCTGGGTAATAGTTTATATTCTTGCTGACCAACGAGACAACTCCAACTCAACCGTTCTCTGTCAGTCAGTTAAAGTGCCATATGTGATACACGCTTGGGCGATCATGTCTCGAAAGAGACATGACTGACTGGGCAGAAGATTATCCCGCGGTAGGTTGCCATTGCTTTCTGCGGTAGACTGGTTGCCGACCAAGGCTATAGAACCCAATCTGTCCTGCTATTTAACCCATAACTGGAAGGAACAGACGGATTAATACCTTTCCCAAGGGTATTTGCGCGTAAGTGAATACAATGGATTCAACTGGAATTCGAACTCGGCTCCCCGGTTTCTCGTTCCGAGCCGATATCCACTGTACCACAACGCACATCCGTTCTCTGTAGGCATGATTATTTGTAACCTATGGAAGAGTCCATAGAGTGTGTAAAAAGGGGTGACTCTCCAACATTTAGTATAAATAGTAAATTTAATCATTTAGCTTTCAATTAAGCTAAAGTTAAATTTTCAAGAAAAAGGTTTTATTTTTGAAAATTCAATTTAAAACTTTTGTATCGAAAATGGAGTAGAGTTGCCTACACTAATTGCTTCTGCATCTAATTCATCTAACAGTTACTTTTCAATGGATAGCAGCATGTATGATTCCAAGTTCTCTCAATGTTATATCTCATAAAAGACCTCCTCTACGAATTCTTAGTGCTAAAAAATGTGGCAAAGTAGAAAACATAAAGTCACATTGTAAAACTAAACCAAGAAGAAAGCCTCACGGGGGAAAATGATCAGAGAAAAAAATAGAAAATTTATGACTGTGAAAATAAATAATGTGGATGAGAAAATGCTAGAAAACACAGACAATACAATAATCAGTGAAGCCACATGCAAAGAAGTCGAAAAAGAATTCCAATGTCAAGAGAAATGTCTCAGGTGAGACATTACTTTTTATTGGCGAAATGACTTGTAATAACTCTTTCTCTGAAAAGCGTGTAAAATCTAAGGCTTATGTGCTAAAAATACTACAAACTTATTCGTTGGTGACTCGATGAAATTATTTGAACTTTGGGATTTTCTTATAAACGTTTATTGCAAAAACATAAGTAGACAAGCGAATAATTAAAAAAGATACTACAAACTTATTCGTTAGTCACTGGATGAAAATATTTGAACTTTGGGATTTGCTTATAAACGTTTATTGCAAAAACATAAGTAGACAAGCGAGTAATTAAAAAAGATACTACAAACTTATTCGTTAGTCACTGGATGAAAATATTTGAACTTTGGGATTTGCTTATAAACGTTTATTGCAAAAACATAAGTAGACAAGCGAATAATTAAAAAAGATACTACAAACTTATTCGTTAGTCACTGGATGAAAATATTTGAACTTTGGGATTTGCTTATAAACGTTTATTGCAAAAACATAAGTAGACAAGCGAATATTTAAAAAAAATACTACAAATTTATTCGGTACTGATTGGATGAAATAATTTGAGTTTTCGGGATTTGCCTATAAACATTTATTGCTAAAACATATATAGACAAGCGACCAGTTTAAACAAATACTACAAAATGATTCGGTCCTGACTGGATTAAATTATTTGAGATTTGGGATTTGCCTATAAATGTTTATTGCAAAAACATGGGTAGACAAGCGAACAATTAAAAAAAAAACAATGAAAGCAAGAATTCCCAAAAAAGTTCTCCATATGTTCCGTCAAATGTATTGTGTCGATGTTACAAATTCAAAGATGAATTTCAAGTGAGAAAAAGTTCAATGCCATTATTTAAATCAACACGGAATCTACCATTCGCACCATTATTGTACGTCAACAAATGACTGAATATAATAGTTGAAAACATAGTTAAAGGCTTTTACTGGACATAAAGTGGGGATCAGTATTATATTGTGATAAAATAATAAATTGATCCCCCACTAATTACTACTTAATAATATAATACATCTTTTCCCCGTCAAATAATTACAGATTGGGTTCTATAGCCTTGGCTGGCAACCAATTTACAGCAGAAGTCAATGGCACCTTATTGTGGGATAATCTTCTGCCAAGTCAGTCGTGTCTCTTTCGAGACATGATCGCCCAAAGCGTGTATCACTTATGGCACTTAACTGAATACGACAATAATTTAGGTAACTCCACTTAATTGCCAAAAAAAACAGCATAGCATGATGTTAAAAACAAAGTTTTATCATCAAAATGTTTATGCAATTAATAAGAGAAATATTGTCATTATTTTTAAAAAAAATTTAATCCTTTCTAGCATGTTCGAAATTTCATTTAAAATGTCATTTTTTTTGTTTTCCATCAGCGATTCACGCCATGTTTACGTAATGTGACTGTTAAGCAAAACGTAATATTACGCAACTTGAAAAAATATGTGCAATTAAGAAGAAGAATCATTCAAAAATGGGTAGCAGTAGCAGACTGCGTAAGAAAAAGTCATAAAATATGTTTTTGCTGATTTTTCGACAAGGTTAAAAAGTGTTTAGAACCTTATAACTACCTATTTCCAAATCTAGGGGTTAAATATTCGCGAAAGTAAACGCTGGAAAAAAATTTCTAAACTGGATCTTTCTGAATCATGATTGCAAATACAAGTTGTAAAAATATGTTCATAGTTAACAAGGAACTGTATAATTTCAACCGACTTCCTTTTGGTATAAAAGTGGCCCAGCTATATTTCAGCAAATTATGGATAACATGCTTGCAGACTGTAATTTTGTAGTGGTTTATCTGGCTGATATTTCTTTAGTAAAAGTGTATCTAAGGAATAACATATCCGGTATAAAAAAACAGTTTTTGCAAAAATACAAGAGTTCGAATTCAAACTCAGTGCAGAAAAATGCGAATTATTTTTACTGAAAATTAGTTCCCTTGGAAAATCATTGACAAAAGGGCTATCAACTAGATCCGTCGTGGATAAGTACAATTAAAAATATGCCTCCCCTAACAAACTTGACAATGTTAAAAACTTTTCTGAGAGTAGCAAACTACTATCAAATTCATGTACCTAATATGTAGAATTTGAAAGCTTCAGTGAACAACATTCTTATAAAAGGCATAAAGTTGAACTGGACTGATAGGTGTCATAAGGCTTTCGAAGAAATAAAAAAAAATACTAACGTCAGACTTGAAAAAGCAAAAATTGGATTAGATGAGTTAGATGAGACCTAGATGTGGCCTAACTTTTTAGCTAGAAAGAAATCCCAGCATGCATTTGTTTAGATCTACCTATAAATTGAAAAGGAAGAGATATTTTGCAATCATTCCACTTACGACTATTTTAGTTTGAATATTTTGTGATATTAGTTCGTTTTTTAGTATTTCATCCCCTCTCCTTTATCATTTCATTTTCATTAAATCTTTTAGATATATTTTTGTATTATTATATTTTATGTCATAGGTTTTGTTTCCCCTTTTTAGGTGCTCCTTGTAAATACGTGGTATTGTGATGTGTGAAGGACTGGAAGGTGATAGATGGGTTCTTGTGGTGAATGTGCAAATTGTTCATGGGTAATAGGGTTGTGAAAGTGTTTATCTAGGTTCAGAATAGTTACAGAAGACCACCCTCTACCCACCGCCTTTTTGGCCCTTGCCACATTTTGCGCAATATATTTTATACAAATAAATATTCAAACAGTTAACGACTGAAACCAATAAATTAAAAAAAGCTAATAGTCGGATTGAAAATGCTTCTTTGTCGTTGTTAAAAATTGAAACGTGCTATGAAGGGGGGGGATGAAATGTCATCAGACGACGCACCAATGAATTACCTTTTCTTTTGCAGGCAGCACTAAAAAGATGGATCTACAAAAGTCTTCTGTTGTATATTTCATTTATTATTTCTGTAATGTTTTTGCTGCCGAAATCATTTTAAGTTCATCGTATTTCTATGACGATCCCGTTTGGTCCAACTGGTTTGTTGTATTTTTTCTTGTCCAGCAACCCTTTTATTCAAACTTTAATATTTCCGATCCTCCCATATTTTAGTATATTAAAGATTTCTATCTCCGATTTGGAAACATTTCTCGAAGATATTCGTTCGATCTTTGAAGTATTTTTTGCTATTATTATTCATTGCTCTCCACTTTCCTTTGATACATTGCTCCCCACTTTCCTTTGATGAGCATATTTTTTCATTTTAATTCTTTCATTCTTTTCTGTATACTTGTCCTATGTTTTATGTTCATCCTTTCTATTTCTGTGTAAAATTTTTTTGAGTCCTTTCTCTTTAGCTTGCGTACATTTGTCTCTTGTTTCTGTGACTAATTTTCTGTACACTGTACCATTACGGGGCTTTGTTTGCTGTCTTTTTGCGAGATTTAAACCAAATTATTGAATGAAGATGTCAATAAATAACTCCGACTGATAAAGTATACGAGCAGAGAAATTTGCATGAGACTTAATCAAATCAAAGCTGCCTATTAATATTGACTGTGTTTAGTGATTTCTGTATGAGATTTCTAAGGTTACTTAGCAATGGGAATAAACTTCTTGGCAATTCAGAAAATGTTTCTTGCAACTTTGATGAGTGAATGACGAAATTTGATTAAAAAGCGATTCTCGATGAAAAATGTGTTTCTTGGGACTTCTAATCAAACTGATGACTGTTCGAACAATTGTTTACCGTCCATTAAGTATAAGATTGTTGGATAAACGAGCGAAATCAATCAGGCCGTATCGCAACAGCTTTTATCTCTCCTTCCGTTATCAGACATCATCATTTCCACCAAGCTGGGCAGATTTAAGTCAATCTACATAAGAGGAATGACTGTGTGTCTACGTGTCCCATTTGGTCATTAATATAGATAGATAGATAGATAGATAGATAGATAGATAGATAGATAGATAGATAGATAGATAGATTCTAAAAGCGACTGGGATAGATAGATAGATAGATAGATAGATAGATAGATAGATAGATAAGAAAGAAACATAGATAGATAGATAGATAGATAGATAGATAGATAGATAGATAGATAGATAGATGAGAAAGAAAGAAACATAGATAGATAGATAGATAGATAGATAGATAGATAGATAGATAGATAGATAGATAGATAGATAGATGCAATTAAAACCTTGTAGATATCTTGGATAGTACAATGCAATACAATGAATTCACTTAAATGCAAATACTCTTTGGAAAGGTATAAATCCACCTAATCTCCCTGCATCTGATGATTAAATAGCAGGGCAGTTTGGGTTCTATAGCCTTGCTTAGTAATTAATCTACTGCAGTGGCAACCTAGTGCGGGCAGATCTTGCCCAGTCAGTCATGTCTCTTTCGAGAGATGATCGCCCAACCGTGTATCACATATAGCACTTAACTGATCTGGATAAAACATTGAATAGCAGGATAAATTGGGTTCTATAGCCTTGGAAAGTAATGGCCACCTACTGCGGGAAAATCTTCTGCCCAGTCAGTCATGTCTCTTTTGAAACGTGATCGCCCAAGATTGTATCATATATGGTACTTAACTGACTGAAATATCTTAAACCATAGTTAAGGTCATTGAGCCTCTCTCACCAGATGTTATATGAATTTTAATCTCCAAATTAATACTCTTCGTTAAGACAGTTTATTGAAACAAAAACCATATGAGAACTACGAATACTAAAATAAAAACATGACACGAAACAAAATAAACTTGAAAATAACATTTTTGGAATTTATTTTATTGTTGAGAAATAAAGAATTTAGAAATACGTTTATCTGCTTTGTCAAAAATGTACTTTTACATCAGATTAAACTCGATTTGAGTAGATGCTCCGTTTATTTATTTATTTCGTCAACTCCCCTGAATTTTTGAGAAATCTTATTAAAGAAAAAGATGCTCACGTTAGACAGAGAGAAACTGTCGCTAGATCTGATGTGACCGAGCTAGTTAAAGCACAATCGATCCACAGACAAAGCATATTAACTCGATTGTATCCTTGTAATAGTCATTAGGAAGTGTGCTTTCGAACTAGATCATGTCCTCTCTAAACTTTACAATAAATGCCACGCTACCCTTGCTCCCCTATTGTTTCAGTCTGTCCTTTCCAAGTATCGACTTTTTAGCGTTCTGCCTCTTTTGAAGAAACTTCTAGAGGCACTAATCAATGCTAAATTGGTTAATTATATAATCTATTTTTTTCCACACATAGTTTTCGTTTCTCCAGGTCCACTGCTAATGTATTGACAATGACTTCGTAAAGAGTGTGTCATGCTCTAGATAGGAATGGTGAAGCCCTGGCTGTTGCTTTACACATCTCGAAAGACTTTGGTATACAGACCTTCTCCAGAAGTTCAAAATGTTACGGTCTTTACTATCAAAGAGTGAAATGAAAGTTATACTGAACGATCATTTTTCTAAAACCTTTCGTATTAATGCAAATGTTCCCCAGAAATCTATTTTTAGCCCTACTTTCTTTTTAATTTTCATTAAGGACCTTCTCAATCATATCAGCTCTCTTGGTATCTATGCTAATGATATAGCTGTTTACTCCTATCATAGTCTGATCAGAGGTTTAAGGTCAAATTAGCAGTTGATCTACAAAACGACCTTCAGTCTGTTGTTAAATGAAATAAAAGATGGCTTGTTGATTTTAATGTTTCCATAACTAAACGGCTTTTTATTAATTATCTGAGAGACTACATTATAATTAGCTGATGCTAACCACTTAGTAAGTGACTCGTTTTGCCTTCTCGGGCTAACGTTGTCGGCTGTCATGAAGTAGGACGACTATATTGAATCCACTACATGGGCAGCTGTTAAGAAAGTTAGTTATGTCGTCATGCACGATTTTTTCTCCTGAGTCTATCTTACATAATTATCAGTCTACCATTCGCCCATGCTTAGAATATTGTTGCCACATATGGTCTGGTACCCCTGCTATTTATCTAGCTCTGCATGCTAATATCCGAAGAACAATCTGCAATAGTATTGGTACTGACCTTGTGTCACTGTTTCGGTCACATTCCAACCACCGTAAAGTTGGAGATCTTCGTTTCGGTTCCATGTTATCTAGCCAAATTTAATCTTCAAAAATTTAAATGCAATGTCAGTCGCTGTCCTCCTGATTACTCTTCTTTTGTTCTCGCTCCTTAGTAACACTTTTGTTTCTAATACTTCCACTACCAGTAATACTTTGTGTCTTAGTGGCTTTACTGCCCTGCCTAGGACACGATTAAAAAATTGTCAAATATAAATATGGCCAATGATTTTCGTTTTTGTCCTTGTAATAAAAGGTTTTTACATTTTAACTAAATCCAGGAAGAATGTAAGCTTCTATTTATCGAGAGGCGTGATTCTGCGTTGTAATCTTATTTTTTTGCATTGTTCTACGTTAAGTATAAAAGAGCAAAGATTGAACGACAGCGTTATCAAGGTTTTGAACTTGAAACGGTGTTTATGGGGTTATTTTTATTACTTGCTGAAAACGTGAGACTCTCGCCTGGAGGACGACAATAGGAACGAGATTTTCATGTTCAAACTGATTTGCTTTATTTGCTCCTAACATTAGGAGAACGGACAAAAATAGATTAAATACTCGCAACTTCTGGTGAGTGATGCAACATGATTCGTTATTCAGTTGTCCACCGTTCGAATTGAATCAGCTTCGCCTTGATTTCTGGAATAAATATCCGCTCACGTACATTCATAATAGACACAAAGCGAATACTCAACGCTTTGCAAGATGTGAACACTGGTGTGAAAAGAGTCTGCTTGGAATAGCTACGTATTTGGCACTGAATTCTTCGAAAGGCAGTTCGAATCCAAGAAAAAAATGAGGTACTTAATGGTGAATATTAAAGTGTGCAGATCATTCTATTTTTTAAAATTGTCACTACACAAACATTGTATTCCTGGCAAGTCTTCTGTGAAAAAATGAAGAAGTTTTGAAGCTAATGTTATTCTCTCTCTCTCTCTCTCTCTCTCTCTCTCTCTCTCTCTCTCTCTCTCTCTCTCTCTCTCTGTATACACACACACATACATCCACCTCGCTAGGTCTGCCGCTGATGTGCTAAAGGGCATCATTGAATATGTACACCTGACGATTTAAAATAATGGTGAATCTCGAGCTGTAGCTCTAGCTATCTCGAAAACATTTGACAGGGTTAGGCGTGTTGGTCTTCTGTGCAGGCTCCAGGGCTGTCGTATTTCAGGACAATTGCTTGAATTAATTCATTCGTCTCTATCGAATCATGATATGAAGGTCGTTTTGAGTGGGCAGGCTTCCAGATCCTTTCATACGAACAAGGGCGTATCTCAAGGTTCTTTCCTAGGTACTACGCTGTTTCTGGTATTCATCAATGACCTTACTGATGTCATCAGTTCCCAAGAAGGCGTCTATGTAGATGACACCACTATTTACCCCCACCCCACATCTCAATGGGAAATCTGCAAAAGATGGTAAAATAAATATAGCTGCTATTCTTGAAACAGACCTCTAATAATTTGTTTACTGGGGAAGGAAATTGCTTGTAAATTTTAATGCTTCAAAACAAAACTGTTCTTCTTTAACCACCATAAAGAAGTTGTTCTGTTCTGCCAACCATCAGCTGCGACACGGATGGGCATTGATGGTGTCGATTCAGTAGCTGGTCTTCAAGTTGACTCTTCCAATGATGATCTCCGTTGCCCACGTTGTGAGCTTAGATCTCAAGGGAATTCTCGCTAGATGTCTCTCCGCCAAGTCAAACCCAGCTGGATGCGCGCGCACAACTGGACAAACGAAATGGCACAAAGAAAAATAGAATGACGATTGAATAAGTTGTAGAAAAGTCTTTAGATACAAAAAGAAAATAGAGTAAAACAATCACCAAACGTCTTCTTCCCAAACCCTGTTCCTATCAAGTTAACAACGGAACGGAAGTATGATCAATTTCTCTAATTAGTAATATGCGAAGTGTTTTTCTCTTATCATTAATTCAAGTCTCTGGTTGGCTATATCACTTCACTCCGATCGGAGTTTTACGTTTGTGGCGATTCAAAATGTCTTTGTTTCGTTTCACACCAAAGCTTTAAGGAAACTGCCAAAAGACTGTCTTTGAGTGAGGTGGGTAAGGCTGGCAACGGCGGTAAGACGTCTTTGTAGCGTAGTTCTGACTGGCGCTTCGATCCGAGCTGGGTTTTAACTCTGTCTGCAAAAATCACTTCTCGTCCGGCTTTTAACTCTGGTTGGTCGTTTCAAACTTCGTCTGCAAAATCACTTCTTGTCTGTCTTTAATTCTTTTAGGTCGGTCGGCGGCAGGTTTCTCTACGGTTGGCACCCAATGGCGTGGATATTATCTCTGTCTCTATACATCTTTAGCCAGGAGCTCTATGGGAGGTGGCTGGCTCTGTGGTGGGCGCCTAATGGCTTGGCTCCTATCTTCGTCGTTACATCTTTGGGACGAGCTGACTGGAACTGTTGTGTGGCCACATCGTAGCTCTGTATTTATGCTTGTCCTTGCTTTACTGGTGCGGGGCATGACGGACACTGAGTGTCTATGCAAATCTAGTTTTTCTGGACCTTGCGGCCAATGAAATTATTCTAGCCCCCAGCTGTTGGGCGGAGTTACTTTTTCCTGTCTTCTTTCCCTTTGTTCAACAAGTCTAGTCTTTGGCTCTGTCGGCCAATGAAATCACTACATGCTGATTCAAATCTATTTGAGAGAAACCCACTGCTCCTCCTTGGTCTCACATTTTCGACCGACCAGAAGTGGAAAGAATATATCGGATCTACAGTTGCATCTTTTGCTAAAAAGGTTGGGTCTCTGTGTCGGGCCAGAAAGTTTTTCTCGTCAGAATCCATCTTGCACATTTATAAATCTACCATTCGTTCTTGCATTGAATACTGTTTCCATATCTGCTCAAGCTATTCATCTCGAGGTTTTTGACAAAATCCAAAGAAGGATCTGCAATGTAAATGGTCCTGGCTTGGCATCTCGACTTCAGTCACTTTCTCACAGATGTGACGTGAATATCCAGTTTTTCTACAAACATTTTCATGGCAGCTGCTTCTATGGGCTTTATTCCCTGGTGGCCCGACCACGTGAATTTTAACGTGCTATTAGATTGGTTTATAGGTCCCACCCTTTTACCGTTGAAATAGTTAAATCTAACCGTCACTTCTACTATAATAGTTTCTTTTCTCGCGCTTCCCACCTTCGAAACTCCCTTTCATTGATAACTACAAAATCCGAAACTTTAAATGCAACGTCAACAGCAATCTTCGATCTTTTTGAAACCCATTCATCTTTATCCTTTCTTCCATACCCACTTTATCCAGACTTTTCTGTCACTGTGACCTAAGCCTTGCTTAGAGTGATTATATTTCATTCTATGCCAAAGTTTTAGGGATCCCTTCTGCATTTCAAAGAAACGGTTAAAAATAAGGCATGATTTTTTCAAAACTATCTAATTAGAAGTACTTCACTTCAGAAGAAATTTCTCTTCTTCATTGTCTTTCATATATTATATTCAATAATAATAATAATAATAATAATAATAATAGCAATAATAATAATAGTAATAATAAAATAAAATGATCTCGTGAGGAGTACAAAGTCGTTATGACTGCATTTCATGAAGCGTTACTCAAACCTCAAAAAAACATCACTCGCCAAACATATGACATTTGGCGAGAAAAAGTTGGACGAACAAATAGAAAGTACACTGATGAAAATAAATTAGCCAATGTACGAAGATACATCATGCGAAATAACCGATTGACAGAGGCTGAAATTAATGATATAAAAAGAATCACAACCAGAATAGACGAATCAACAAAATATGAAAGGGAACCGGAATCAGAAATAAAAAGTAGTAACATCAAATAAGCCACAGGTCATAATGTAGAAACTGTGATACACACAAATCACTGTGAAAATAATGATGTAAGTTTAGAAGTGCTGGAAAGGTGTGATCTGAGTCAGTTACAAGACGGCAATAAAACGAGCTCAAAACACATTGAACAGAATTATTTTACGGAAAATAAGAACAGTATACAAGGAGCCAAGGAAGAAATCAAGAACCATATAAGTCAAATACGGAATATTGCAATGGAGGAACGAGAACAGCTCCCAAAATTACAACCAACAAAGCATAACCTCTAAACTATTAAGTTCTACAATGTAGCACTCAAATTATTTTTAGATGAAGAAGACACTTCTATAAGCCTCAGTGAAGCAATATATGCATCAGAAATAGCAGCAACAAAAAAAAACTCAACATCAAATTAAAAACAAGGCAGTCTCGCAGACATGAAGATTCACCTTGGAAAAGAAAAAAGAAAAAAAAGAAATCGAACAACTTAGAAGTGAATTATCAGTACTCGATGAACTGACAAGAGGAATAAATGTAAGAACTAGAAAAGGCAGAATAGTCGAAAGAAAATACAATATTAGAAATGAAAATGAAATCCTGTCAACCAAGGAAAAAATAAAGAAAACAATGCAACTGAAGGCTCAGAGAATAAGACGCTATGAGAAAAGACCAAGATTCTACAGACAAACAAGATTTTTCAAACCGATGGAAAGAAATTTTACAGGGAAATAGGTAAAAAATGAAGTGACAGTCCCCACCAAAATGGAAGAAGTTATACAGTTCTGGGGAAAAATATGGGCTTTATAACAAAGAAGTAGATTGGATTGCACAAGAGATAGAACGAATGAAAAATAAATCAGAACAGACATGGGCTGGAATCACAGAAGAAGATCTCAAATCTGCATTGAAAAAAGCACATAATTGGAAATTTCCAGGTTGAGATAAAATTCTTTTGGATATATTATTTATATATAGCACATAAAAACTAGCCAAAAAACTTCAAGAAATGGCTAACGACCCCACAAAAATTCCAGTATGGATGACCAAAGGAATTACGTTTCTTCCACCCAAGAAAAACTACAGACCAATTACATGCCTTCCAACAACATACAAACTATTAACATCTATTTTAACAAAACAGACATATTTCTTCTTGGAAAGAAATGACATACTACCGCTTGAACAAAAAGGGTGAAAACGTGGTTGTTACGGTTGTAAAGAGCAATTACTTATTAATAGGGTGATCTTGGAAAACTGATTCAATGCAAAGAAAAATCTTAGTACTGCCTGGATAGATTATCGTATGGCATTCAACAGTGTACCACATTCCTGGATTTAAAGATTTTAAATATGTACAAGGTATCTCCCGTCATCATCAATTTCATCAAACAATGTATGTCGATATGGAAAATAACCCTTTACCTCAATCCTATAAATGGAACCTATAAGTCTGGTGAAATAAACATCAAAAGAGGTATATTTTAAGGTGACTCTTTGTCTCCCTTACCATTTTGCATATCATTAATAGCATTAACCAATCAACTTAACAAGACAGAATGTGGTTATAAAATAGCCTAAAAGAAAATAAGCCATCTATTTTACATGGATGACTTAAGTTGTATGCTACGAATGACAATGAGCTGGAAGGTCTTTTGCAAACTGTAAAATGCTTCGATGAAAACATTGGAATGAAATCCAATTAGAATACATGTGTTAAAGCTACAGTTTTATGTGGATCACTACCGCAAACATCCTCAATTAGCTTAGATCCTGCTGTAACAATAAAAGTCTTAGACCAAGAAAAAGCTTATAAGTACCTAGGTGTAAATGAGAGTAAAAATATTAAACATAAAAAAATGAAAGACATAGTGCGTAAAGAGTACTATAGAAGGCTATGACTGATATAAAAAATTGAATTGAATTCTCAGAACAGAATTATGGCCATTAATAACCTTGCCATCCCAGTGGTCTAATATAGTTTTAACATATTAAACTGGACTCTAAACGATATCAGACGAATGGATTCTAAAACGAGATAGCTTTTTCTAAACATACGATGTATAATGCAAAGGCTGATGTAGACCGTCTATACATACCCCGTAAAGTACGAAGAAGAGGTCTTATTCAGTTAGAATTGTCAGACAAGACAACAACTATTGGCTTACTAACATACATAGAAACAACAAAGAACTGGATGATACAATTAGTCAAACAACATGAAAACAGAAAGAAAAAATATTCAATAATGAAAGAAGGCAATAAATACAAACAAGATTTACATTTAGTAGATTTTGTAGAAAAGCAAAACAGAAGCCAAGAACCAACTATTGCGGCAAAAAATATGAAAATGAAAGCCAAGGATAAAGCTCTTGTACATTTGAAACAACGCTGGCAAGACAAACCTCTGCATGGCCAATACCCAGAGCGTGCTAATAAATCCAATGTTGATAAAGTTAATACTCATTGATGGTTACGTGCATCTGGATTAAAGTCTGAAATTGAAGGCTTTATTCTTGCTGCGCATGAATAAATTCTTTTCACTTGGAACTTTCAGGCAAATATTATACATAATAATGTGGATCCAAAATGCAGGTTCTGTGATAAATACCAAGAAACAATAGACGTTCTAATCTCAGGATATTCTGTACTTGCAACAAATGAATATAAAAATCGTCACGATAGAGTGGGGCAATATTTACAGTGGACAATGTGCAAACACTATGGAAAATCTGTAAACAAACACTGGTATGAACATCACCCAGCTCCGATTACAGAAATAGAAGATGTCACCATTCTATGGGATTACAACATCTACACAGGTAGAACAATTGAAGCAAATAGACCGGACATTATTGTTAAAAACCAGAAAGAAAAAACTTGCTTATTAATTGATATGGCTGGTCCAGCGGATTGTAACATAGCAATCAAGGAATTTGAGAAACTGTCAAATATAAAGACCTGGTAACAGAAACAGAAAAAAATGTGGAAATTGAAAACAAGTATCGTATCAGTGATAGTAGGTGAACTTGGAATGATAAAAAAATGAAACAAAACAACACATTGGAAGAATCACTGGAAACCCCCAGCTTAAGAAAAATACAAATTTTTTTTGTTAATTATAGCCCATACACTAACGAGAACATAGTCTATGTAAAGCTAGGTATGTCAGGGAGATACGAAAAACATGAAATAGAATTATAACAACACCCTACTACCTGCCTTAGGTTTTCTTGCAAACTTGGTAGGTAGTGCGACCATAGCAGAAATAGATTTAAAATAAATAATGACGCAATAATAAAAAAAAATAATAAAAAGTAATAATATTGATATGTCACCTTACTGTATAAAGTTTCCTTAAATTTCTATCCCATTATTTTCTTTCCTTTTTTTTTTCAGTTGTTGGTTAAATGTTATCTAAGGGCAGCTGGATTTTAAATTTTAGCTAACCGCTTTCAAAGAGGCCATGCAAAAATGGGTTAAATAATAATTTGAGTATCCTAACTTTGTAGGAGGTAATTGAACCAATGAATATGGACTCAAGCTCTCGACCTATATATATATATATATATATATATATATATATATATATATATATATATATTTTCTTAGAAGAAAACCAATAAATAATTATCCAAATGTTGGTGAATTTTTGTCTTTATTTTCAACTGAAATTAAAGCAAAAATACGACGTTTAGAACGGCTCATGATTAAACATAATAGACATTCATTGTCTCTTATATTTAATAGCATATGTTTAGAAAATATATATAGCTCAGAAATTGATGTCTGATGTTAATTCGGTCATGTTTCAATCCTGGCTAGAAGCAATCGGAGTCTAACCGTACTGATGAGCTGTGATACAGCGAAACAGATCTGTCTGCGGATGACTATATATATATATAGTGCGATTGTTTATTGTCGCCATTTTATATTTTTTAACTTTTATTTTGTCGTTTGTACAGTAGAGTACATTTTTTAATGAATATTGTCTCGAAAATCTGTAGATTGCTTTTCTTGTTTTATTGGTGTAGGATAGTTGTTATTGATGATTATTTTTTATATTGTGAATGTAGACAGGAATGTTGTTGTAGATGTCTATAAATAGACGAATAAGACATGTGTAATGTAAGGCGTCTTGGTAATATAGTTGTTGTAAATCCAACGTATGTATGTTTTTTGTCGGAGATACATTTTCCCAAGGGACTGTTGAATCGATATATAATGTTGGTTTTACGTAATGCACCAGTTGGTGGGAAGGAGTTATTACGGATAATTAAGTTAGAAGTATTATATTTTTTATAATATACTATTAATTTAAATTTTTATTAGGATCAACGGAATATATATTAGTACGAATAAGATTTTTTTATAAATTTTTCATCATTTTTTAAATTATCGTGCATCTAGTTGAAATGGAAGAATTTGATGTGCCATATATAGCACACAATATACGAATATATATATATATATATATATATATATTCATATAGATAGGTGTGAGTTTGTAACCCTGGGTTTCACGCTTTTGCGATCGTCAGACAAACTGATTAATTTTTTTTCATGTCTGCTCTATCACTGATATTGAGCGCTTTTAAATAAGTACCACTCATATATTATATGTAAACAATATAATATATAAAACAAATTTGACTGTGAATGGGTGGGACCCAGTTGCCAGTCTGGTTGCACGAGTGAACACCTGTTGAGGAGGCACCAGTGACTTAAGTTCGTCCGAGCAGAAGCCATGAAAGTATTTATAGAACAGACAAAGGGAGGCCACATTTCGATTTAATACGTATTTATCTATATTGCAGTTTCATGAATGAAAGAATGAAGAATGTAATTAACTGTAGAATGACGTTCTACGTAGGCAGAATTTTTGTCGAATTTTGTCCGATTTTCTTCCTTTACTGAAACTTCCGGCGATGTACTTCCTGTTATGAGAGTAACAAGCGTAAAAATACAATAGCGCATTACTTTAATTTCCGGAAGTACATCGCCGGAAGTATCAGTAAATGAAGAAAAATCGACCAAAAATCTGCCAAAATTCGTTCAAATGGGCAGTACGTCATTCTGCAATTAATTGCATGACTTCGTGAGAATTATGGGAGAGAAAAAGTGCAAGATATAGTTCGTATTTTATAATTCGTATTTTATAGTTCGTATTTTTATGGACATTTAGATAAAAAAAAAAGGTAAGTTTCTTCAATGATTTGAGTTCAGCATATACATTTGCACAGAGATAATGCTATTTTGGATAAATTTGAAGGGGAAAAGCGTCGGGACTTACAACGAAAATTTACCGACTAATCTACTGTCGAGCTTCATGATTGGTTACCATTAATTTCATTGATTTTTTACGTCATGCATTCCAGAAGTTAAGTACATTTAAGTTTTGAGACACAGGAAAATGTTTCTAGAAACAAAGAAGAGAGTACTGGATTGCTACGTGATGTCTGTTCTTCAATATGGCAATGAATGCTGAAAAACATCCTCAGAGATGAAGGAGAGACATGAAGCAACCAAAATGTGTATCTGCAGAAGAATGCTAAGCATATCCATGGACCAAAAATTGAGCGATTATGAGGTTTTGGATAGGATGAAAACGAAAAAGAAACTAATATTTAATATCAGGAAAAGACAGTGGGAGAAGTTATGAGGAAAGAGGGTCTTAAGAATGTCATACTCACAGGTCACATAAAGGAAAAGGGAGACATTGGAAAGCAATACATGACATACTTGATGGGCTTGATCAAACAGAACGCGGTTTGGGTGGGGTAACAAGTGAAAGAGCTACTAGGTATAGGGAAATGTGTAAGGCCATACTTAAGGGACAAGGCAAGAAGAAGAAGAAGAAGAAGAAGAAGAAGAAGAAACAGCTATAGGCAGCTGAGGCATAATTTGTTCAGAGGAGATCCATGGATTCGTGAGGCCGATGGATGCCATATATATATATATATATATATATATACCTCAAAATATATCAATGATCTACCTTATACGTGACATTTCGTATAATAGTAGATGCTTAATTCATTAAAATGTAAGACGGAATTTATTATTTAGGTCACAATCCAACAAAATATTTTCTTATAATTTATTTTTTTACTCTACTGTTTTTAATGGTTATAGAATTGTATAACGGTTAGAGAGTACTTGTGCGATCCTCTTCATCAATGTCAATGGTGAGACCTTGCCTATCTAGTAAAAACCTGGCACGACAGAACATTTAGTGTCGCTTAAAGCGGTTTGCACCAACTATGACAATTCAGCCATCACGCTAACTCAACCCAATGATATGGAATTGAATTTGCGAAAAATTGTACTCAGAGTTTTGGGCGTAAAAGAAAGAAAAAATCGAAGAAAGTGCGACATTGAAATTTGTGGGCAAAAGATTATGTAAATGGAGCCTTAAGAAATGAACGTGACTGACTGTATGTCAAATTTACAACTAAAATGTCACTATTTTATATCATAACAAAATTTTTTAAAGATCAGCCAACAAGCACAGTGTGAATTCAAAATACAAAGGACACACACACATACACACACACACACATATATATATATATATATATATATATATATACTTATATGTGTGTATATACATATGTGCATTTGTATATATATATTATTAAAGTCATATTTACTCTTCTCCCTCACTTGAGAGAGATGTGACACAAGGTCTTTTTTTAATGTGGGGAACCTGAGCGCGTACGCCCAAGTATTGGTTTAAACATTGCCTATCCACCGCGGTGGATAGGTTCAAAATCGGTCTAAACTGGTTTTAAATT
This sequence comes from Ascarosepion bandense, assembly GCA_037127315.1. NCBI lineage: Eukaryota > Metazoa > Mollusca > Cephalopoda > Sepiida > Sepiidae > Ascarosepion > Ascarosepion bandense. Next base: position 220,326 of record JBBBDQ010002178.1, read on the forward strand.
GGTCTTATTTTGGACCCCAGCCCGAAGGCCGGATCCAAAGTACATATATTTAAAGTACGTATATTTTGGCAGCATCTTTTCTTTTAAACATGTTGTGTTAAACGATAGAAACAACTTAGTCTTCTTTTGTATTTTCTTATATTTTCTAACGAGGCTTTTTATTTCCAAATTATATTTATGTACAAATTATCCAAAGGTTAACCGAGTACTTTCGAACGTAATCATCCATCATCAGGGTCTAAATTACAGTTTAAACATCAAAAATTGCCTTGTTGCAGGAAACGTGTTACGACATTTTCAAGAACAAAACAAACGTTAGAAAATTCTTTTTAAAAATTCAAGGGGAGTAATAATGTAAGCAAAATGCGCGCGCGAAGATATGTGTTCAAGTAGATGCGTGAATTATCGATAATATGGAATGTCTGGGGGGGTGTTAAAGATTTTTAAATACAGTTAAAAAATAGGTTAGCGAATTTAAACTATAAGGGAAGTAATTATCTCTATCGGTTAACACAATGTGTTTAAAAGATAGATAGATAGATAGATAGATAGATAGATAGATAGATAGATAGATAGATAGATAGATAGAATATGAAGTCTTAGATAGATAGATAGATAGATAGATAGATAGATAGATAGATAGACAGAAAGATAGATAGATAGATAGATAGATAGATAGATAGATAGATAGATACTAAGCAAAAGAGATAGACAGATAAATAGATAGATAGATAGATAGATAGATAGATAGATAGATAGATAGATACTAAGCAAAAGAGATAGATAGATAGATAGATAGATAGATAGATAGATAGATATGAACAGACTAAGATAGATAGATAGATAGATAGATAGATAGAATATGAAGTCTTAGATAGATAGATAGATAGATAGATAGATAGATAGATAGATAGATAGATAGATAGATAAGCAAAAGAGATAAGATAGATAGATAGATAGATAGATAGATAGATAGATAGAATGAAGTCTTAAGATAGATAGATAGATAGATAGATAGATAGATAGACTAAAAGATAGATAGATAGATAGATAGATACTAAGCAAAAGAGATAGATAGATAGATAGATAGATATGAAAAGACTAAGATAGATAAGATAGATAGATAGATAGATAGATAGATAGATAGATAGATAGATATGAACAGAATGAGATAGATAGATAGATAGATAGATAGATAGATAGATAGATAGATGAGTTAATCTTAGATAGATAGATAGATAGATAGATAGATAGATAGATAGATATATAGATAGATAGATAGACAGATAGATAGATAGATAGATAGATAGATAGATATAGATACTAAGCAAAAGAGATAGATAGATAGATAGATAGATAGATATGAACAGAATGAGATAGATAGATAGATAGATAGATAGATAGATAGATAGATAGATAGATAGATATGAACAGAATGAGATAGATAGATAGATAGATAGATAGATAGATAGATAGATAGATAGATAGATAGATATGAACATGAATGAGATAGATAGATAGATAGATAGATAGATAGATAGATAAGAAAAAGACTGAGATAGATAGATAGATAGATAGATAGATAGATAGATAGATAGATAGATAGATAGATAGATAGATATGAACAGAATGAGATAGATAGATAGATAGATAGATAGATAGATAGATAGATAGATAGATATACTGTTAAATATAAGAGACAATGAATGTCTATTTTGTTTAATCATGAGCCGTTCAATAGTCAACAATACAGTAATCCTCACTCATACACACAGTAAAAAGAACCTTCAGATATTGGAGGTCATCTAAAATCCAAACAACCCACACTTAATATAATAACACATTACATTGCATTTGAATATATGGTTCTGTTGTCATTTCGAGCTCTCAAGCGGTGTGACGTCAAAGAACCGCATTGCAAATTTGCGAACTGCGTTTGCTATTTTTGGTAATTGTTGCCGTTGCTTAGCGGAGTTTTTTTCATGTCAACACAAGATACAATTGTAACTGGTGTGATTGTTTTTGTGTTACCGTCCTTATAACCTCTCTGAAGATGGCTCATGTGAGCCGAAATCTTAGAACCAACTTAATAAAAAATTATCCAAATGTTGAAAAATTTTTGTCTTTATTTTCAACTGAAATTAAAGCCAAAATACGATGTTTAGAATGGCTCATGATTAAACATAATAGACATTCATTGTCTCTTATATTTAACAGTATATGCTTAGAAAACTATTTGCTGACTCGATATACTAAATATATATATGTGTGTGTGTGTGTGTGTGTGTGTGTGTGTGTGTGTGTGTATATATACACTACCGGCCATAATTATTAGGCCATCCCATTGTTTTAAAAAATGATGTATTTCATACTATTTTTTAGTATTTATTGCCAAGTGAATAATTGTAAATAACAATAGAATTTGTTCTTTTTTAATACTGCACAGTAACATGTGCATCAAATGAATTTATAAATATTTTAAATGTTTAATTACGCATCCTGCACGAAGAGGCATTCGCACACAATTACAGAGACAAGGAAAGAGTGAAATTTATTCATTTGAAATACTCTAAGTGATAACGTGAAAGCGATCAACAACCAGATGCTTTTGATATTTAACAAATTTATTTACACTTTACATCATTCGGACAATTGTTCTAGTTTTTATTTCTATATTCACAACCGTTCGGCCATTACACGCTCTGGTCATCTTCAGGTGATGCATTAAGTTGGTGCAAAAATAATGTCGTTTTTTGACGTTCAAATTCAAAAGATCATAACTCTTTTCATCATAAACTTTATTAATCGAAATAAGAACCATTAGAATCGACACATTTTTGCCAACGAGAAACAAGTTTATTTATCCCATAAGCATAGAAATCCGGAGTTCTGGAAGCGACGAAGTCATTGAAGGCCGATTCGGCATCATCTCGGCTTTTGAAGCATTTTTTGCGCAGGAAGTTGTTGAGATGCTTGAAAAAGTGATAATCGGTGGGCGAGAGGTCCGGTGAATATGGCGGATGAGGCAGAGTCTCGTAGCCCAATTCGTTCAGCTTCTGCAGGGTCAGTTGAGCAACATGCGAGCGAGCGTTGTCATGGAGGAGAATTGGTCCCTTCATATTGACTAATCTCGGGCGCATACGTTGGAGCTTCTGGTGCATTTCGTCAATTTGTCGGCAGTACTTCTCCGCCGTAATCGTTTCGCCCGGATTCAAGAAGCTGTGATGAATGAGACCGGCCACAGACCACCAAACAGTCACCATAACCTTTCTTTTGGTGCAATTTCGGCTTCGGGAAGTGTTGTGGAGCTTCTCCGGCATCAAACCACTGTGCCGAACGTCGCCGGTTGTCGTAGAGGATCCACTTCTCATCACAATCCGCTCGAGAAATGGGTCGTTTTTGTTGCGCAGAAGGAGCGTAGAAGACACCCCAAAACGACGATTTTTTTTATTATCGTTCAATTCATGCGGCACCCATTTATCCAACTTTTTTGACTTCCCTATTTGCTTTAAATGGCGAACGACTGTTGAGTGGTCGACCTCGAGTTCAACAGCAACTTCTCGTGCGGTTTTGCTAGGATCGGCTTCAATTAAGACTTTCAAATGTTCGTCATCAACCGCAGTCGGCCGGCCGCGACCGTCTTCATCTTCGAGGCTCTCGTCACCATTGCGAAATTTCTTGAACCACCGTTGTGCCACACGTTCGTTCGTGGTTCCTGGGCCAAACACATCATTGATATCACGAGCTGTCTCGGCAGCTTTTGGGCCTAGTTTGAACTGGAACAAAAAAAATCGTGCGGATTTGAATTTTGTTCATGTTGTCGAAAAACCTGCAAAAAAATGAATGAAGAGATTGAGAACGGTAATGGAAAACACGATTCGATAGAGCGAAAAACGCGCTTCAAAATGATATATAACATGGCTATATATATATCAATGAATTAATTCAGAAATCATATATAAAAGTAACATATGTGAGAAAACGACATGATTTTTGCACCAACCTAATACATTGAAATTTTCAGCTGAAGCCTTTATTTATTCAATGAGTGTAGCTTGTTCTAATTCTATCTGGCTACACCCTCTTCTACACAACCGTCCCGACGAAGAATAAAATACACTTTATATTTTTATATATACGTTTTCTTGTTTATCGTTACGCGACAAGACGAGAACCAGGCTTAATATACTTCAAACCTCCTCTGATTGTTCTGATAAGAAAAGAACCCCCGAATTTGTTATCAACGTCCTCAGACTCAGCACAGAAGTCTACACTAAGTGTCTTGAGAAGGTAGCTTCCCTGGATAAAGAGCGTGGCTTCTAGTAGAGCCTATGTCTGCTGACAGGATGCTGCACCATACTACAAAAGCATGAGAACACAGTCATGGTTGTTAGATAATTTCTGTGACCACCCAACTCCTTACATCTGGCCACCTAACTCCGCAGGTTGCAAGCGTCTTGATCATTCTGTGTTGGGAGCAGTTGAGCGAGAAACCAAAAAATGTCCTTGTAACATCAAAGACGAACCGAAGACAATGATTATGGCAGTATTCACCAACTTAAACAAGGAGACCATCTAGAGACTGAAGCACATGCGTTCTTCTTGCGTTCTGATTTCAGCCAAAAACTCTACGCATTTTACCTTATCGGGTTTTCGCTCATTTGCGTCATCTATGACAAGGCACATCAGTCAATCATCTTCACTGGCTATTGCTTTTCAAGCTGGCTGCCCTTGCTGTCAATCACACATTTGTCGGTCACTGCTTTGTGTTTTGTGTCTTTGATGTCAATGATGTAGCAGGAATATATTACAAGTTTTTTTAAGCTGTCACTATTAAACTCATCCAACTTTTTCCGAATCTTCTGCACGTTTCTCATATTGACACATAAATACTTTGATACTGGATCTTTTAACACGAATACTAAGCAGTACATCATGTCATTTTAAAATTGCCGGCAGAGTGAATTGTATCATGCTTCACTTTAACTGACAGACGGTATCCAACTACTAAATGACCCAACTGACCCTACTATACTGTGCAGTCAACAAAATCAAAAACAAATAATCTGCATTCGCGAAATTAAACATAAAATACCGACAATTCACTAATCTCACTTTGTGGATGTATATATATATATATATATATATATATATATATATATATATATATATATATGTGTGTGTGTGTGTGTGTGTGTGTGTGTGTGTGTGTGTATGTATGTATAATATTCCTTTGTAAACGTATTATTACGCGACCTAGGTTTCTACCATCACTGAAAATCGCCTGAAGACACCACTTATGGTAGAAACCTGGGTCACGTAATAACTCGTTTAAAAATGGAAAATATTCAAAAGTTCTACAATATAATTGTATTGAACACTATTTAATACAAATGTGCACTGGTCTAATTTTATTATGACTAAAAAGTAAGTAATTAAACAATCAATACATATATATATATATATAGTATATGTGTGTGGGGGGAAATAGGATTAAATATGGATCGGGATCAGACAGAATGATAGGATAAATAACAAAAAGAAAACGTTCATAAATCAAATACGCTAATAAGTCTATTTTACTTTTATTATTTTATTTGCTAAGCAAGTTTCACGTTCATATGACTAATCAAGCAGTAGTGTATAATTTATGTGTGTACAGTTTCTGTACAATTTTTTAATTTTTATATCAGGACTCACACGAAGTATTTTCAATGAGAAGAACTGTTCTTTTTTAATTAGGGGAATTGGTGATGGGGGTCGTGAATGGATCCCCTATGTGGGCTCCCATTTTGGCCCTCAGCGGCAGATCACCTCAGTAAGCCTGATTGTATTGCTTACCTGGCAATTGATTCAGGACGTGACATCTCTCAGTGACACGACCTTCAGAGAGGGCTACGCGGATTTGCACGACTGTCATCGGCGTAACCTTGGTTTAGAGGAAACTGCTTCGCACGCCTTTTACCACTGTCCTCAGTTGCACCCATTCTGGGACGATATTGGCCTTTTGACGGCTCGTATCGATCCTGAAAATCTTGTCTCTATCGATCTTGCATACGCATGCGATAATGTATCACCCCGTATTCTGGGGTGAGATGAATTATGTTTTTAACGTTGTTACTCCTTACAAGAATTGTGATTTGGACGTCGTGAATGGGGGGGAATCTTGCATTACGAATGCCATTCTCTTTAGGTTCTGATCTGATTCTTTAGGTAACATCTCAAGATGAAGAACAGAACTGATAAAAAAATTTATTATCGACAAGTTTCGACGAAAGATGGGTGAAAATTTCGAGCTTGGTTTATGTGAACGGAATCAGCCTTGATTTTCTTAATTTCAGTCTCTTTGGTCGCAACGAGAAAGTTTCCTATTGAACCCTCCCCTGGTTAAGAGTAAATTTATTTTTTTCCTAGTTTCCGACTTTTGTTATGATTCATATCGAGATTCCCAATATCCCGAGTTTGTTTTTTGTTTTGTTTATCATCTAGATTGAATCAGTTTTTGATTTTCCTACTCCAATATTTATTTGATTTTTCTCTCTCCGTTACTGAGTGAGTTTCTTCATTCTAATTTCGGAAACTTTATTTTCTTTCAGAAAATAAAACCTGCTGCAATAGTATTTTCACAATTGCCCGAAATAATAACAAAAAAGAAAAGAATTCAAATCAGATTCAATTTCAAAGAAAAAATATTTATTTCTAACCAGCTAAACATGGGTGCTTGCAAAGATTTGTCCTTTTTTGCTGAGAATAGGATAACCTATCTGTAAAATATTTACCAGAAAAACATAACCTAAAAATTACAATGCTTAAAAAACAAACAAACAAAAGAATTGGGCCAACCCATTGTGTCAATGATAACAAAAAAAGCAGTGGAGAGCCTTAACTCTACAGTAATCTTTGATTTCTTTCAAGGTTTTATCCTTTTTCTTTTCTGTCTTATGTAGACGGAGATTTCTTCTTGTTGACTAAACTCGCTTCTCTCTTCTCTCATTTTCGTTCCGTCTACCTGGAAATTACGCCTTTCTTTTACGGTCGTAGAAGGTGAAAATTTACTAAACACGCGATAAAACACTTTTTGAAAACGCAAGTGTTTGCTACTCCGTCTTCTTCTTCTCAAATAGCTTTAGCTCAAAAATCCAATTATGGACTTCTTTTCAAACTTTCTTTCCTGGAGCTTCTTCGAGTGGACTTCTTTTCAAATATTCTTTTCTGGGGCTTCTTCGAGGGAACTTCTTTTCAAACTTTCTTATCTGGGGTTTGTTCGAGGGGACTTCTTTTTAAACTTTCTTTCCTGAGAGGCTTCTTCGAGGGAACTTCTTTTCAAACTTTTCTTTTCTGGGGCTTCTTCGAGAGGACTTTTTTTCAAACTTTCACTGAAGGGGAAACTTGCCTTCAGCAACTTTGTTACCCATGCATTCTTTACTTATGGGCAAATGCTGCCTGCCTTTTTAGTCGGGAGAGAGGAACGAACCTCTTCTTTCTAAGCGGTCTCGATTCTAACTGCTGCTAAGTTTCCGACACATTTCCCCCTTCCCCTTCAAAGGTGGTGGTTCACCTTTGAACTGTCCATAAAAAATCAGTAGGTTTTTTGGGCAAGTAACACAGTGAGTGTCTATTGTTCTCTTATCACCTTATAAAATTTTTAAACTGAAGTTAAAATGCAGCTGGCATTTTTATCTTTGCGGGCTGAGCGGGTCTTAGTGATATCTGATATTTTTAGTTTTAATGTTTTTATATTTTAGTTTTTGGGGTTTTTGGGGGGGAGGGTTAGCCCCTTCCTTTTCATTTCATATCATCTTGTCATATTTTAATATATATTTTTATAAAAAAAAATAATAAATTAAGGACATTAGTACATAAAAAATATTTATGTCATGCGGTCTTTTGCGGGTTCCTTCGAATATTTGAAATTGGTATGTGTAGGATGGAATGGTGAGTAAATTACAATGAATGAATGAGTCGTGAATCTGATTAACTGAGTCGAGGATAAACAGTGTCGACCAACTTCACCCCACTTTTCCCTTTGGCCTTGTGACGCAATTTTTATATTTTCAGCAATAAATAATCATTCTTACTTGGATCGAAACCAACACACCTTTTGAATGGCTGTCGGAAAGAAAGAAAAACATGCAATTATTTTTCCATAGCCTTTTGCCAAACTTGATTAATCGATGGCAGCCATAGCAGTTTTCAGTGTGCAGCTTTCTCTTGTGTTTCTGCAATATATTCCACATTCCCACCTGAACAAGATGTCTCATTAATTTTGCCGCCAAAACTGTTAAAAAAGGCGGGAAAATGCGCTTCCAACTCTAATTTCCAAGTTATTACCCAACAACGCTCAGTCACTTCGTTATTGTTTTTAGAAAATGCTTGCTTCCAATTCATTTGTTTGTGGTTATCGATTTACCAGGGAATATCGATCGAGTTAACGATCGATTAGTCAATAGAACAAATTGATATAACGAATCTGCTGAGGGTTTGCAATAGAGTCGGTTTTCCCTCCTTACCGAGGCTATTGATTTTTCTCGGGTTTTTGTCGGTGCTACAGCGAAGATGGATGGTAGGGTTAGGTGGCTTACATCACCTGCTAGTTTACTCACAAATCGTTTCATGTCGACATTGAAAGTTTGTTTGACACTTGCCATTCCCGTAGTACGAATTTAATTTCATTTGAACGTAGACATTAGACCTGAGGAAATTATGCGGATCCTGACTGAAAAGTGGCGACGACGTAGATGAAGATAAGTTATTTTTTTTAATCATATTACTTATTCAGATGTCGGCCACAATATAAAATTTGACAAACAACATTATCTTTCTTATCAATCTATCTCGGTGTGTTCATATCTATCTATTATTTATCAGTCAGTTAAGTGGCATACGTGATACACGCTAGGGCGATCATGTCTTAAAAGAAACATGGCTGACCGGAAAGATTTTTCCGTAGTTAGTTGCCATTACTTTCTGTGGTGGACCGGTTGTCAATCTGTCCTGCTATTTAAGCCATAGCTGGGGACATTAATTATATCATATTATTATAGTAATAAGTAGGAATTTTGGGGGGAACAGTTTCTTACTTCATAACAATAGAAGACCGGTCCCCCACTTTATGCCCAGTAGAAGTCTTTCTTGTGTTTCCAGCTATTATATTCAATCAGTCAGTTAAGTCTATCTCTTTCGAGATATGATCACCTAAGCGATCATGTCTCTAAAGAGACATGACTGACTAGGCAGAAGATTTTCCCGCAGTAGGCTGCTACTCTGATTTCTTCAGTAGACTGGTTGCCAACCAAGGTTATAGAAGCAGGAGTGAGAAGAAACGGATGAATACCTTTCTCTAGGGCATTTGCACGTAAGTTAACGCAACGAACTCAACTGGAATTCGAACTCGGCTCTCCGAGTTCTCGTTCCGAGCCGATATCCATTACATCACAACGCACATTCAATATATATATTTATCAGTCATCGTCAATTCTTATCTATCTATCGCAATCAATTCATATCTATCTCAGCATTTGTCTATACCTCTGAGATGAGGTAATATTTACACTTTTTACATTATTCGGACTGACGCTCTCATTTTTAGTGTCATGTTTACGATGTTTCGGACATATCCGGCCTTCTTCAGGTGGTAGAAATTTCAAACCGAATCCTTGATTAGGGTCACTGAGGTATATCGTTCTCATTCCATGTGCAGAAGTGGCATTATAAAATTCCTAGCACCTGAAGAAGTTGTATTAACTTGTGCTAACTCCGAAATTAATATCAAGCCCTTCTTTGATTTTCGAGACAACATGTCCGAAACAATAATGCCTACTTTTTTTTTCAAAAGTATTCTAAGATTCCCATTTTTTAAATATTTAAATACAATCAGAAGCATTTACCATTTACAGTTGCCAACTTTAACGCTTGACAACATCAAACGGTTATTTATAATGTAGTTTTGGAAATGAAGATGGGCGCGTGGTCGACTTATTAGAACGTTTGCTTTCCGACATTGATACCCGGGTTCGAATCTCATCATGATCGACTGATCAAGAAGGGAACATGTGGCACCTTCGAAAAGTGTCTGAAAAACCATACCACGTGTTGAAACTGGGTAGACGGAATTATATGAGAGATGTTGATGGTTGTACTAGCACGTAGTTACAAGTCATCGTGGCTGAGGGTTTGAACGTGCTGGCCTTGTTCAGACTATTAATCACGCTAGGTAATGCGCTCTCTCCAAGAAAATGCAACGAAGATTCGCTTACAATACTTGCCGAATAAAACACCGGTGAGCAACGTGGGTGTTGGACAAACACAAATATGCCTGAGATGGCGTCTGTACACGGATTTACTAGCCGCCCTAAAAAAACAGGCACACATAAATAGGAGCGACCACCCACCGCTAAGCAGTTTGTGAAACAGTTAAGTACATTTTGATAATTATTAAAGTTTATTTTATTTTATGCATATTGTTATTACTTAAACATATCACCATGATTCAGATGTGAATCAATAGAACACTTTGGATTTATTATTAAAACATCAAAATGAAAAACAATATTGAAATGAACAAGATCACTAGGAATCAAACACCTCAAAGTTGAAACAGTAGAAAAAGTTAAGAAAATCAATGTCTGAAAATGTGAGATTATAGAATGTCAAGGAACTTATATTGGCCTGTAAAATAATCGAATAATTTAGTCAGACATTGTGTGAATCAACGTTATTTTCCTATTACCTCTATTTTTTTAATTTATTTGTTGCATAATAATCTTTAGCTATTCGAAATCAGGTTGTCATTATTGTTTTAGTAAGGATATGCATTTTAATGTGGTGCAATGGATATCGGCTCAGAACGAGAAACCGTAGAGCTGAGTTCGAATTTCAGTTGAATTTGTTGGATTAACTTACAGGCAAATACTCTTGGGAAAGGTATTATTCCATCCCTCCAACTATGGGTTAAATAGCAGGACAGATTGGGTTCTATAGACTTGGTTGGCAACCAGCATACCGCAGAAAGTAATGGCAACCTACTGTGAGAAAATCTCATATCCAGTCAGTCATGCGTGTATGACGTACGATACCTAATCGATACATTATAAGCTATTTACCTGACACAGGAGTTAACGTTGGATAACTATGCCGTTTTACCAGAACGAGGCTTTTCCATTGCACTCCGATTGAGCTGACCTTTCAGATCGCCTCAAAAGTGGGCAACTCGGATGTGCTGTTTCCAAGTCATGTTTTCTAACAATATATTCACAGTAATTGTCCTAATAAACCTTTTTCTATGGTATTCATTCGGTTTACATTTTAAAAGATTATTTTTATCAAAGACAAACTGTACTAATGAGAGGTATTTAGGGCATCATAGAGACCCTGAGGCATTATGGTGACTATATTAAGAATGATAAGAATGTATTATTTGGGTGTAAGAAGTACTGTAGTCTGTTTGGGTCAGTGATTGTGGTTAGCTAAGTTGACTATAAGACAGATTGAAGACAAGCTTTCATCTATCCCTTTTTTTGGACTAGTGCTATATTTTTTTTCAAAATAAATATTACTTTCCTCTATGGTACCTAGATTTTAAGGACAGTAGTAGATTAGCAGTTAGGTTTCATCATTTTAGAGCTTAAATGGTTATATTTAATCGTAAGTTCTATGTTAACAGTTTCCTCTTTCACACTTCTCGCTTGTTTCATGTTTCCCAGTCAATTTTAATTTTCAAAAATTTAAAAGCAATAGCAATACTTATCTTCTGTTTTTTTAATTCCTTTTCTTTTGTTTCTCTCTCTCTCTCTCTCTCTCTCACACACACACACACACACACACACACACAAACGCACACACGCACACACACGCACACACATTAATATTATTTTTCTTTCTCTCATATTCTTTGACGCTCAGTAACCACTCTTTGCGTCTTAGTGACTTTATTGCCTTGCCTGGAGTGAAATGATTAAAAAAACTAAAACTATATTTCTTATATAAACATAATGCTAAAACCTTTGTCAACGGTCGCTGTGAGAAAACGCCCAACTGCCTAAGCCACCAAGCATACTTAGGTTGCCCAAGTTGAACGTGGATGAATCTCTTTTATACTGTCATAATAAGAATATGCTTTCGTGAAACAGTAAAAAAAAAGACAACTCTAGCCGTGGTTGGTAACCAGTCTAAGATAAGGAAAGTTCTTAATTCAAAACCAAGAATGAAATCAATATTTGCCCGTACAACAATTATTCGTAAAAAGAGCAGGGAATTTATTTCCACACTGTAAAATCTTTCTTTCCAAAATATGACCAGCATGCAAGCTGAAGGAAGAGATAGTAACTAGTTCGTCCGTTGTGAACCCTCCCCCACCCTTGTCATTATAGGGGTTTCGTAGATCAGACAGAAAACACAAGGTGCTACTATTTCAGACTCGGGTGAATTAGGTCTCATCCATTGACAAGTCAGAAGAGTCTTTTTTTTTTTTTTTGCTTAACAAATCTGGTCTGTTAGATTCGGCCATTGCCATCCAGCTGTCGAACTCCTACCTTTATAGGGGTGGCATCCGATTACTATGCCTTGCCAAATTTGATTTGGTCGTTACGCTTTTGAATTCAAAGTTGTCCTTTCTTAGACTGGTTGCCAACCACGACTACAGTGACCGGTCTACACTGCTGTTTAACCCATAGATCTGAGAAATGCATTTAATTTCTTGGTGTAATACTGTCTGCGCGTAACGGACACACACACACACACACACACACACACACACACACACACACAGTTCCATTTATAAATAAGTTTAGATAAAACTCTTAGAAATTATCCATATTTTACGATAATTGTTATCCATCAAGTCCATTTCGAAACATTATTAACGATGACAGTTGCATGCTTAGAGTCGACATCATAAAAATTTTGTCACATTTTAAACTAATTAAATTGCTATCTGATAATGTATTTATGTCAAAACTCATGAATTAAAATCACAAGAATGCACTGCATCCATAGCAGAGATGTATCTAGTGCAAGATAACCTGTCGGAACCCATCCTTCTTTTTGCTGGTTTTGAATGAAGAGTTTTAATTCACCTAAACTGGTTACAGGGCAAGATATCTCATTCTGCCTTGCTAATTAACCCATAGCTAGTGAAGATATATTTATAACTTTTATAAGACCATTAATGAAATATCAGTTCGGTGCAAAATGTTTTGCCGATTTAAAATTTCATCTTGAAAACAAAAATCTCTGTGTTTCTGACAATATTAATAACAATAACGACCTTTGCTCTCTATAACTTGATTCCATCTATCAACGAGCTTATAAATGCCCCGCTTGTAAAATTCTCTAGGTTTTGATGTGAAATATGAATCTAACTCATGTTCAATCTCCTTTCGTGATGTTAACCTAAGGTCATCTAAACGGTTTTGTAATCCTCGAAATAAGTGAAAATCTAAGGGAGCTAGGTCAGGAGAATATGCAGGATGGGGCAAGATGGTACTTTTCATCACCTGTTTCAAACCTGCCCAAAAATGGTATCTGAAGGTGTCGTGAAAGTAAAGATTCGCAACAAGAAACACGTTGTTGCAGATTCTCTGGAGAACATTGGTGAGAATATTGCAGAAAAATATGAATGATGTTTTAATAATCTGAAAGAAAAATTTATAAATTCATCATGGTAATATGTTTAAGTAATAAACATATGCATAAAATAAACTGCAATGATTTAAAATGCCCCTTTTTACAAAGCGGCAAAAACTTTTGCACCGACCTGATAAACAGAATCGAGCGGGGGTATTGAACTTGGCACGTCGAAATAGCTTTCTTTGAACCATACACTATCAGTGAGTCCATGTATATATTAGGGGATTACCAAATTTTTCTGTCCAATATTGGCAAAAATTTGATAGGCGTTTTCAAAACTGACGGAGTTCATTATTTAGTCACACCCACAATATTAGTCAGTCAGTTAAGTGCCATACGTGATACACGATTTGGGCGATCATGTCTCAAAAGAGACATGACTGACTGGGCAGAAGATTATCCCACAGTAGGTTGCCATATCTTTCTGTGGTAGACTGGTTGCTAGCCAAGGCTATAGAACCCAATCTGTTCTATTATTTAACCCATAACTGGAGGGAAGAGATGGATTAATAACTTTCCCAAGGCTATTTGTGCGTAAGTGAATACAAGAAATTCGAACTCTGTATGCCGATCTCTCCTTCCGAGTCGACACCCACGGTACCACAACGCACATCAACATTAGTCAGTTACGTGCCATACGTGATACACGCTTTTTGACGATCATATCTCGAAAGAAACATGACTGACTGGGCAGAAGATTATCCCGCAGTAGGTTGCCATTGCTTTCTGTGGTGCTGGTTGCCGACCAAGACTATAGACTCCAATCTGTCCTATTATTTAACCCATAACTGGAGGGAAGAGACGTTTAATACCTTTCCCAAGAGTATTTGTGCGCAAGTGAATGCAAGGAATTCAACTGGATTTCGAACTCAGTACGCCGATCTCTCGTTTCAAGTCGACACCCACTGCACTACAACGCACAATCAACAATAGTACGTCGTTTAAAAACATTAGGAAAGATAAAACTATAAATGAATAGATTCTACATGAATTAGCCTAAAATGAACATTTCTCAGCACTTAAATATGTCTCGTTATTCTCTGAGGCGAACGTTACACGACAGACAAAACAGAATCGAAATTTTCTAAAAAATAGCCACCGGCAATGAAAATGAGATCAAATACAGGAATCTAAAACGAATTCACTGTTTTGTACAATTTAAGTTCATTGAAGTGACACGGCACATTGAAGAAGGAGATTGAAACAGGAAATAAGCATCGATATCCTCAAAGCAATAGAAATATTTTAGCCATTGTACTCTTAGTTGTTTAACTAATTAGATTTCCCGATATACACGAACGGACGTCTATTGTCAAGCGATGCTTAGAAAACACTTTTCAAGTTTTTTTTATTGATTCCTTTTCCTAAAGTTTATCGACATTTTGCAGGTTATTTAAAGCCAGAAAATGGCTTTAGAAAGTAAGAATTTTTTTAGGTTGCTAATTAACCCATATCTGGTGAGAAAAGTGGTGGAGTCACAACTAAAACTGAAGGGAAATGGTTATTGCTTATTTAATTTGGCCTTGTGTCATACATAACCGAACTTGCTACAGTTTAGGATTATTCGCTATCATCAGAAGGTTGGAGATTGGAATGTGTGGAAGAATAAAAGTATACCGTTTGTATTTTTAAAGAGAAATTAATTAATTTGAATAACATAAATTGGTAGAAGTTAATGTTCATGAGAAACAGTATTAAAAAGTTAAGGGTATCAAGAGTCCATAGTAGTCGTTGCAAGAATGAGTTTATGTGTACGTAGGCAGGAACGTATGTATGTATGTATGTATGTATGTATATATGTATGTATGTATGTACACTACCGGCCATAATTATTAGGCCACTCCAATTTTTCCTACAATTTTTAGTATTTATTGCCAAGTGGATAATTCTAAATGAAAATAAAATGGTTCTTTTTTATTATTAATTTGCAAAATTTTACAAAGCAGCCAGCAAGCCTTTGCTTCGGCCAGCCAATGTGAAGAGACAAGCATGGGGAAGTGAGCACAAAAACTGGGACACCAGAACAGTTCATTTGATGCACATTTATTGTGCAGTATTAACAAAAAAAAAGCATTCTATTTTCATTTAAAACTATCCACTTGGCAATAAATACTAAAAATAATATGAAATACATCATTTTTTTTTAACTGGCGTGGATTAGTTTTAAAGCTTTCATTACAACGCCGGGTTATACTGCTAGTAGCAATATCATTTGCCAAAAATAATACTTAATCATTGCAAGAAACAGTGAATTTATTATTTGCTATAAAAAATTTTCCAGCTAAACATAAACAACACTGGACAAAAAAACTATGTAAAAATCATTTGTGTCTAAATTATTATGTTCTTGTGAAAGAACAAGAAACTGTGTCTCCAGAAAACGTGGACATTTGTGGCGTCAAAAAGAAATGAAACTATCAAAAGGACAGTTTTTCCTTTCAGACTGCGACTATTTTAACTAACTTCGCTCCTGAGCAATGTTTATTGTTTTAAAAAACAATTGTTAGAATTCGAATAAAGCGTAAACATATGAAAGTGAATTTTACATTATTTGTTCTTGTAAATTTACAAGAAAAATATTAAACAGTATTTATTTATTAGATTACTAGCAGTATAACCCGGCGTTGCTCGGGTGTAATGAAAGCTTTGAAACTAATCCATGGTCCAGGAGCTGAGACTCTTTGGACATTGGCACGAAAGACTAAAAAGCAATAGTTGTTTCCAGTTAAAGCGAAACCGTAGACTGAAAGAAAAATGAATGGATGTAAGTCAAATTTTGATTTCCTGGTATCGATATCAAATAAGTTTTTTTCGTCGTAAACTGAATTTTGAAGGCTAAATAAGTCCTCTGAGTAAATGGTATCATGGCTGAGACTAAGAACTACAATTATACCTACTTAGAACCAAACCCGAAGCAAAAACTAAAATAAAAGGGCTGTAAAAATACAGATATACAGGCAGATAAACAGACACACACACAAACATCTTGCCTTTTATATATATATATATATATATATATATATATATATATATTATCGATTTTCTGCACTATTGTAAGAACTGCAACATTAAAACTTCTGAATATCGTTTCTTATGTCTTTGTCTATGAGTGTATCAAATTTGATTAAAATCGGACCACTCCTTCTATAACCCGATTTATTCGATTATCGATTTTCGATATATATCGGGTGTACCTCGACACAAAACCGTGCTAAAAACACTCGCAGACGCTTATAATACAACTGTGTAAATTTTCAAGAAAATCGGTTCTGTCGTTTCGGTGTCTATAGCTTACGGACACACACACACAAACACACACACAGACACACGCACAAAGTGCCATTTATAAATAAGATTAGATTTACAAGAATGAATTTATAATTACAGCATTCTAAAAATTAATGAAATTAAAACTAATGCAATATTTATTATTTATCAATTTATTAAAAATAATTTGTATGAAAACAATGTGTTATTCATAAATTTATAAACAATTACTAAATTATTAAAATATGTGGACCAACAAAAAAGAAATCCTTATTAAAATTTTATAAATTTAAGACAACTGGCAAGTAGATGATGTTTTGACGACCATTTCAATAAACAATATAATAAATAGGACCGCTTCTCTTACATCAATAATCAAAACATTAAATTCTTACAGTGGCCACTCATGCATATCACTGTGGCATGTCAAAACATTATGCAATCCGTGCACATATAGATAAACAAGCAAACTACAGTTTACATTAATAAAAAAATAAGAGAAATATTATTTAATACCAAAATACAATACAAAACTCCATACCTGGAAAAGCTAAACTCCATCGACACTATTAATGTTCAAAGGAAAAATTCTTATTCAATAAAATATTTTAAACTACAAGAGGCGGTATATTAAAGTATGTCTAAAATATTTAATGTACTTCCCGCCTGTGGAATTCTCTTCCGCATACTTGCTTTCCTGACAGTTACAATCTCCAAGAATTTCAATGTAAAGTCAATAGTCATCTCCTGTCTCACTAAATTACATCCTCTCTCTCATGCTTTTCTACATCCACCCAACTCTCATCAGTACTCTCTTCCCTCTCCTACTCTCTTCCTGACACCCCCTGCAGCCTCTTACTCCTCATAACATTCCTCCTCGTCCACCTCACTCTCAACAGTAATCTCTTCCCTTTCCTACTCTCTTCCTGACACCCCCTGCAATCTCTCACTCCTCAACATCCCTCTTATGTAACCCCCTGCACAACAGTGGCAGTAAAATGCCTTGCTTGTGGCAACACGATTATTAAAAAAAAATTGAAAAATTAAAAATTAAAAAAAATCTTATATAATAATAAAAAGAAAAGTCAGACTTTCTTTTTTTCCGGTGGGGATGAGCTTTGTCAAATCGTTTCATACATTGTTTCAACTAACACAATACACGCCTACATACGATTTAACTCGATCTTTGCCTCTCAAAATATGTCAGGTTCTAATATAATAATCCGTTTGAAAAATAAAATTATTAACTAAACATCTTTAAGTGACTAAAAAAGTATGCGTTTTACAATTCATATATATTTTTAGATCGATTCTATGTTACCTTTAAACCAAGCCTGAACACTTATTTGTGACATTTGGAAATTTATCAGCATAGATACTATTAATTCAGAAAATAAATAAGCAACTAAAACTTTTTAAGCATTTTTTCTTTTTTTTTAAACTATTTACAATGCCACTCGGTAAATTTAACAAATAAACTAATTGCTGTAATTAATAACGTTTCGGTTGACACTTTGAAAAGAGAAATTGGTTTCGTTGTTAATCGATGTGATACACTGTTTTCCCGCTTTTGACAATGGTCGCCATTTTACGAATGTTGAACCACATGAAAACTTTAAGACAGGTGCTTTATATCTTTTGTCTGTAAAAGAAAATGGAGAGAAAAAAATGCGATGATTTGTCTAGCATTTCTTTTGCAGGAAATTTGAGCTGTCGCAGTCTCAAACCGGTATTTGCCAAGATGAACAGAAAACACATGAAACAAGTGAAATTGTATAAGTTACAATTTAGTGTCTGCAACTACCGCGTTCGATTAAATATTCGTATTTGATTTCCCATCAAATGTTCCGCTGTTGCTATTGGTTGTTGTCTGAAATGACAAATCACATCATAATAAGCAGAAGCTGTATTTTAATTTACTTTATAAAGAAATATGAAACCTTTGACAGCACAGGAAATAATTTCATAATAATGGAATTAATATCAAAATACCGGAACAAAAGTGACTGGTCATGAGGAATTTTACTTATTTACGTTTTGAGTGTGCTTCCCCTTTTGTTTTATCGCTACGTATAAAATAACAATGTTAAAATCTATATAAACATTTTAACAAGCAACGGGTCTTATATGTCCGTGTCTAAAATAACAGCAAAGTTGCTGCCATTTTCTGTTTCATTTCTCCACATCACGGGTAACGAAAGCCGTTAGGGTCCAAGAGGCACCACATGGAATGCATCCATAGCATCACAAGTGCATCCTGGGTAAGATCATCAATCATCATGGTGGTTGTGAAATCAGAGTTTGCTGACCTCTAGACTAACTGCTAACCTAAGGCAGGATCAACCCTAAGGCAGGATAGACTAGTTTACCTTGTAATTTAAACTATAGAGAGAAGAAGATGGATTCATATCTTTTCCAAGGGCGTTAGTGCTAGGTCGACGAAACAGAATCGAGTTGAAATTGAACTCAGAACGCAGTTTTCCCTTTTTCGCACTGCTAATCTTTACCCTAAACAAATCAGCGTCTTTACTGCTTACACTAAAATAAATTTCGGTCAAACAGGAAATTCATATTAAAATGAAAACATTTCAAAACAAAGAAATTCTTCCTCCTGTGCAAAGGGAAGAATGCCACCATGCATTGAATTGGTTCAAAAAGCATAACAAACACTAAACATGATTAGGTGACCAGCTCAGAACTATGCAACGATGAGATACCCATAGTGGCGACTTCACTATGCTATACGAATAAATCTGGTGTTACGTTCGAGAAGGAAAACAAAACTGGACAGAAATTTGCATCAAAATCAGGAAACAAGATGGAATCATAGAAAAGATGGAAGAATTAAATTAACAAATAATGAATCTAAATCTTCCCAGCATGCAACAGCCGATAAATTGCCTTGTTGAAGGTAGGGGAGCAACTCAAAAATTGGTGTCTTTATTTCGACAAAATTAGCTTTGCATTCGGCAATAAACAGTTGGTAGAAATCTAATTGCAGGTTTAAACATCCAGGTATTATTCGTCCTGCGGATATGCATCTGTAATATATATATACATATTACGTAAATTAACGTAGATTAACGAAACTTGGTTATAAACAACCGACAATTTGAAATTATTTGTTTGAATTTTGTTTATTTTTATCGATAAAAAATAATGTTCAAACTAATCATTTCAAATTGTCGGTTGTTTATAACCAAGTTTCGTTAATCTTCGTTAATTTCCGTAACAGGTTTACATTTGTTGACATTACGATACATTTCTGATCAGATATGGTTATTGCGATAAATCGAAAATTGTGTTATATAGGCTTGATTAAAACCTCGTTTAGACTAATGGTCATTTTTGTTCGCGAGGTCTAAGACGTCCCAGATCACATGGTAGCTTCCCCTATGTGGATAGGGGTCGCAGGTTCGAATCCTGCCGAATGACACACATTTTCGTAATAAACATTTATCGTAAATAATCAGGCCGATAGATATAAATATATAATACTGTTTAATTAAAAACAGAATATCTACTTAAATACGAGTATCGATAAAAAATAATGTTCAAACAAATCCTTTCATATATATATATATATATATATATATATATATATACGCTCTCGCCCGCCGATTGAGCCCTATGGAGAAATGCTAGACTTTAACAAAGGCGAGTTTGTCGCAAGGGGAAAAATGTTAAGAGGCCCAACACCAGACAAAATCAGCGCCTGTCCAGATATGACGCTCTTAAACGATTTAATCGATCCCAGCCCTAATATCAAGCTTATATCTTTTCTTTAGAATCTATCCCGTATTGATTCATTAATTCGTTTTGCTCTTTTTTCATTTTACTTGGGCTTTGTACTGTTCACACAGTAGTCACTCAATGTAGTAGCTTATTAAATGTAATTGTTAAATGAAGGTAAATATAGAATAATCCATTAAATATAAGGCCGTGTAGACACTTTTGAAATCCCTCACGATTACAAAGATGAGAAATGTCAACTGCAGTCCAGATATGACAACAGTATTTGATGTTTGGTCTGATTCGAGTCTTGTGAAGACCATAGCAGGAGGAGTCCGGTACTTTCTGGGGTGGTACCAGTGAAAGGTTTGAGTATTTCCGCAGAATTCGAACACCGGAGGCTGCATTTATTCGCTTCGCTGACTAAACAAAAAGGTCATATCAGATTATTTCAGACCCCACCTAATATTAGTGTCCTAACAAGAATAATATCTCAGACCTCACCTAATATCCTAATATTTGTGTCCTAACAATAAAAATATTTCAGACCTCACCTAATATTAGTGTCCTAACAAGAATAATATCTCAGACTTCACCTAATATCCTAATATTTGTGTCCTAACAATAAAAATATTTCAGACCTCACCTAATATTAGTGTCCTAACAAGAATAATATCTCAGACTTCACCTAATATCCTAATATTTGTGTCCTAACAATAAAAATATTTCAGACCTCACCTAATATTAGTGTCCTAACAAGAATAATATCTCAGACTTCACCTAATATCCTAATATTTGTGTCCTAACGATAAAAATATTTCAGACCTCACCTAATATTAGTGTCCTAACAAGAATAATATCTCAGACTTCACCTAATACCCTAATATTTGTGTCCTAACAATAAAAATATTTCAGACCTCACCTAATATTAGTGTCCTAACAAGAATGATATCTCAGACTTCACCTAATATCCTAATATTTGTGTCCTAACAATAAAAATATTTCAGACCTCACCTAGTATTAGTGTCCTAACAAGAATAATATCTCAGACTTCACCTAATATCCTAATATTTGTGTCCTAACGATAAAAATATTTCAGACCTCACCTAATATTAGTGTCCTAACAAGAATAATATCTCAGACTTCACCTAATATCCTAATATTTGTGTCCTAACGATAAAAATATTTCAGACCTCACCTAATATTAGTGTCCTAACAAGAATAATATCTCAGACTTCACCTAATATCCTAATATTTGTGTCCTAACAATAAAAATATTTCAGACCTCACCTAATATTAGTGTCCTAACAAGAATAATATCTCAGACTTCACCTAATATCCTAATATTTGTGTCCTAACAATAAAAATATTTCAGACCTCACCTAATATTAGTGTCCTAACAAGAATAATATCTCAGACTTCACCTAATATTAATGTCCTAACGAGAAAAATATTTCAGACCCCACCTAATATTTGTGTCCTAACGAGAAAAATATCTCAGACTCCACCTAATATCCTAACATTTGTGTCCTAACGATAAAAATATTTTAGACCTCACCTAATATTTTTGTCCTAACGAGAAAAATATCTTAAACACCACCTAATATCCTAATATTTGTGTCCTAAGAAGCAAAATATTTCAGATCCCACCTAATATCCTAATATTTGTCTTCTAACGAGAAAGATATTTCAGACCTCACTTAATATCCTAATATGTGTGTCCTAACGCGAAATATCTCAGATCCCACCTACTATCCTAATATTTGTGTCCTAACGAGAAAAATAAGTCAGACCCCACCTAATATCCTAATATTTGTATCCTAACGATAACAATATTTCAGACTCAGCCTAATATCCTAATATTTGTGTCCTAACGATAAAAATATTTCAGACCTCACGTAATATTTTTGTCCTAACGAGAAAAATATCTCAGACCCCACCTAATATCCTAATATTTGTGTCCTAACGAGAAATATTTCAGATCCCACCTAATATCCTGTTTGTGTCCTAACGAGAAAAAAAAATTTTAAAACATGGTAGAAAAATCAAGTGTTTTAAATTTGTTTGTGTCTAATGAATTATATCTTTTTGCCGTATGAAAGTTTATTGGTGACTGTGACAATGCATAGTGGTTTCCATTCCTCATTCCCCACCCCCGGCTAAACAAATGACACGGTGAAGCGCATGGGCCAGCTTTCTTCTTGAAACACGCACGCAACGGTGGGAGCCTGTAATGTTGCCTCCTGAATGCTTCACTTGTGGTCCTCAAAACTAGTGGGCAAGCCCTTTTGTAGATTTCGTTTCATTATGACAGAAGCAAGTTGGTCAGTAAAATGTCTACAGTTAGGCGTGGTGCGTTTGTGTGCTTCCTCAAATTACGCCTTTTTAACGATCATCATGAAGGTAACATCGTCAGTTTTAGCAGTGGGTAGGAGTTTGAATACGAGAGTTCGATCTCAATCCTTGGCAAAGAGACAGGTAAGTTCGAATTCAGTCTTTGTACTCTTTTATGTTTATCCGCGGTTGGCTTTTATTTTTTTATTATTTTCTTCCTTTGTTAATTATTCAAAATATTTCTTTTTATTCTATTTTCCCGGTTTTCTTCTTTTTTTGTTGCGGGCAACAAAAAAACGAATAAGGAATCTATCTTATTTGTTTTTTTCTTTGTTTTTCTTAGCATTTTTTTTTTCGTTTTTTGTTTTATTTTCTGGTGAGCGATGGAATTAATAGTAATTGTATCTTATTTGTTTTATTTTTGTTATTATCATGCCTTTATTTTTGGGATGTGCGTTGTGGTGCAGTGGATATCGGCTCGGAACTAGAAATTAGGGAGCCGAGTTCGAATCCCAGTTGAATTCCTTGCATTCACTTACGCACAACTACCCTTGTGAAAGCTATTAATCCGTATCTTCCCTCCAGTTGTGGGTTAAATAATAGAACAGATTGGGTTCTATAGCCTTGGCTGGCAACCAGTCTACCATAAAAAGCGCAATGGCAACCTACTGCGAGATAACAGTCAGTCATGTCTCTTTCGAGACATGACTGCCCAACGCGTGTAGCACGCACAGCACTTAACTGACTGGCTTTGTTATAGACTGCATAATTAAATGTGGATGGATCTTTTTTGTTTATTTTTAAATGTTTTTATGTTTTGTTTTTGTTTTAAACTGGGCTGCATAAAAAATTTTAAATGTATCTTGTTTATTTTTTCGGTGTTTTTTTATTGTTTTTGTTTTACATTTTGTTTTTCGTTTCTTGTTTTGTTGTTGAAACATTATTAGTTGTGAATGTATCGTATTTTCTTCTGTCCTGTGGAAAAGTTAGAATTATTAACATTGCAACAATTCCTGCTGTTACGAATTGCCGGGAAATCATTGCAATTTTAGGTTTGATATGGATCTCCAGTTGACCTCAAGGAAAATCTGCTTCAATAGCAGAGACATCATACATCTTGCATTAACTGAGTGCATGTATAAACTGATTTTATCGTGACCTATACACGGTGTATTTATCCTTAGTGATAATTGTCATGGGTCCTTACCTGTAACTCCAGAATGAACTCTTCCTAACACTATATATACTACGCCTCTATCCTTACCTGTAACTCCAGAATGAACTCTTCCTAACACTATATATACTACGCCTCTATCCTTACCTGTAACTCCAGAATGAACTCTTCCTAACACTATATATACTACGCCTCTATCCTTACCTGTAACTCCAGAATGAACTCTTCCTAACACTATATATACTACGCCTCTATCCTTACCTGTAACTCCAGAATGAACTCTTCCTAACACTATATATACTACGCCTCTATCCTTACCTGTAACTCCAGAATGAACTCTTCCTAACACTATATATACTACGCCTCTATCCTTACCTGTAACTCCAGAATGAACTCTTCCTAACACTATATATACTCCGCCTCTATCCTTACCTGTAACTCCAGAATGAACTCTTCCTAACACTATATATACTACGCCTCTATCCTTACCTGTAACTCCAGAATGAACTCTTCCAAACACTATACATACTACGCCTCTCAATAGAGAGAGGGTCGAGTTGGTAGTAGTTCACTCCAAACCAGACTGACAGTCACACTAACTCCTTCCACATTTTGTATTGTTATTTCTTGTTAATATATATTTGTTATTTCTACCCTTGTGGTCGTGTTGTTCCTTTCGGACCTTAACCTGGTCCATAACACGTACAGAGAGAGAGAGAGAGAGAGAGAGAGTGAGAGAGTCAAGTTGGTAGTAGTTCACTCCAAACCAGACTGACAGTCATACTAACTCCTGCCACATTTTGTATTGTTATTTCTTGTTAATATATATTTGTTATTTCTACCCTTGTGGTCGTGTTGTTCCTTTCGGACCTTAACCTGGTCCATAACACGTACAGAGAGAGAGAGAGAGAGAGAGAGTGAGAGAGTCAAGTTGGTAGTAGTTCACTCCAAACCAGACTGACAGTCATACTAACTCCTGCCACATTTTGTATTGTTATTTCTTGTTAATATATATTTGTTATTTCTACCCTTGTGGTCGTGTTGTTCCTTTCGGACCTTAACCTGGTCCATAACACGTACAGAGAGAGAGAGAGAGAGAGAGAGAGAGAGAGTCAAGTTGGTAGTAGTTCACTCCAAACCAGACTGACAGTCACACTAACACCTTCCACATTTTGTATTGTTATTTCTTGTTGATATATATTTGTTATTTCTACCCTTGTGGTCGTGTTGTTCTTTTCGGACCTTAACCTGGTTCATAACAAGGACTCGGGATGCCGCAAAGCTCCTTGACTCCGCAGATCTATTGTAATGAAAAGAAAATAACAAAATAATTATTAGGATGAACTGGAAAATTATTATAATATTTGTATTTTGAATAGACATCTATTAACCCGTTTCACTCTCTCTCTCTCTCTCTCACTCTTTCTCTCTCTCTCTCTCTCTGCATATATATATATATATATATATATATCTAGTGTATCGAGGCTGCAGATAATTTTCTAAACATATACTGTTAAATATAAGAGACAATGAATGTCTATTATGTTTAATAATGAGCCATTTTAAACATCGTATTTTGGCTTTAATTTCAGTTAAAAATAAATAAAAAATTCTCCAACATTTGGATAATTTTTTATTAAGTTAGTTCTAAGCTTTCGGCTCACATGAGACATTTTCAGGGAGGTCACAAGAACGTTAACACATAAACATCCACCATCAGCGACGATTTTATTTTTTGTTGACATAAAACTCCGCTAAGCAATGACAACAGTTACCAAAAATGGTAAACGCAGTTCGCAAATTTGTAATGCGGTTCTATGACGTCACACCGCGTGACAGTTCGAAATGATTACAGAACCATATATTCAAATGCAATGTAATGTGTCATGACCAGATTTAAACGTGATTTTATTAAGTGTGGGTTGTTTGGATTTAATGCAGATGGCCTCCAATATGTGAAGGTTCTTTTTACTGTGTGTATGGGTGAGGATTATTGTATTGTTGACTAAAATTTGTCTGATGTTGCCTACATGGTTATGTTTTTCTGAGAAATGTTGTTTAATTGTACTCTGATCAGAAAAGTGACTGGTAAGTCTACGGGAGAGCGTGGTTGTAGTAAAACCAGTGTATGTTTATGGTTTATTAATATTTAACAGTATATGTTTATTATATTTAACAGCATATGTTTAGAATATATATATATATATATATATATATATATATATATATATATATATATATAATCTTTGATAGAAGACTTCCGGCCCTGAAGAGGCCTTAAATCATTTGTAATTTTTAAAAAAATGAATTTGAGAGAGAAATAGATTATAGATATCTGTTTCAAGAACTGACGATTGGGAGCCGAAATGCATTGAAATGGCTATAAAAATAGCTAGGAAATCAGCAAAAAGTAGCGAAAAGTTGTGAAAACGTTCGTAATGTATAGCTTCAAAACGCCAATTCCACGATTTCTTCCGTTTTTTCGTGATCACGGAATATCTGCGTTCCGCAAGTATGTTACTTTGTTTAAAGTACCATTTATTGTGGGTTCAGTATGTTCGGGGTTACTGATGGGGACAAGTTGCATTCTGCGGGTAGAGGGTCTGCAAGTTGCATTCTGCGGGTAGGGGAGCGATGTTGCTAAGCATGGCACTGGCGACAATGTACGCAGCAAAGAATTGAGAGACAACCTCATAATATTTGGAGAAGACAATAGAATAATTAAGACTCTATACTCTGCCGCAAACCGCCTGCATATGGACAGGAAATTAGTTCGGCAGAAATACAAACATAGGAAAAGTTGTATGTCTTCTCACCGGGTCTATTCAAACTATACAGCAATGCAATTCTTAGAGAATTAGAAGTCTTGCCAGGGTTGTCACTGATGTCCACAATCTCTACAGTATAAGATATGCAGATGACACAGTGCTGATAACAGACAAATACAAAAACTTCTTCAGAAGGTAGCAAGGGAAAGCGAGAAGAAAGGACTAAACAAAAATCTACAAGAAAACGGAATGCATGGTCATCAGCAAGGGATGAGCCCAAAATTCCAACTACAGGTCGGGGATACTAAAATCAAGCAGATGCTGAAATTTGAATACCTGGGTAGTTTTCTAACAGAGGACGTAAAGAGCGACACTGTGATCCGAAGGTGTATTGGCATGGCTGAGGATGAATTCCAAAAATTCGGTAGAATATTTCGTTGGAAACAAAGAAATGAGTACTGGAATATTATGTGATATCTGTCCTCCTTCACGGTAGCGAAAGCTGGACAATCTCCCCAAAGATAAAGGTGAGACTCGAATCAACAAAAATACTAAAAAAAATTATAGACCGAGCCTGTTGGCAACGACAAGAATCGAAACGAAAAAGAATTTTATATTTAACATCAAGAAGAGAAAGCTGAAGTTTCTGGGACACGTAATGAAGAAGGATGGTTTGGAGAATCTAATACTCACAAGATGGATAGAGGAAAAGGAACACAAGACACACTTAATGAGCTTGAGGAATTGGATGGCAGGATTGGGGGAGATAGCAAGAGAAAAAAGTTTTAAGAGCTACAAGGGATAGGGAAATGTGGAGAGCTATGATCACCTACGTCCTGAAGGGACACGGCACATAAAAAAGAATGGGCATAAATGGGACAAGATTCGGCACCCTAAGAGAAATTGAAGGGTACGATGGCTTTATGTTTTTTTTTCTTTCTTTTTTTCATCTTTGTCGTCATTCATAATCTTTGTTGTCGATAGTAAAGCAGGACTTCATCTACTGAGATGTCATATTCTTTTCCACTCACTCGGAGGAGGATATGAAGTTCTGGTTTACTATCGGATTCGTCAGGCCAATGGAAACGGGCAGAGGTTGATACGCTCTGTAGATTTAAAATTATAGTCTTTGGAAATGTTGAATTCTATACTGAAAAGTTTGAAAAGCAGGACGTTACCAGCCGTGTCTGCGAAAAGGGTAGACCTTATTCATTTACGAATAGGGACTTTTTTAAACAGTTTCACTTTGTCATTCTTACATGTGTGGATGTGCCTGGTACCCCTGCTTTTCATTTCTTATTTGAAAATATTTAAAAAAAACTATGTAAACTGTGTTTGATTCATCTCAGCAAATACCAGTGGTTTGATCGAATTCAAGGTTTGTCAAGAGGCTTTAAGCTAATAATAGTTGTTCTATGGTGACTTAAATATGTACTGAATTCATCTTGAGAGATGTCAAATAAGCGTTGTACTCAGTGTGACTTCAGAACGATAAAAGATCTGGATGCTTCGAAGTTTGATCTAGACAATGTCATCCAAGCCCCCAAGTGCAAAATCGGACCTCAAAGAATATCTGTGGGTACCACAATATAAATAAACTTTGGATTTAAACACACAAAGGCAACCGGACAGCAGGAAGTTATATAAATACCCTGGCTTCGAGAGGAACACACGTTACCGCGATTCATCGTCAGATCAAACATACAAATAAAGATCCAAAATGGCATATCCTTTATTGGCTGACACTAAATTGATAGAGTCCGAAATGGAAAAAGAAATTATAATTAAAAATTCGGTCTCTTATGCTTATCAAACAGTGTTTATATAAATTTGGTTGTCTTTCAGTGCGGATAACG
This sequence comes from Ascarosepion bandense, assembly GCA_037127315.1. Taxonomy (NCBI): domain Eukaryota; kingdom Metazoa; phylum Mollusca; class Cephalopoda; order Sepiida; family Sepiidae; genus Ascarosepion; species Ascarosepion bandense. Next base: position 249,083 of record JBBBDQ010002178.1, read on the forward strand.
ATGTTGGGTGAAAGAAAATTCCAAAGTAGATTCTCACTCTTGACAGTTGCTGTGACATGCCAGTAACGATACTTTTTTTCAAATAATCTCGGCGTTTCTAATAACAAGTTAGGCTTGCCTCTTGTTGCACCAATGCCATCTTTCTTTTTGATAACAGATACGCAATATTTCAATATATGGCCGTCTTTTTCATTTTATCATGGGCCAAATCAGCGCCGATCAAACAAATGACGCCGGTTCTCACGTCTATACTCGTTTGTCCCCCAATTCGAGACGACAAAGCGCAATAAAAACCACTCACGAAGATATTACTTCCCTGAAAAACATTATCGACATTAACATTACTGATCCGAGGTTGGAATATTGTTTCTTGATGACGAGGTGAGGCGTTTTGTGAGGTGAACAAGAAAATCCACGAGCAAAATAGAGATTAGCTTTTTTATCGATTGAGCTGCAGATTTAGACGCACTAACACTAATTTCGACTGAGCAGGTGTCTCAAATCGCTGTCACCTACGAAGGTGGATGATGAAAAGGTCTCTTTCCGACCAAGAAACGATTCTTCATTAAATTCACCTGATTGGCCGTTTGATTAAATTAAGTCGAGGAAGTGTGTTGTATCCATCCCTTACCGACACGCCAGTTACCTCGACGAATTGTATTGGTTAGCAAGCTTGTCTTGCTAAAATCATTACTCTCGGCCTTGTACCACAGCTAAGCTGCTCTTAGAAAATCACCTTACCAGCACGCCTACCTATAACACTACATTTTATATATAGCTGCCCTACAGATAACAATACTATATATATATATATATATATATATATATATCGTTCATTCAGCAATGAATTAGAACACTCTCAGCTATTGGACGTGTATAATGATAATATACACGCTAAAACGTTTGCCTCCTACTACCGAGCGCCAGTGGCTCAGAGGTAGAATCGCCGACTGACGCCAATTCGGTCGGGTTTCAATCCTGGTTAAAAAGCAGTCAGCTGTCTAACCGTACTGATGAACTGTGATACAGCGAAACAGATCTGTCTGCGGATGACTATACATATATATATATATATATATGTGTGTGTGTGTGTGTGTGTGTGTGTGTGTGTGTTGGGATCTTGAATAAGTTTTCGCTGCTTTCCAACAAATAGCGTTTTCCGACCTACTTCAGTATAGTTTTTGATGATAACGTATCTATGTATATGTAAATACTATAAGCAAGCTTGAAATTCAATGTACGTAATTTCGCAGATGTGTGAACAACTTCGTTTTTCATAGCATTAAACGTCAAATTTCGTACCAAAGAAAATGTATGTGCGGGGAATTTTACTGCACTACCTTATTTGAAAGAAATCCGGAGCTGAAGCACACAGAATTCTTGTTGTGACTCACGGCGACCAAGCTCTGTCGGAAACAATATGCAGAGATTGTTTTCGAGGCTTCAAAAATAATGATTTTGAAGATGAAGAACGCTCTGGCGCACCGAAAAAGTTTAAAGACGAAGAATTAGAGGAATTACATCACGAAGACTCATGTCAGACGCAAGCTGAATTCGCAGAATCATTAAGACTTTATCACACAACTGATTCAAAATGTTTGAAAGCATTAGGAATGATTCAAAACCAAGGACGTTGGGTGCCGTACGAATTGAAGCCGAAAGACGTCTGTGGGAACAGCTGCTTCAACAGCAGAAAAAAAGGCATTGTATCATGACCGGCGATGAAAAGTGGACACACTAATCCTAAGCGTAGGAAACCGACCATGCATCAATATCGATGGATAAGCCGAATATCCATGCTTAGACGCTTCTGTCCTGCATTTGTTGGAATCAGCTGGGTGTAGTTTATTAAGAGCTGCAATAAACAGCCGAAATTATCACGGGAGATCGTTATCGTTTAAAATTGATGCGTTTGAGCCAAGGATTGAAAAGAAAAATGGGCTCTACACGAGCAGAGATACCACAACCTCATTTTGCAACATGAAAACGCTAGGGCACATATTGCAAAAAGGCCGAAAGCTTAACCGGAAATGCTTAAACACCGTATTCACCCACCCGCCGTATTCACCACACATTATTTACGCATCTGATTATCATTTATTCAGATCGAGGGCACATGGCTTGGCGAAGCAGAAGTGGTGAATGTTTGTTTTAATTCCCTTCGTTTTTCCCCCCTTCAAATTTATCCAAAATAGCATTATTTCTGTGTAAATGTATATGCTGAACTCAAATCAACAATTAGTTATTGAAGAAATTTACCTTTTTTGCTTTGAAAGTCCATAAAAAAAACGAACTATATCTCGCACTTTTTCTCTCCCGTAACTCTCACGAAGTCATGTAATTAACTGCAGAATGACGTTCTACGTAGGTAGAAATTTTGTTTGGAATTTTGGTCGATTTTCTTCCTTTACTGATACTTCCGGCGATGTTCTTCCGCTAATGAAAGTAATAAGCGTAGAAATACAATAGCGCATTGCTTTCATTTCCGGAAGTACATCGCCGGAAGTATCAGTAAATGAAGAAAAATCGCCAAAAATTCTGCGAAAATTTGTTTACATGCGCAGTATGTCATTCTGCAGTTAATTACATGACTTCGTGAGAGAACGGAAGAGAAAAAGTGCAAGATATATTTCTTTTTTTTTATGGACATTTAGATAAAAAAAGGTAAGTTTCTTCACTAACTAACACTTGATTTGAGTTCAGCATATACATTTGCACAGAGATAAGGCTATTTTGAATAAATTTGAAGGGGAAAAGCGAAGGGAATTAAAACGAACATTTACCGCACCATTTCCATGCAGGTGAAAATGTCAAAAATGTGTCGACTCGTCATTTAACTCAAAAGACGTGACGTTTTTCCAACGTGGAATTCAAATACGATGGCAAAATGTCGTGGCTAGCGATCGACAAACCTTTCACTTACATATTTCTTACTAATTTTTATAAACAAAAAATTACTTTTCATAAAAAAACAGCGAAAACTTATTCAAGGTCTGAATAGATTACATATAGCACCCCTTGAGATGGGTAAATTATCGTCTAAGTTACGCAAAAATGACAATAATGCTGACATCTTATTTTAACAGACATATTTACAAAAACTACACAAAAAACCAGAATTCGAATGCTTCCGGTTGAATACATTGCGTTTTCTTACGCGCAAATACCCTTATGAAAGGTATTAATCAGTGTCTTCCCCCAGCTATGGGTTGAATAACAGGACAAATTGGGTTCTAAAGCTTTGGTCGGCAACCAGTCTACCGCAGAAAATAATGGCAACCTATTGTGGGAAAATCTTCTAGCCAGTCATGTCTCGAAAGCGTTAATCATGTATGGCACTTGACTGACTGACTGATATCGTTTATCTATTTCCATTTAACAGGGTTGGATTTTATAAAGAATTCAAGTTTAGTTTCCAGTTTTTAAGTAAATGAATAAAAATTTTCCTGTCTGCATTTTGAGGAAAGTTCTGATCGTTTATTTAGTAAATTTAGTTGGTCTGGAAAAGATGATTATAGGTTTTTTTTTCTCCTTCAGTCAGAATTTACAGTTTTTAGATTTATTATTGTTTGATGAATATCTATGAAGAATCCTATTTTTTTCATTATGATTATATATATATATATAATACCGGCCATAATTATTAGGCAACCCAATTTTTTTTAAAAGAAATGATGTATTTCATACTATTTTTAGTATTTATTGCCAAGTGGATAATTCTAAATGAAAATAGATTTTTTGGGGTTAATACTGCACAATAACATGTGCATTGAATGAACTGTTCTGGTGTCCAGTTTTTATGCTCTCTTCCACATGCTAGTATCTTCTTCCTATTGGCTGGCCGAAACAAAAGCTTCCTGGCTGCTTTGTAACAGTAATAATAGCAAAAGAACCATTCTATTTTAAATAGAATTATCCACTTGACAACTTGGCAATAAATACTAAAAATTGTATGAAATACATCATTTCTTAAAAAAAAAAAACTGGGCTTACCTAATAATTATGGCCGGTAGTGTATATATATATATATATATATATATAGAGAGAGAGAGAGAGAGAGAGAGAGAGTCATCCGAATTGGCGTCAGTCGGCGATTCTACCTCTGAGCTACGGGCGCTCGGTAGAAGAAGGCAGACTTTTTAGCGTGCATATTATCATTATACACGCCCAATAGCCTGAGAGTGTTCTAATTCATTGCTGAATGAACTATATATATATATATATATATATATATATATATATATATATATACATCCTTGTAGGTGCCTGTATCAATTATCGTTCATACTGTAAATGTATACCTGTATGTTCTCAGGTTTTTACGACATCCTATTATAAGGTTCATTATTGGGTGTTCAATAATAGTGATTTTTTTTCCGGAATGTTTAATGAATTTTACTATATTAGTAATTCTTTTTATTTGTTCCTGGGCATAAAATAGGGGATCAGTTTTCTATTGTTATGAAGTAATAAACTGATCCCCCACTTATTACTACTTATTATAAAATGATATAATATAATTTTTCTCTTCTCACTCCAGTTATAGGTTAAGTAACAGGACAGGTTGGGTTCTATAGCCGTGGCTGGCAGCCAGTCTATCGCAGAAAGTAATGGCAACCTACTGCAGGATAATCGTCTGCCTAGTGAGTCATGTTTCTTTCGAGACATGATCGCCTAAAGAGTGTATCACGTATGGCACTTAACTGACTGATTTTTCATATAATGAAGTATTGGGTGAGATTTTAGTAAACACACACACACACACACACACACGTGTGTGTGTGTGTGTGTGTGTGTGTGTGTGTCTGTCTGTCTGTCTGTCTGTCTGTCTGTCTGTCTGTCTGTCTGTCTCTGTGTGTGTTAATTTAACATTTTACATTTGGAGAATAGTCTTTTCTAAATGCTCCCAAAAGCCTGCTTCGTCAGCTTCCTGTATGATGTATAATGAAGAAATTCAAACTGCCTGAGCTACTTCCCTCTAAACCGCTATCAACTACGCATTATGGTGCTACTTCAACCCTCTCTTGTACTTTTGCTTCTCTCCTTTTTCTAAACAAATCTTTACTTCCGGTCACACAAGAATTTCTTTATTGTACCTCTTATCGGAAGCTGATGAAGCAGGCTTTTGGGAACCTGTAAAAAGGGCTATTCTCTAAATTAAAAATATTGAATATACATATGAAATGAATATTTGCTTTGTAAAATAAATATACATCAAGCTCTCTGTCTGATATTTTAATATTTAATCCAATATTACCAGGATCCATTGGGATTATTTACTCTTTTACTCTTTAATTTTTTCTGGATTTATTACCTATATATATATATATATATATATATATATATATATATTAAATTAGGGAAAATTTTCAAAATTTCGACATAGGATCTCTAATAGAGACTCTACATCACGTCAGCGACATTGTTTTTTCCAAATGGCAAAGGCCCTGGGTTAGAGTGTGGAGGGGTTTTAGGTTAACAACGGTCACAAAGTGGAAAAGGACAGAGCTGGTAGTCGCGGGGTTACAGGGTGTTGAAATGGTATATTTAGGAAGGGGTGGAATAGGAGTTCATATTTTATAAAGATAGACAACTAAATGAGTTAAATTACTTTTTAAAGTTAAGATTTTGGGCTGTTTGAAGAGGTGTATTTAGGCGAGAAGGAATGGGTTACAATATAAGATTTTTAAAAAATTTTATTTAAGTTTATTTGATTAAACCTTTTAGGTAGAAGCGAGCTAAATGCCAATTACAGGAAGTTATCACTTTAAAAATTATTGGAGAACAAATATTAGAGAAAAAAATATTAGAGAAAAAAAAATATATATATATATCTACATATATGTGTTAACCAAGGAAAAAGGGGTTTAGTAAAAGAATCCATATTTTCTAAAGATAGGCAATTAAAGGAGCTTGGATGGTAGGGGGCTTAAAATACTTTTTAAGGTTAACGTTAGGGTAAAATTAAGATTAAAACTTAAATTGAATTTTTTAAATTTATATTCTAACATCTAGTCAACGGGGATTTAAATTCTAAATTTAAGTATTCGAAAAATTTGCCTTGTGGCGGCACTTACTGATGAATTCCCTCCTAAGATTCAGTAGCCGGTGTTGGTGGGGGTATTTTAATATTTAAATTTTTTCCAGTAAACATAGACAGCACCTATCACGAAAATTCCTTAGAATACGGGCTGAACCTATCAGTTTCCAGCTAATTTCAGGATCCAACCATTCCTCTTTCATTTTCCAGAATGCCTGCGAAAGGGATGTCTGGTACCTCTGACCGGGGTTCGAAAAGGAGTACCTGTGGTTATACAGTCTTTGTTTGAAAGGACCGGCGGACATACCGACATAGGTCCGAAAGTCGTTTTTTTTTTCTTTTTTTTTTTTTTTTGTTAGATGGAGAAATGCGGGCTTCATAAATCACCTGGGTGGATTTGCATTTTCCCTCCACCGGGCAGGCGTCCACAGAATTACAGTTGCATTCGTTTAGAATTCCGGACCTAGATTCAGCATTGCGCAAGTTCACCAGAATACTCCTATTATGGGAACTAATAAGGTTGTCCATATTCGGGGTGCAAGAATAACTAATTTTAAGGGTGTACCTATTAAAAATCTTCCATAGAGGGTTACTGTTATTAAATTTTTTGTCTATTAACTTGAGAAAATATTTACCAATATTGATGTTAGTTAGTTTACAATAAGGGGTGGGGTTAAACCAAATTATCTTTCTTCTTCTACAGTTTCCTTTATTTTTATTTTTGGATGATTCGGAGTCTATTGTAGGTTTCTTATATGTTAACTTGTTCTTATATCCGCTTTTTTGAAGGGCCTTATTGTAAATATTTTTACTTGCGTTGAAAGTTTCAAACCTGTTCTCTAACCCAGAGCCTTCGCCATTTGGAAAAAACAATGTCGCTGACATGACGTAGAGTCTCTATTAGAGATCCTATGTCGAAATGTACATCCGACACCTTTGAATTTTGAAAAGTTTCTCTAATTTATATTGGCTCTGTATTCTTAATACATTGAGCTCTCTGCCTGAATCACATTTTAATGTTAAAAATGTTTAATATTGATTAGGATCAGGTTCTTGGAATTTACCTTCCTACTCTACCACTTTGGATTAAAGAAAAACATATATATATATATATATATATATATATATATATATATATATATACATGTATATATATATATATATATATATATATATATATATATATATATATAATAACGGGTTTCTGTAGGCAAATCTTTGATTATTTATAAATTAAGAATACCGATAGAAATAATTTGGTTCTGATTCATTAATTGAAAATAATCAAAGAGGTAAGATTTTGCAAGTAAAATATAAGTACTTTAGATGAGAGAATTTATATATTTATAAATAGAGACACAATGTTTGAAATATATCACTCATGATGTAGATCCCTAGTGCTACTCAGGTTTAATTAGGAAGAGCAAAGCATTTTTTATATGAGCGTGTCTGCAAGTCATAAACAAATATAGATAAAGTTATAGAGAAATATTAGACATTATTTGACTTGTCAGACGTTTAGTCACAGGGAATTGTGGGAAGAGAAATTAATTTTGTCAGATTTGAGTTTAGGACAGCGGAAAGAAAGAAATAACTGAATTCTTGGCCGTCAATCGTGACTGATTTCCCAACTCCCCATAGGACCACCACTGGTTTATATATAGAATCTGTACTGGAACGTAGATTGAAGATCGCTTCCGGTGTAAAGTCACGATGTCTACATCTACAAATATTCTAATCCCGTTATTGAGCATTCTTCCTTTATAAATTGTTTTAGGGTAAATAAGACATTTCCGATAAGACAAAAGGACATGTTAAATAAAGAACTTATAGTCAAAGAAAGAGCGTTAGAGTTAGTCGAGGGGAATTTCAAATAGCGTCACGGTGAGTAGCCGAAGCAAAGCATAATATTATACCCGCTAGGAGCGAATTATAAAATAAATACAGCAAATTATCTTTATTACTGGTTTTCTATGTCATTTATTTCACAACTGACATTACACGAATGGATGTCAAAACGAGAAAACCTCTCACTTGCCACCTCATGCATCATCTTAAGCCTGATGTTGATCATTTCTATGTGTTCAGATCCGAGGGAGGCAGAGGTTTAGTTCAACTAGAACTGTCTTACGAAATTGGTCTTCAAATATAACCTGGAAACTACAGAAGACTGGACGATGATCTATATCAAAGAACATGAAAGAAATAAGAAACTTCATTCAGTAAAAAGAAAACCAACATATTCAAAAGTTAATTTTAAGAGGGTGAAGACATGCAATTAAACCATAAAACACCTACTGCAGCGACAAAGAACCTAAGAAAATATCAAAAGCAAAAGTAATTTACCAAATGCAAAAACGATGGCAAGATAAACCTCTTCATAGTCAATATTCTGCCCGTACCAAACAAGCTGCTATAGACAAACCCCATACTTATCGATGGTCACGTAATGCAGGGTTAAAAGCTGAAACGGAATGATTAATCATTGCTGCACAAACCAATACTTGCTAACTAGAAATTACCAAGCACACATAATGAAAAATTGTGTTAACCCGAAATACAGGTTATGGGATAAATATCCACAACAACTATTGGCTTACTAACATACATAGAAACAACAAAGAATTGGATGATACAATTAGTCAAACAACATGAAAACAGAAAGAAAAATATTCAATAAGGAAAGAAGGCAGTAAATACAAACAAAATTTGTATTTAGAAGATTCTGTAGAAAACCAAAATAGAATCTAAGAAGCAACTATTGCGGCATAAAATATGAAAAAGAAAGCCAAGGTTAAAGCTCTTGAACAGATGAAACAACGCTGGCAAGACAAACCCCAGAACGTGCCAATAAATCCAATGTTGATGAAGTTAATATTTATCGATGGTTACGTGCATCTGGATTAAAGTCTGAGACTGAAGGTTTTATTCTTGCTGAGCAAGACCAAACGAGGAACTTTCAGGCAAATATTATACATAATAATGTGGATCCAAAATGCAGGTTCTGTGTTAAATACCAAGAAACAATAGACCATCTAATCTCAGGATGTTCTGTGCTTGCCCCAAATGAATATAAAAATCGCCACGATAGAGTGAGGCAATATTTACCTTGGACAATGTCCAAACACGTTGGGAACAAACACTGGTATGAACATCACCCAGCACCGGTTATAGAAACAGAAGATATCACCATTCTATGGGATCATATCATCGACATGAACAGGAAAACTGAAGCAAAAATTCCGGACGTTATTGTCAAAAAATTTTTTTAAAAAACGTTCTTACTGATTGATATGGTTTGTCCAACGGATTGTAACATAGTAACCAAGAAATTTGAAAAACTATCAAAATATAAAAACCTGAAAACTGAAATAAAAAATGTGGAAATTGAAAACAAGAATAGTACCAGTAATAATAGGTGCACTTGGAATGATAAAAAATGGAACAAAACAAGACATTGAAAGAATCCCTGGAAACCCCAGCTTAAGAGATATACAAAAAATTGTCTTGTAAATTAGAACCCACACACTAAGGAGAACTTTGTCTATGTAACGCTAGGGATGTTATGGGAGATAGAAAAACATGAAATGGAGCCATAACAACGCACCACGACCTGACATAGGTCTTTCCGCAGACTTGGTAGGTAGTGCACCCATACCAGAAATCGAATTATGATGAAAATGGCACATAATAATAATAATAATAATAATAATAATAATAATAAAGCAAAAAATCCAACTGAAGGCTCAAAGAATAAGACGCTATGAAAAAAGAGCAAGATTTTACAGACAAAACAAGATTTTTCAGACTGATACAAAGAGATTTTACAGGGAAATAGGTAAAAAAAGAATTGAAGTGACAGTACCCCCCAGAATGGAAGAAGTCACACAGTTCTGGGAAAAGATATGGGCTTGCCCTAAAGAACTTAGCAAGGAAGTACATTGGATTACGCAAGAGATAGAACGAATGAAAAATAAACCCGAACAGACATGGTCTGGAATTATAGAAGATGATGTTAAATTTGCACTAAAAAAAAGCACACAATTGGAAATTCCCAGGTATAGATAAAATTCCTAACTTTTGGCTATATTATTTAAATGCAGCACATAAAAAACTAGCCAAAGAACTTCAAGAAATGGTTGACGATCCCACTAAAATTCCTGCATGGATGACCAAAGGAATTACATTTCTTCTACCCAATAATGGTGACACAAACAACCCGAAAAACTACAGACCAATTACATGTCTTCCGACAACATATAAACTATTAACATCTATTTTAACAAAACAGACAGATTTATTCTTAGAAAGAAATGACATGATACCGCTTGAACAAAAAGGGTGCAAACGTGGCTGTTATGGTTGTAAAGACCAATTGCTAATTAACAAAATGATCCTGGAAAACTGCTACAGTACAAAGAAAAATCTTAGTACTGCATGGATAGATTATCGAAAGGCATTCGATAGTGTGCCACATTACTGGATTTTAAAGACTTTAAATATATACAAGATATCGCCCGTCATCATCAATTTCATCAAACAGTGCATGTCTATATGGAAAACAACCCTTTACCTCAATCATATAAATGGAACCTATAAGTCTGATGAAATAAACATCAAAAGAGGTATATTTCAAGGTGATTCTTTATCTCCCTTACTATTCTGCATATCATTAATAGCACTAACCAGTCAACTTAATAAGACAGAATGTGGTTATAAAATAGGCCAAAAGAAAATAAGCCATCTATTTTACATGGATGACTTAAAGTTATATGCTAAGAATGATAATGAACTGGAAGGTCTTCTGCAAACTGTAAAATGCTTCAGCAAAGACATTGGAATGAAATTTAATTTGAATAAATGTGCTAAAGCTACAGTTTTACGTGGATCAATACAAGAAACATCCTCAATTAGCCTAGACCCTGCTGTAACAATAAAAGAATTGAAACCAGAAGCTTATAAATACCTAGGTGTAAATGAGAGCGAAAACATTCACCATAAAAAAATGAAAGAAATAGTGCGTAAAGAGTACTATAGAAGGTTACGAATGATATTAAAAACTGAATTAAATTCACAGAACAGAGTTATGGCCATTAATAGCCTTGCAATCCCAGTTGTCCAATATAGCTTTAACATCTTAAACTGGACTCTAAACGACATCAGACGAATGGATGCTAAAACAAGAAAGCTTCTTTCTAAGCATAAGATGCATCATCCAAAGGCTGATGTAGACCGTCTATACATACCCCGTAAAGAAGGTGGAAGAGGTCTTATTCAGCTGGAATTGTCATACAAGACAACAACTATTGGCTTACTAACATACATAGAAACAACAAAGGATTGGATGATACAATTAGTAAGGCAACATGAAGAAAGAAAGAAAAAATATTCAATAATAAAAGAAGGCAGTAAATACAAACAAGATTTACAGTTAGTAGGTTCTGTAGAAAAGCAAAACAGAAGCCAAGAGCCAACTATTGCGGCAAAAAATATGAAAATGAAAGCCAAAGATAAAGCTCTTGAACAGATGAAACAGCGCTGGCAAGACAAACCTCTGCATGGCCAATATCCAGAAGGTGCCAATAAATCCAATGTTGACAAAGTTAATACTCATCGATGGTTACGTGCATCTGGATTAAAGTCTGAAACTGAAGGCTTTATTCTTGCAGCACAAGACCAAAGTCTTTTCACGAGAAACTTTCAGGCAAATATTATGCATAATAATATGGATCCAAAATGCAGGTTTTGTGATAAACACCAAGAAACAATAGACCACCTAATCTCAGGCTGTTCTGTGCTTGCCCCAAATGAATATAAAAATTGCCACGATAGAGTTGGGCAATATTTACATTGGGCAATGTGCAAGCATTATGGAAAAGCTGTAAACAAACACTGGTATGAACATCACCCAGCACCGGTTACAGAAATAGAAGATGTAACCATTCTATGGGATTACACCATCTACACAGACAGAAAAATTGAAGCAAACAGGCCAGACATTATTGTTAAAAACCAGAAGGAGAAAACTTGTCTATTAATTGATATGGCTTGTCCAGCGGATTGTAACATAGCAATCAAGGAATTTGAAAAACTGTCAAAATATAAAGACCTGGAAATTGAAATAGAAAAAATGTAGAAATTGAAAACAAGAGTTGTGCCAGTGATAGTAGGTGCACTTGGAATGATAAAAAATGGAACAAAACAACACATTGAAAGAATCCCTGGAAACCCCAGCTTAAGAGATATACAAAAAATTGTCTTTTTAAGTACAACCCACACACTAAGGAAAACTTTATCTATGTAATGCTAGAGATGATAGGGAAGATAGAAAAACATGTAATTGAGCCATAACAACACGCCACGACCTGCCTTAGGTCTTCCCGTAGACTTGGTAGGTAGTGCGACCATAGCAGAAATCGAAATATGATGAAAAATGACATAATAATAATAATAATATGCCATAAATCCGGTAGTCGATTTAACTGAAGTCAAAGGGTGAAACAATAATAGAATTAGTCTTTGTGATTTTCATTCAATAATAAGAGATTATCAACTCTTTTATTCATCTAAAGTTCATTTTATTTCCACCGCAAATTCTTACCCCGTTGGAAAAGTTTCAAGCATTACATTAAAAAAACTGACATAATTTTTCAATCCTTTGAAGATAAAAACGATCATGGCTCGCCACAGCTTCCTTTCCTTTTAAAATCTTATTTTCACGTTTCCTTGTATACCAACTTTCTTTTATTTTATTCTTTCTTTCTCCTTCATTCATCAATTTCTATCCCATTCGTCTCCGGGCAACCAACCAAACTCTTCTTCTTACTCCAGATTCTTATTGATTCATTCTAATTTTGCCCCCAAATCGATTAATATTTTTTCCAATATTTTTTTTTATTTTTGCTTTTGTGTGATTTTATTAATTTAAATATTTTCTTCTTCTTCTTCTTCTTCTTCTTCTTCTTCTTCTTCTTCTTCTTCTTCTTCCCAAGAACATCTATTTGACTCTCGATAGAGGAGCACTTCCCTGATCACTATCTATCATAAGTATCCACGTAATGTACACTTCTTACATCCATAAATGTAACGCATTCAGTAAATCACTACACTTGAGCAGAGTCCCGCACGAACAATGTCTTGAAAGCAGTATCTTCTTCTTCATATTATTATGATTATTATTATTATCTATTTTACTCTGGATCCTATATATCTACTCCTGTCTTTTTAATATTAACTATTTACCTCTCTCATTCTTCTAAATCATATCTATCTATCTATCTATCTATCTATCTATCTATCTATCTATCTATCTATCTATCCCGACTGTTCCCTATCTATCTATCTATCTATCTATCTATCTATCTATCTATCTATCTATCCCGACTGTTCCCTATCTATCTATCTATCTATCTATCTATCTATCTATCTATCTATCTATCTATCTATACTAGCAGTATAGCCCGGAGTTGCTCAGGGGTTATGAAAGCTTTAAAACTAATCCATGGTCCTGGAGCTCAGACTCTTTGGACGTTGGCATGAAAGACTAAAAAGCAATAGTTATTATCAGTTAAACTGATATCGGGGAGAAATTGAAAAAGATAAGTCGCCCATAACCTAACCAGAAGCCTAAAGAATATTTGTGTGAAGTTTGACGAGAATCGGATAAAAATTGTGGATTTGTATAAAGGACTTACAGACAGATAAACAGAGACACACACAAACATCTTGCCTTATATATATATATATATATATATATATATATATATATATATATATATATTATCGATTTTCTGCATTATTGTAAGAAGTGCAACCTTGAAACTTCTGAATATCGTTTCTTATGTCTTTGTCGACGAGTGTATCAAATTTGATTAAAATCAGACCACTCCTTCTATAACCCGATTTTTTCGATTATCGATTTTCCATATTTATCGGGGGTACCTCGACACAAAACCTAGCTAAGAACACTTGCAGACGCTTATAGTACAACTGTGTAAATTTTTAAGAAAATTGGTTCAGCCGTTTCGGAGTCTATAGGTAACGGACGGACACACACACACACACACACACAGTTCCATTTATAAATAAGTTTAGATCTATCTATCTATCTATCTATCTATCTATCTATCTATCTATCTATCTATCCCCGACTTTTCCTTATCTATCTATCTATGTATCTATCTATCTATCTATCTCAGCCTTTTCCTTAACTATCTATCTATCTATCTATCTATCTATCTATCTATCTATCTATCTATCTATCTATTGCAGTCCGTTCTTCTCTCTATATACAAGATACCCACAATATGACTCTACTTTTTCTACTCAGCCTTTCCTTTTGTTCTTTTCTTCGTTTTTTTTCTCTTTTATTTTTCTTCACAATATGTATATTTCTTCTCGCTGTCCTACTGATTTTGAAATTCTTTTCTCTGCTATTCCCACGAACAATACTAGTTAACTTGGCAACGCGCCATCTGTCGGCCAACAGTCAATTTAGCAGAAAAAGAAACTTGAAATAAATCGATTCTTCCTCACGGATAAAATGATTCCAACCGCAGTCGATATTTTTTGGTGGCGTCCACAACACACACCGATTTCTCATTCAATCCTCGCCCAAGTTCTTGTATCTCTCTCTTTTTCTCTCTCTCTTTCTCTCTCGCACTCTCTCTTTCTCACTCTATCTCTCTCTCCTTCTCTCTCTCTATCTCTCTCTTTCTCTCTTTTTCTCTATCTTTCTCTCTCACTATCTATCACCCCCTTTCTCTCTTCTTTCTTTCATTCACTTCTTCCCTTCTCTCTCTCTCTCTCTGTCTTCCTCTACACCTGTCTCTCTTTCTATCACTTTTTCTTTGTTGTCTTTTGTCCACTTCTTTTTATTTATATTTCTCTCTCTCTCCCTCTGTCTTGTTTTTCTTTTCGTTCTTTTTCTTTTTCTCTCTCACGCGTTGTTACCTATTTTTTACTCTCTCTCTCTCTCTCTCTCTCTCTCTCTCTATCTCTATCTCTCTCTCTCTCTCTCTCTCTCTTTCTCTCATTCTCACGCAATAAATTTTAGCCGTTCCTTTCCTCAATTGTTTTTCTGGTTTTTCTTTTTATTCGCTTTCTCCTCTCTTTCTCGTTCTCACACAGTCTCTCTCTCTCTCTCTTTCTCTCTCTCTCTCTCTCTCTCTCTCTCTCTCTATCTGTCTATCTATCTATAAGCTATCTATCAGAGCGTTCTAATATATCATTCTTTAATGTGTATATATTCATATATATATATATATATTCATATACCTGTCTCTCTATATCAGTTTGTTTTTATCATCCTATTCGGTTAGAACAAAAGTTTTAAGTGTTGTTTTAAAAACAATATTTAGATACACTTGTATGTATTCAATATTTCACAAACGCCATTTTATTTCACGTTTCACTGCTTTCCGCCTTTTTCGAGGCACCTACATCAGTCTGGCTGATGAGCTGGTCGAAATTGTTTTTATATGTTTCCAGCGAATTGAAGCTCTTTATATATAAAAAAAAAAAAAACATTTGCTCTGGCTAATCCGAAGCCAAGGTTTACCAGTTTCTCTGAGGTCTGCAAAGCGACAAGATATCTGGCGTTGTCCTGATGAAAAACTAAACCTTTCCGATTGTCCAAATCGGGACACTTTTCATTTAATTTTCGTTTAATCGGTTCAGTTTGGAACATTACTAAAGAAGACCGAAATGTCGTCAATATGGCAATAAATATAAACACAACAGTCCGAACAACGTAAATAGTGTAGTAAACTGTTAGACTAAAACTTATTTCAGCAAAAAATAATGAGACCTTGCCTCCAATCAGGTAGTACACTGAAATTCGCAAAGCCATGATAAACTCATCAGAACAATGACCCTGAGAATATTTATAGAAAAGGCAGAGGGAAGCTACATTAAGGCGTTAGAAAAATGACTGAAGCGGTGATGCCAGGTCAGGATCAGTTGATACTGTATATCTGGTGGGCTTAGACTAGTAATGTTTCCAGATGGAACGATTAAAGAAAGCAATCGATGAAAAGCGTCGCGAATTGGACAATCGGAAAGGTTTAGCCCTCCATCAGGCCGTTACACACTCCAGTCTTCTTCAGCTGTTGTTTGAAATTTCGAACTGAATCTTTTAGCAGATAAAAGCGTTGGTTAAATCAAATGACTTGATCCAAAGAGTTGTGAGTTCAATACCTGGCTACAGCAATGATAAACAAATAACTTAGACAGTTGAGATAAAGGACGATGATATCCGGAAGTGGCATGGCACATGGAACGAGAATGATATGCTCTAGTGATCGAAATAAAAGGTTCGGTTCAAAATTCTAATCCCCTGAAGATTGAAGGAGCGTACAACAGCCGAAACGTTGTGAATATGGCAATAAAGATGAGCACAACTCATAACAATGTAAATAATGTAAATACTGCCTCATCTCAGAAGTATAGATAAATAACGGTTTCTTCTATGACATTTCTCACTTCTCCCTTCTGGCTTCTCGTTTTCCAGTATTTAATCTTCAAAAATTCGAATGCAATGTCAATCGTTATCTACAGTCTTCTTGATTAATCTTCTGTTGTTTTCGCAATTTAATATTTGCCGCTTTCTTCTCTCATTCTTTCACACTAAGTAATCTCTTTGCGTCTTAGTGGCTTCACTGCCTTACAGTGGGTGATAGGATTTTAAAAAAACACATTTTGCTGAATTTTTCTAAAGGTTTTAAACTTTTATTCGGATTTTTAGATTTAATATAT
Source organism: Ascarosepion bandense (assembly GCA_037127315.1). Taxonomy (NCBI): domain Eukaryota; kingdom Metazoa; phylum Mollusca; class Cephalopoda; order Sepiida; family Sepiidae; genus Ascarosepion; species Ascarosepion bandense. Next base: position 265,878 of record JBBBDQ010002178.1, read on the forward strand.
TTGCAAGGTTTTTTTAAATTGTTGCAAGTTCTCCTATAATGATGGCTTTAAATTTATTTTTTTTTCCGTTTGGGGAAATGTTCACATTTAGGCAGTATTCTTTTCTAATTTTTTTCTTCCGTTTCTTTCTGTCGACACCAACTATAACACAAGTTTATTGTTATTCTAATGCGATCCTAGCATGTTTTAAACATTAACTCTGTGCCATTGTGCCAATTAAGCGACATCAAATGATTTCTAAAACCATAAATTAATTATTTCCATAAATTATCTTATTTACGAAAACCGCGATTAACATGATGGCTTCTTGTTTATTTTTTAAATTTCAATTTGAGTTATTTGCCAAAATTAGTTTTGTTACAACGCTGCAAATGGAGAGCAACCAATGGAATCGAGATCACTACGGAGACGCAATGTTCCACAAGAGCAAATTCCCAACCAAACCATTGCACCGCAGATTTTACGATAAACCATAAATAATATGTTTTTGCTCGTATCAGCGTCATTGTTTAAAAACAAACACATTTTGATGAAGTATATATTCATCATTATTTGCAATAAGTCACAGAATATCTGTAATGTAGCCAACCCTGACCAGGCATCTCGACTTCAATCAATTTCTCACCGATATGGTCTTTTTTTTTTTACAAATATTTTCGTGACAACTGCTCCAATGAGCTATTTTCCCCTGGTGCCCCAACGAAATGAATTTAACCGTGTTACTCGATTGGCATCAAGGTCCTACCCTTTTACTGTTAAAAAGTTAAGTATAACTGCTATTTCTATACGAATAATTTCTTTTCTTGCACTTTTCGCCTGTAGAACTCCCTTCCGTTTAAGTGCTACCTTGATGACTAAAATCTTCAAAAGTTTAAATGCATCGTTAATCGCTATTTTTTGTCTTCTTGAATCCCGTTCATCTTCTTTTCTTTTCTTTTCTTTTTTCTTTCCTCAACCCTTTTTCTCTCACTTTCACTCTCTATAACACCCTGCCTACTAGAGGAATTCCAACCTTGCTTGGAGTGAAATGATTCAAAAAACAAAATATTTTCATGCAGTTATCCGATATAATTTAAGAAAAATTCAGTATTTTTTTTTTTTATGTAAAAAAAAGTGAATATATTTTCACGAAAGATTTCTGCATCGAAACGTTCTGCAATAACCAAAAAAGGTGATAATCACTTCATCCAAGTGTAATATATTACCTCGAACGGCGGATGTGATTAACAGATATATCTGGCCGTATCTAAGACGACCAGCGACGACCAGCATGAAAAGCAATGGACCACCGTGTGTGATTGACAGATACATCCGATGGTAGATAACTTCAACAAAGCGACAATGCAAAAAAGCAAAAATACGTGGGTGAAGAGGCGTGGCCATGTGGGTCGCGTGAAAGTTTTATGACTATGGCTAATGGAAAAAGATCCCCGCTGGATTTCGACTCCCGTTGGCGCCTTCGTGTGCGCAATCTCTGACCGGTTGTCTTCCTGCTCTACACAAGCATCGCCGACGAAGAATAAAAATATAAGATTATATTTTTATATATACATGTTCCTCGTTGTTTTTCAGCGGTAGTATATAACACAATGTGAGATGAATATGACACGGGAAAACAGACCAACCGAATTCAAAAAACTTTTTCATGTGTTATTCTTGATGGAAGCGGCCTTACGTTGTCATAGAAGCAAACAAGACTTTGTTTTATGCACTGTATGTGCCTTGTGGTACAGTGGATATCGGCTAGGAACGAGAAACCGGGGAGCCGAGTTCGAATTCCAGTTGAATCCATTGTATTCACTTAAGCGCAAATACCCTTGGGAAAGGTATTACTCCGTCTCTTCCTTCCAGTTATGGGTTAAATAGCAGGACAGATTGGGTTCTATAGCCTTGGTCGGCAACCAGTCTACCGCAGAAAGCAATGGCAACCTACTGCGGGATAATCTCCTGCCCAGTCAGTCATGTCTCTTTCGAGACATGATCGCCCAAGCGTGTATCACGTATGGCACTTTAACTGACTGACTGACTGCTGCCACTGCCATTAAACTACATCAGTTTTACTCCAAAATGTATTCTTAACTACCACCTATGACCAAGACTTAGATTCATATATTCCACATATTCTAAAAACAGGATTTACTTATTAATTATCATTAAAGATTAAAGTTTCAAGATATGATGCAGGTTTTCAATAATCATGACACGTCCACTTCTCATACTTTGTCAATTGATTGCTAAAATTTCTACTTTTTATTTATAAATCAATTTCTTCGCGTGGGTTCCTTTCTCGTAAAACAAAGATTTAGTCTTTAATTAAATTAACAGTTATGATTACTTCACCCGGAATTATTCCCGAAATTCTCTTGCCTCCTCGAGTTCTGGTAATTTATATAATTTAATCGTTAACGATCTTTATTTTCCTTTGTAGCAATTAAACAATGACAAACAATGTTCCGATAATATTGTTGTCTTTGTGCATAACCGTGTTGATTTAATACCATCTTGAAACCAATTTCCAGTGTTAATTCCAGTGGCCACATTGTCTGGTTAAATTGCCTATCTACAATACTGAACATTCTTCTTCTATAAAAATATCAAATTTTAGATTAGATAAATAGATATGAATAGAGTGAGATAGATAGATAGATAGATAGATAGATAGATAGATAGATAGATAGATAGATAGATAGATATGAACAGAATGAGATAGATAGATAGATAGATAGATAGATAGATAGATAGATATGAACAGAATGAGATGAGATAGATAGATAGATAGATAGATAGATAGATAGATAGATAGATATGAACAGAATGTGATAGATAGATAGATAGATAGATAGATAGATAGATAGATAGATAGATAGATAGACTAAGCAGACAAGAAAACTTACATAATACGATTTTCTTTAGATATTTTTTCTCCATCACTCTTTCGCCCAACCTAAAATAAATTAATTTCAACTCATTATTTAATTGTAAACGCCGATCTATATGCATATTTTAAAACAAACAAAAATGATTTTACAATCGTACCTCAAACTGATAGCAATCATCTGCACAATATATATATATATATATATATATATATATATATATTATAAACGCCTTGATTTTTTTCTTTCGTGTTGGTTATGGGGTGTATTTACTGAACTGGTCGATCACATGTGCCATCGCGTTGGCGTCATTATCCTTCTGACAAATCGCCTTGCTCGGCGTCTGCAGTCGGTGCAAACTGGAAATAAACAAACGCATGATGAAGGCACGGCCGATTGTAATCTGAAGAGAGGCAGAATGAAAGGATTACGAAAGAGAATCAAATATTTATAATTAAAATCGATAACGGAAATGAGAAATCTAGATCTGGGTTAAGAAAAAAAGTCGTTACTTACTTTTCTTGCTATAGAATTCTATGGGCACGCGGAGGAAATATGTTTTAAAATGTTCATGAAGAATATTAATAGATACAAATGTGTACAAAATTAGATAAACTCAAATTAACATAGATAGATAGATAGATAGATAGATAGATAGATAGATAGATAGATAGATAGATGCCAACATGTATACATATATATAGTAGCAGTATATCCCGGCGTTGATCGGGTGTAATGAAAGCTTTAAAACTAATTCATGGTCCTGGAGCTATAACTCTTTGGACGTTAGCACGAAAGACTAAAAAGCAATAGTTGTTTCCAGTTAAAGCGAAACAGTAGACTGAAAGAAAAATGAATGGATGTAAGTCAATTTTTGATTTCCTCGGATCGATATCAAATAAGTTTTTTCGTCGTAAACTGAATTTGGAAGGCTAAATAAGTCCTCTGAGTAAATGATATCATGGCTGAGACTACGAACTACAATTATACCTACTTAGAGCCAAACCCGAAACAAAAACTAAAATAAAAGGGCTGAAAAAAATACAGACATACAGGCAGATAAACAGACACACACACAAACATCTTGCCTTTTATATATATATATATATATATATATATATATATATATATATATATATATATATTATCGATTTTCTGCACTATTGTAAGAACTGCAACCTTGAAACTTCTGAATATCGTTTCTTATGTCTTTGTCTATGAGTGTATCAAATTTGATTAAAATCGGACTACTCCTTCTATAACCCGATTTTTTCGATTATCGATTTTCAATATTTATCGAGGGTACCTCGACACAAAACCTAGCTAAGAACACTCGCAGACGCTTATAGTACAACTGTGTAAATTTTCAAGAAAATCGGTTCAGCCGTTTCGGAGTCTATAGGTAACGGATACACACACACACACAAAGTTCCATTTATAAATAAGGTTATATATATATATATATATTGTTAAACATAACAGACAATGAATGTCTCTTACGTTCAATCATGAGCCGTTCTAAACATCGTATTTTGGCTTGAATTTCACGTGACAATAAAGACAAAAATTGTCAAACATTTGGATATTCTTTTATTATGTTGATTCTAAGCTTTCGGCTCCCATGAGTCATCGTCATAAAGGTTACAGAGACGTTAACATGAAGACATCCACCATCAAAGGTGATTCTATCTTTTGTTGACATAAAACTTTGCTAAGCAACGATAACAGTCACCGAATAGCAGACGCAATTCGTAAATTTGTAATGAGGTTCTATGACATCACTCCGCGTGAGAAACCGAAAATGTTAACAGGACCATCTGTCTAAATGCAAGGTGAAAGGTGAATTTATTAAGTGTGTGCTGTTTTGATGTAGATCGCCTAGAAAATTATAGATACGTTCAGAAAATTATCTACTGCCTCGATACACTCAATATATGTATATATATATATATATATATATATATATATATATATATATATTATGTCTTTCGGCAACAATCCTTCTTTTATACAGGTTTCATTGAAAATGACAGACAAGGTATTATCATAAGTTTTTTATATAATTTTTCATGTGTTCCTATAATTTTTTTTTCTTTTCGGAACTCAAATTACAAAAAACATTGGACAATTCTTGTATATCCGATTGCTTTTACCCAGGATTGAAACCCGACCGAATTGGCCTCAGTCGGCGATTTTACCTCTGCGTGCTTAGTAGAAGGAGGGATACTTTTAGTGTGTGATTTATCATGTACACATACGCCAGTAGTTAGCGTGCTCTAATTCTTTACTAAATGAGCGATGCGTAGATGCTAAAGTAGCTACTGTTTTTTTCAAAGTCTACCATTCTTCCAGGGTGCTCAATCAGGGTGTGAGAGCGTAAATAGTCATCCGCAGACAGATTTGTTGCGCTGTATCACAGCTCGTCAATACGGTTAAACATCCGATAGCTTTTACCCAGGATTGAAACCCGTCCGAATTGGCGTCAGTTGGTGATTCTACCTCTGAGTTATGTGCGTTCGGTAGAAGGAGGCACACTTTTAAATTAATTAAACAATCAATCAATATATATATAGTTATTTCGCCACCTTAATTTCTACCATAAGTGGTGTCTTTAAGCGATTTTTAGTAACTTATTAAAAATTATTAAAAATCGCCTGAAGACACAACTCATGGTAGAAACCAAGGTAGCGAAATAACTCGTTTAAAAATTAATATATAAATTAGAGAAAATTTTCAAAATTCAAAGGTGTCGGATGTACATTTCGACATAGGATCTCTAATAGAGATTCTACGGATGTACATTTCTGTACGGATGTACATTTCTACGGGTGTACATTTCTACGGATGTACATTTCGTCGGATGTACATTTCGTCGGGTGTCGGATGTACATTTCGACATAGGATCTCTAATAGAGATCTCTATTAGAGATCTTATGTCGAAATGTACATCCGACAGCTTCGAATTTTGAAAATTTTCTCTAATTTATATTGGCTCTGTATTCTTAATACATTGAGCTCTCTACCTGCATCACTTTTTAATGTTAATTTTTTTTTTAATATTGATTAGGATCAGGTTCTTTGAATTTACCTTCCTACTCTTCCACTTCGGATTAAAGAAAAAAAAATATATATATATTGACTGATTGATTGATTGTTTAATTACTTAGTTTCTGGTCATAATAAGGTTAGACCAGTGCACATTTGTATTAAAATGTGTTCAATACAATTATATTGTAGAACTTTTGAATATTTTCCATTTGTAAACGAGTTATTACGCGACCCAGGTTTCTACCATAAGTGGTTTCTTCGGACGATTTTCAGTAACTGATTTTACCGTTTACCTTTTTTTTGAAGAACGCTCACGTAACGGTATTTTTTTATTTTTTTGAACGCTCAAGTGGTAGGGAATTTTTGAACGCGCAAATTTAAAAAATTACAGGGAATTATGGCGTTTTCATCCATGGTTGTTTGAACCTAAGAGGTATTTTTAGTACGGTTACCCTTAGTTACTTGCTCAAGCATATGTTTGCTCAGGATCCTTTATTTTTATATCTTTCATTAAATATACCAGACTAGAAATTTTAATTTTTTTTTTTCGTTTGGTTGGATTAAGGAAAAGCAAAAATTGTCCATATTTTTTATTGTTCCAAATTCTTTTGGCCACTTCTTTACCCTTTTTCAAGGGGCGTGTTTTAGGTGTTGTTAATTTCTCTTTGCATGTTTAAATATTTAAGATCTATATTTTGTATTGTTTTGAACTTGAGTAATAGCGTTTATTCCAAGACTTTGGGCGTTGAGAGCAGCTGCAATTCGAATGAACGTTTTTCTATTTAAAAACAAAACTTGCAACACACCATTCCTATTGTTATATAAAGTGTGGTGTGCAGCGAGATGTTTAATATACAGGGCTTTTCTCATAGCGAGATGTTTACTATAATGGGATTTATATAGAAATTTTAGTGTTTTCGACCAGAATATTATGTTTTTGTAAATTGTGTGTAACTAGATGCTTTTTGTAGAACTTTGATCAGATAAGTGATATGTGAGGCATTTAATCAAGGAGGTAGCGGTATGAATTTTATACACTATATTAGTAAACCCTGGTTTAGATTTGATGTGATTATTTTCATTAGTGATAAGGTTTGTGGTTTTCTATCTTCTGTAATACATTATAAGTTATGCGTGTGTTATTTTTTGTGGGGGAGATTACGGCATAAATACGGTTTTAATGATTTTCGCTGTGGCAAATTAATGCTGTTTGGAATTACTGTGCCTCAGTCTGCAGTTAAATATACTGATGTTTTGTTGTGTGGTATTTTTATTTTACGCCCCCCCCCCATATATATATATATATATATATATATATATATATATATATATATATATATGAAAGATTGAGGCAGATACCTTATTTCATGGTAAATCAGAAATATGGGCCTATTTCAGGTGAAACATTATTAGCTTCTGTCTTTATTGTACAGAAGATTTTACACGAATCTTTTGTACAATAAAGACGGAAGCTGATGATGGTTCGCCTGAAATAGGCCTAAACTACCGATTTATCATGAAATAACGTGTCTGCCTTAATTTTTCTTATATTTGCTTTATATGTATTTATATACATATATATTTAGAGCTCTCTTAGAGAGTTATTCTACCACTGTATGTACAGGATACTCCTTTGGATTCTTCTATATCTGCACCGCATAGTTATATATATATATATATATATATATATATATATATATATATATAACAGACATTCATTATCTGTTATATATATATATATATATTGCTAAATATAACAGATAATGAACGTTTGTTATGTTTAATGATGAGCCGTTCTAAACATTGTATTTTGGCTTAAATTTCAGTTGAAAATAAAGACAAAATTTGCCCAACATTTCGATATGTTTTTATTATGATTAGAATAAGCTTTCGGCTCACATAAGCCATCTTCAGAAAGGTTACAGGGGCGTTAACATGAAGACATCCACCATCAAAGATGATATTATCTTTATATATATATATATATATATACGAAATGTTACAGAAAGTTACGAAATATATTAACTAACATATTTATTTAAAATTACTTGTTTGAACATTACTTTTAATGGATATTCGTATTAGAATAAATGCTCTTTTTTTATAAACAAACAGTAAATTCACATATATTTGCATGCTCAAACAAATACATTTAAATAAATATTTTCGTTAATACCATTTCGTAATTCTCCGTAAGATTTCTTAGAATTCTATATGTTTACGCATGTTTACATTAAGATACGAACAAGAGTAGATGTAAATATTGTGAGAAAGATGTAAGAGTCACAGCAAAATTCATTTAAGTTTCTGTGTCCACTAACACTTGATCATACGTTGTAAAAGTCGCAGCAAAATTCCCTTAAGTTTCGATGTCCACTAACACTTGCTCGTAGGTTGTAAGAATCGTAGCAAAATTCATTTAAGTTTCTGTGTCCACTAACACTTGCTCGTAGGGTGTAAAATCTCAGCAAAATTCAATTCTGTTTCGATGTCCACTAACACTTGCTCGTAGGTTGTAAGACTCGCAGCAAAATCCAATTAAGTTTCGATGTCTACTAACACTTGCTCATAGGTTTCAAAAGTCGCAGCAAAATTCCCTTAACTTTCGATATCCACTAACACTCGCTCGTAGGTTGTAAGAGTCACAGCAAAATTCATTTAAATTTCTGTGTCCACTAACATTCGCTTGTAGGTTGTAAGAGTCGCAGCAAAATTCAATCAAATTTCTGTGTCCACTAACACTTGATCATACGTTGTAAAAGTCGCAGCAAAATTCCCTTAAGTTTCGATGCCCACTAACACTCGCTCGTAGGTTGTAAGAGTCACAGCAAAATTCATTTAAATTTCTGTGTCCACTAACACTCGCTCGTAGGTTGTAAGAGTCGCAGCAAAATTCATTTAAGTTTCTGTGTCCACTAACACTTGCTTATAGGTTGTAAGATTCGCAGCAAAATTCCCTTAAGTTTCGATGCCCACTAACACTCGCTCGTAGGTTGTAAGAGTCGCAGCAAGATTCCTTTAAATTTCGATGTCCACTAACACTTGCTCCTAGGTTGTAAAAGTCGCAGTAAAATTCCTTCTTTTAAGTTTCGATTTCAAATCAGACTTGCTCCGCGGTTATATCTTTTTCTGCTTGCTCCGTCTTAGGCTATCCTGGCTTATATCGCACAAGGTAGTTTTTGATTGGTTGGTTTCTTATTGGATGGTCAAGCCAATCAGCACGAGCTACTATTCATATAGATGGAACATGCCTCCGCGAACCATTTTTGTCACATCTAGTCTCGCGAGAGGCATCCATGTTTCGTTCTCTGCCATCATTGCTACATACACCTAAATTATGGTCCTACACGCGAGACATGTCCTTGCACGCTTTGCACTACGTGGTAAGTGTCTTCTTTCGCCACACTCCCCACTGATCTCCTGATCAAACAAGTGGCAGGGAGATGACGCCCGATTTCGACGAATGCTTCTTCGCAGAGGCGGAGGGGGCTCGTCTACATTTACTTTGTCTGCATCCGATCTCCTATGATCTCCATCATTTCCGTCATCATCAGAATCTACCATTTCCTCTTCTGATGTTGCTAGTGAACTACTCGGAACTGCCAGAGACTATTCCAACAGTGTCCCCGATTCACTCTCGGACTTTCGTCGTCTTCTTCCACAGCAGTTGGCTCTTAGAACGACGTATTAACTACAGGGTTAATCCTGTGCTGTTTAATATCGCCGCTACTCAAGCTGGTTTTTGGTCGTTGGCCGCTTCGATCCACAGATACTCTGCCCACGTTGTGTTCATTATCTCAAAGCAGTGAAAGAACGAAAGTCGCTGGTAGTGGAAGCACTGGATCGAGTAGTGGCGGAAATTGCTATATGTAGTTCTTGGCACAACAAGTTAATTTCTCATTAATCTCTATATAGAGACACTTGGCCTTATTTAAAGATTCTTGAGCTGGGTTCAAGTCAAGAGATTTAATGGCAGCCGGCATGAAGACCGTAATTAATACGGGGATGCGGCGCAATTCTCTGAGTTTCCAAAACTCTCCGCTTATAAGCATTCTGGCACAAAACCGGCGTGAGGCTGACGTTTCTGGTGGTTCGGGGATTTCCCAATTCTCGCATTAATCCTCTGTACGGTTCCTTGTTTCCTAAAATTCTGTTTATTTACCCATCTTTCTAAATTTTGAGAATTATCCACCTTTCGTGGAAGTTGTCACAGGAATCGTTCCTGTCTTCAACTCATTCCACCTTTCCACTTCCACCTTGCTCCATTACTCGATATGGGGTGGTGATAAATTCTCTCTTTTCCTTGTCCCTTCTAAGTATTCAACCTCAGCCCACTTCCTATGGCAGGCACAACTGTCTTTGAGACAAATCTAATTTTTTAAACGCGTGGGTAAAATTTTGGGTCTCTATTTCAGTTTTTAATTCCCTAAATTTACGTTGTGGTGCAGTGGAATATCGACTCGGAATGACAAATCGGGAAGCCGAGTTCAAATTCCAGTTGAATTCCTTGCATTCACCTACGCGCAAATACCCTTGAGAAAGGTATTAATCTGTCACTTCCCTCCAGTTATGGGTTAAATAGCAGGACAGATTGGGTTATATAGCCTTAGCTGGCAACCAGTCTACCGCAGAAAGCAATGGCAACCTTCTGCGGGATAATCTTCTGCCCAGTCAGTCATGTCTCGAAAAAGACATGATCGCCCAAGTGTGTTTCACGTATGGCACTTAACTGACTGAATTTTAATTCTCTCGATTCCGCGGGGAAGAGATAAAATTTTCAGGCCGCACTCTTGTCATCGGCAGGGCCTGTTTTCCTGACATCGACCTTCGGAAAAAGTTCGGGTTTGTCCTTTGTTTCAATTTTCTGTTTGTTTTCTTCTCTGCGATAATATAAGCTCCATCCAGCAGTCTTTCTCCGCCAACGACATGTGTCCTTCAAATTCCTTAATAAAAAGATAAAATTATTTCTCATTCCCTGTGTTTTATCTCTGTCCAACTAAACTATAAACCATATTTATCTCTTTCTTTATCAAACATATTTGTTTACTGAAATTCTCAAGGAAGTTGCAATATTATTTCCCGACTTTTTCACTGCATGCCAGATTCTTGATAGATGATAAAGAATAAGCTTTTGGCGCTACTCCCAATTCTTCAGAAATAGGAAATACAGATGGCACCCCAATATTCTCATCAACAAAGTCAAAATCTCTTCCATTCTTACTCACTCTCATTTCTCCCCCGCCTCTCTCTCCCTCTCTCTCCTGGTTTATATCTCATATGACGATTAACTCTTTATTTATGGCCTCTCCGGTACACATTTAAACATTAACCACTTCATACACTAGTGTAACATCATGTCACAAACTTACTTTTGCACAGCACTGTGTGGCAAGGCACGTTTCTTTTTTTCTCTTCTTGTATAATTGCACACATATATATGGCCTTCGAAATATACTGGTGCATACACACATACACACACACACATCTAATATATATACAGCATAGATACTATATATATATATATATATATATATATATATATATATATATATCCATGAAAAGCAAGATGTTTGTGTGTGTCTGTCTATCTGTATGTCTGTATGTCCTTTATACAAGCACACAATTTTATCCGATCTCACCAAAATCCACACAAATATTCTTTAAGCTTCCAGCCAGGTCTTGGGCCACTTATTTTTTGCGATTACCTTCCCTCCCCCCGATATTCGATCAAGTCTGAACAAGATCAGGATTTCAACCCTTTTATCGTGGTTCTTGCTGCAGAATTTGCTCTAACTTGGGAAAATTACAGTTTTTAGTTTTAAACATTAGTAGATATTCTCAGACGACTCCTGATATCGGAAATCGATACCCCCGATATTCTATCGAATCTGATCCAAAACCGATATTCAGCCATCAATATGGCTCATTTTCTTCAATTTTACTCCCGATGACTACGATAAGTTTTCATCGACATACTTAGGTTAGTTTATCCTTGGATGACTTATTTGACTCCGATATTAGAAATCGATACCCAGATCAAAATAAGGTTTTCAGCACTTTTATTTTGGTTTTCTCTTCGAGTTTTGCTCTAAGTAAGTATAATGGTAGTTCTTAGTCTCAGCCATGATTCCATTATTCAGAGGACTTATTTAGCCTTCAGAATTCAGTTTTCGACGGAAAACTTATTTGACATCAATACCGAAAATCAAAAATTGACTTACATCCATTCATTTTTTTTAAGTTCTACGGCTTCGAGATCAACCTTTCAACAACCTACGTCTTTCGTGCCAACGTCCAAAGAGTATGAGCTCCAGGACCATGGATTAGCTTTAAAGCTTTCATGAGACCCGACCAACGCCGGGCTATACTGCTAGTACATGCGAATTGCAATAACTGATTTTACCGTTTACTGTTTTTTAAGAACGCTCACTGTGTTTTTTTTAACGCGCACGTATAGGGGAATTTTTGAATGCACAATTTTTAAAATTAAAAGAAATTATAACGTTTTCTTCCATGGCTGTATGAACCTAATAGGTATTTTATGCTATGGTTAAACATAGTCATAATTTCTGTTCTTTCAATAGTTCATTTTAGTTTGGGAATAGCATAATCGCTAACTTTTCTTCCTGGCACGGTCTACATACTTTGCCACTGTTGTAAGGCTTGGTTGTTTTCACTTTATTCCACGTTATGTCTGGGTCTTTTCTATATTTTGATTTTAATGTCTACTACACGTGGGTAGCCAATTTTAAAGTTTAAGTTTTCTATTTTGGATGTAGACTTGTGATTGAACCACCTGGTCTTAAAATTGTCTTTGGTTGATCCCAAATATATATATATATTTTAGCTATTTAAGTCATGTACTTTTGGCTTGTAAATGACCGTTACGTGAGCGTTCTTAAAAAAAACGGTAAACGGTAAAATCAGCTATTTCAAATTGGCTTAAGACACAACATGGTAGAAATCTAGGTCGCGTAATAACTCGTTTACAAATGAAGAATATTCAAATGTTCTACAATATAATTGTATTGAACACTTTTTAATACAAATATCCACTGGTCTAATTTTATTATGACTAAAAACTAAGTAATTAAACAATATATATATATATATATATATATATATATATATATATATATATATATACAAAAAATCTAAAGTGAGCCAAAACCTACCGCGGTTTCACACTACGGATCGTCAGGGAAAAGGCTTTTTTCCTGACGATCCGTAGTGTGAAACCGCGGTAGGTTTTGACTCACTTTAGAATTTTCGTGTGTTTTTGTTCTACTATTGTATTTTAGTACTTTCGTATTGAGCACTTTTTCTTGTGTTTGGTTCCGTTTGGGTTTTTTTTCTTTACTGCGGAATTTTGAATGTTTTGTTCTTGTTCCGCTGGTTTCTTTTTTTTTCTCCCCATTTATCCGACGACTTAGTACGCCGGATTGTAACGGATTTAGGTTCTGTTTGTTAATGGTTTTTTCGAGAGTTTATATTGGCATAAATTTACGGAGTGCATTCTTACAGAGTCTAAGTAGTTATTATTATCATTATATATATATACACACACACACACACACACACACACATATATATATATATATATATATATATATATACTTTTAATTATATCTGAAATGATATATATATATGTATATATACATATTAGGCATGTAAAACTCAATCTTATAATTGAGAGCTAAGAAGTCATTTGTCAGCCGTTACATTTGAAGCAAGAAGAAAATTTACAGTCATTTTTAGCAACACAGTTTTGCGTTTTTTGTTTTTGTTTTTGTTTTTATTTTTTTATTTTTTTTATTTTTTTGTTATCACAACTCACACCCCTGAAGCTGATCTTGGAAGGAGATTGAAAGCGATTGGGAACATCGAGAAATGAATAATAAAATCATCTGTCAAAGTTACACCTCATTTCTTACATCTTTCAATTATAATACGCGATAGATTATCCGTGAGTATGAAAGGATTTTATTAAAAATAAGCAAACACAATCTTTACAATATAATTTAATCTGACATGCCTAAAAACAAATTTGCTGCTTAAATACATAAATCTGAAATATATATATAAATGTAAATATGTGGAAAAGATATGTATATTTCGAGAATCGAGAAAAGTAAGTGTTCAACATCGCTACTTAAGTTTAGTTTGATTGGGAGGTTCTAAGTGACTTCGTGGCCTGAGGCACGTCAGAAAATTGACCTTTTTTTCTATTGGGGAGGGTTCGAATCCTGACGCTGGATGCATATTTTTCTCGAATATTTCGGCCGGTAATTTTAAATGAATAAATAGATATATAAATAAATAATAACAATAATAAAAAAAACAGAACATCTACTTAAATATGAGTATCCATTAAAAAGGTTAAAAGGAATAAATTATATACAGTGACAGAGAGATATACAGAGGGAGGTCGGCTTAGTAGATCTATAGTAGTGATATACTAAAATTACAATAATTTTAGGCAGTTAGGACTGGCTGTGCTCAGTCTGTAAATGGTTTACCCTCGTATTTCTCCAGTGACTCTGAAGGTTGCTCTTCTTTTCTAGATGTCTTCTTTACTTCTATCCCTGACTCTTGCCATGTTATGCAGCTTTACTCTTGGAAGCTTTGATCGTGCTATGGGGTCTGTTTCTACTACCAATATATCCAGGAACCTCTTGTCAACAGAATACCTTACTGTTATCAATGAGCGCACAGGGACTCATTCCGTGATTTATTTTGCGATGATCCACGGAACAAAGTTTTAGTCTGGCTGTTCAAGACTGCGACTCTGAGGTGTCCACCGGGGTGAAAGCAAGCACTGATGCATTCATCTCAACCAGGAAAATCTGATCTAAACCTAGTTCTTCTCCTTGGTTCTCTCCGGCTTGCTAGGCTGCCATTGTCAATAGTAATCACTTCTTCCGACTTCACAGGAGTGACACGTTGGATTAAGCTTTTGTTGGCTATTAGAACGAAGCACCAGACAGCATCTCGCAAGTTTGGTTCCAAAATTAATGGTGGATCTGCAATATTGAACAACAGTAAAATCTCGATCCCTTCGCCATTCAGTTAGTTGGAACTCTTCACATCCACATTAGACAAGGTTGAGTGAATTGCTTACAATTTCTCTTCCAACTCCACAACTGACGCCTTTGGAGTACCCACATCTGATTTCCCTCCTAGAACAGAGGCTCTACTGAGTGATATATATATATATATATATATATATATATATATATATATATATATATATAATCAGGAAACAAAAGTTAGATAGTTTTACAAATCAACTGGTAATAATATATTTCGCGGCTGGCTTCACCGCTCATCAGACCAAATTCATACGACAATGGATGTTTCCAATTTATCCAGACAAAGACAAGCGAAATATAAAAAAAGAAAAGAAAACATAAATACTAAAAAGATGAGAAAAAGGAAAGAAAAGTTGAAGAGAAGGATAAAGGGAAAGGGGGTTTAACTTAACGGATTAAAGCGTAGCCTCGTGCAGCGTCTTTGACTTAGATACACAAAAAATCTTTCGTTAGTGAAAAATTGGACTTTGACCTGAGTTGCCAATTGTCTGTTTTAGATGTATGACATTGAAATTTGAAATCTAAAAATTAGGGGTTGAATTTATGCTCGAAGAATTAATTTTTAGTTTTTCGATTTAATTTTAATCGTAATAATAATAGTAGTATTAAATTATTATATTTGCAGTAATAATAACGTGGTAATAAAAAAATTGAAATCTATAAACTTAAAATTAATAATAATTAAAATTAAAAAAATACTAATTAATATATATATATATATATATATTTTAATTCAGATACTTTAATCCAAGCGGAAAAAGCAGGAAGGTAAATTCCAAAAACCCGATCCTAATAATTAATATTCAAAATTTTATTTTAATATTAAAAAATGATACAGGAAGAGAGCTCCATGTAATAAAATATTACAGACCAAATATAAATTAAAAAAGGATTAATTCAATGATGTTGGATGATCATTTCGATATGAAAATCCCCACATCACCTCAGCAACAGAAAAATCCTTTCAGAAACTGGAGAAAAATTAGTCTAATTTTCCTTTTTAAATAGATTTGCAAAGAAATTAAAAAAGTAAAAGTAAAAGAAAAAGAAAAAGATAAAACAAAATAAAATAAACAAGAAAAGAAAAAAATGACATCGTCTGGGTTCGCAAAAAAAAGAAAGAGAATTGTAACTAAAAATTAACGGACGGCGTGTTGAATTGAATTGAATTGAATATATATATATATCAATTCAATTCAATCAATTCAACACGCCGTCCGTTGTATATGTATATATATATATACCAGTCTCTGGTTTTGGACATAAGTTCCAAGCTTGACACCCATAAGGCAAATGAAGGTGATGAAGTTCTAGTCATCGTCCTAAAGAAATGTGTCCTTAAAATGTCTCCTGTTCTGTCAAAACTCGACAACTATTGCCTCACCGCGTCCTGCTTTCCTGCTTGTTAGAATTCCTCATCTGCAGTTTCTGTTTTAAGAGCTTTGTTGAACGCACTGACCCCTCTAATTATTTCCCTATTACCCTCTTGCCGCTTTTCAGCAAAGTATTTAAAGTCCAGATAAATACTGAAGTAAATAAGCATCTCATTTTTCACGAATTACTCTCTGACGAACAGTATGGCTTTCGCTTCCCCTCGGAGGTGTTGGCGGCCATCATTGATTATATATATATATTTGTAACATATAACGTGTTTTCATCAGCCGCCGACCCGGGGTGATGTCACGGTTTCGGTGGCTATGGCGGGACTGCCACCCCTGGCGCCACCAGCAGCGTTTGCCACCAGGCAGGGTGTGAAGATAAACTTGTTGATTGTCCCTCTTGTATATTCTCATAAAGACGTAAATAAAACGATCGTTCCTCTTTGCAGTTTGTATCGGCAATGAAATTTCCTGAATGCGTTTGCCGTTATTAACGCGCTCGTGAAGGAAGAAAACAAAACCTTGTAGATGGTCACACAAATATCTCATTTGCGCATATTAGATCGTGTTGTTGCGCAAATTTTGTTCGCTTGTTGTTTTGATCTCGACCAAATCCAACTTGACGCGTTCTGTACCGTTATTCGAATGCGGTGCGAAGCGCTTTCTAAACTACAGCCAGTGATGCTTATTTTTGAAAGAAAAGAAATAATTGAATGTCCCAGAAACCCACGACACCCAACCTCAATAGGCATCACGTTACACCTGCAACCATTATATATATATATATATATATATATATATATATATATATATATATATATATATATATATACCAGATTCTTTTATAATGGCGTAATACTTATGATTACAACAGATGCGTCTGTGTCTTACTTGATGCAAACGTGTCCAAAATGAAGCAAAGCTATTGTTTGCTGATAAAAAAAAACTATTTTATTGCCTCTCTGCTTCTTGCTTTCTATAATGTCGAATGTCCTCTTCTGTAGTTCCTGTTTTAAGAACTCTGGGAAGTCCTTTTATCCTACTAACTATTGCCCTATTACCCTCTTATAGGTACCTCCAATCAATTTTTAGATACCTAAATTTAAAATGAAAATTTTAAAATAAATATTCTATCTTCAATCTTGAAAATTACGTCTATTTGAAAGCCAAGGGATTAAAGTTAATAATTCCAGTCATCAAAATACACTGGTGTATTTTAAACTGAAATTATATCGATTGGAATCCGAAATTTTTCAAAAAAAAAAAAAACTTTAAATTTTTCGCCATGTTTTGAAATTTTTTATTTATTGACAGGTTACGTCAACAGTAGCCAACTTTCTGTTTAAAAAATCTTGAAAAAAATATACATCACAGACACTTTTTTAAAGTCAATTGTTTAAATTGAAACTTACCTTAATCTGATTTCACACAATAGTAATTCCTTACTTTATGAAATTTAAGACAGAAAGCTTATCTTAAATACAGTAGTCCTGTCAATACCGTACTACGAGGTGACGACTGATTGAATATGACAAGCTTCCGTCTGTCAACACCCAAGTAGGGCGTCCGGAAGTGCCAAAATTTTATGTATCTAAAAAACCGGTTTCCGTTTTTTAAATGCATAATTAACCATAAAATAATATTTTCATCAATTACGTAATATCTTAATATGTTCGTTTAGCTTTATAGCTAGATGAATGAATATGCTTTTTGAATAAATAAAAATTTAAATTTCCTTTAAAATAATTTTATAATTTAATAAGAAAGAATTAAATTTTACCCAACTAAATTATGAAATATTATGCTAATTATTATTTTTTATTAGTTTTTTCAGCAGTTACTTACAAATTTTAGTTTAGTTTTATAGCTGGATGAATAATAAATAAAAAGTAATTTCTTTTAAAATAATTTTAAAATTTAATAAGAAAGAATGAAATTAAAATAACCCAACTAAGTTAAGACACGCATGAGATGAACAGCAAGGTTCAGATACGGAAATTGTAAAGGGAAAATGTACGGGCGGAAAACTCATATATACGGAAAATTGAGTCACGTGACCTTTTACAGATATATATCCCTTATGGCCATCCGTACAAAAAAAAGCGGGAAATCAACATGCAAAAATTAACAGGTTTTAATTAATTTACTAAAAAACAGCACCCCTTTTGAGTGTAACTGTTTAAATTTTTCGATTAATAAATATATTTGCCACACATTAATTAAAAAAAAAAACTGGGGGACCTATCAGGAGGAAATTGTAAAAGACTTATGAAACTTTTAATAAAAATAAAATAAAATAATAAAAATGAAAACAATTCTTGTAAAAATTCATTACTAACGGAAATTTTTTTTTTCTATTCAGACGACAATATAATTTTAATTTATGTCAATAAAAGCAATAAAAAGTTTATCCAAATAAAAAATGGCAGAGTTTTATTGCATTATTGTTATCGCACTTCGGAGCAGATTTTCTTATAATAGGAAAGTCTTTTAAGAAAAAAAGACAGTTGATTAGCATTCCCCAATGACTCCTGAATTTAATTAAAACTATCCATATGCGGGGACCTAGTCGCATTTTTCGACACTTTTGAAAATTAAATGGTGGAGTGGGGTAAAAAATTAAAATAAATGTTTTTACCAATATTTTCTAAAAAATCATTTCAGTCATTTCAAGAATCATTTCAGTCATTTATGAATAAGTCCTGAAATTTTCATCAAAATCAGACGATTATTTGCTTTTTGCAAGAATTTCCAAATTAATGTGTCTTTCACAGTCAAAAAATGCCTTCGCGTAATATTACGTTTTGACTTAATAAAATCTAGCGTCAATTTACCCCTCTCACTGACGAGAGAAAAAAAAATGGTTCTTCCACTAAATGAGCCTGTTAGAACCTATTAAAATAATTTTAAAAAATTGTAAAAATAATTAAAAAATACTTTGATCTATCCTCTTCATTATAGCATAAACATTTTGCCGATAAAACTTTGTTTTTATTTAGTTTGAAGCCTTTTCCTTCAGACTATGCTGATTTTCCCACGGTTCAGTTAGACGTACCTACTCTCTTACCGTTTTTTTTTTTTTTTTTGGCATCGTGCTCGAGTATATTACCAATGTTGAAGAAGTTAAGCATGTCATATCTCTCGAACTCCTCTCTCAGATTTAGCGCTGATGTCCTCACGGCCATCCCTGAACGTATATACCAGGCTCTCGATAAGAACGGCGAAGCTCAAAACATTGCAATATATATCTCAAAGACGTTCGAAAGGGTTTGGCATGCTGGACTTCTACGAAAGCTCCAGGGGTACTGCAATTCTGGACGATTGTTTGATTTAATCTAATTGTTCCCATAAAATCGTGAAATGAAAGTCGTTTTGAAGATTCCACACCCTTTTAGACGAACCTGCGATTCCATGAAGACTATATTTTAGGTCTTAAGCCTTTTCCGGTCTTCATCAATGATCTTTCTGATGTTATCTGTTCCCAAGAAGGTATCTATGCAGAGGACCCCACCATTTACTTCCGTCTCAATAGGAAATCTGACAAACCTGACAAAGTAAAACTGACCGCTGCTTTTGAAAGAGATTGCCAATCTGTGATGAACTAGGGTAGGAAAGAGATCAATTTCGTTTTCAAAACGAAATTGATCTTCTTTAGCCACCATAGAGAAACTTTCCTACCCGCCATCAAAATGGTAGGTCTGGTTACATATCTCACTACGGTCAATTTGTTCAGAATGCTATCGGTTTGGAAATACAATTCTAGTTTGCGACATGATTGGTAAGTTCCTGAAAGCAATGGCATGAAGGAATCATTATTACCATTTTTTGGATTAAGAAATGTGTTTTTCAGCACAATGTGTACGCTACCACTGGCGGGCAAAAGCGAAAGTATGTTAGTGAACTACACGTTTATTCTTAACTATCACCTATGATTGACAGTTAGGATGATATATTAATCATAACAATTGGTTCTCCAGATTGGAATTTCTTAGTAATCGCCAAGCTACAATAGAGCTAATCTATATCTATAAAAGTGACGATGGTGGCTGTTGTGTAATTGTTTGTTTGATAGATTTAACTTAGCGTCTGCATTTTGTGGTTTAGCTCAACCGGAGATGCTCTCAGATGGAGATCAACATTTCAGAACGCTAACGACTCCTTGTAATTTTTCAGAAAGCCAACATTAGGGGTAGAAAAATATATATTATCACCCCACAAAGACAGGGATCAGTTTATGTAATGATTATAATATAGAATCGATCACCCCATTTTCTGTTATCTATATTTACATATGTTGTCTCTCCCCTTCCCACCCTAATACAATAGAGACATACTAGATTGCTATCTATACCAGTAAAAGTGACGAGGGTGGACGTTGTGTAAGTATTTGCTATGTAAATTCATCATATGTTTTTTATTCTTATTCCTTAAACTACCGAGTGAAACCGGGTTAAACTGCTAGTCTATATCTATAAAAGTGACGAGGGTGGACGTTGTGTAAGTAAATTGCAGTTTTAGAGGGAGATAACTCATGACTTCCAATCGAGGCTTTACGCAAGAAATGGAGTTCATATACCCCAGTGATCGTAATAAAGTTTTCGGTTCGAAATCCCTAGCACCTGAAGAAGGCCGGGGCGTACAACGGTCGAAACGTCGTACAATAGGACAATAGTCCGAATAATGTAAATACTGATGAAGATATATGACAACAATGCATTTCAAAGATATAAATGAATCCAATTTGAGTTCCTTAAAACCCTTGTAAGTAGCATAAAGAACATTTTCTGTAAAATATTAGTCAATAAAGCTTTGTCACACACTATTGGAATAATGTTTCAATCTCAGTAACTTAATTTTATACCAGCATGTTTCCTGTCCGGATGATATTGATTGTGTTAGACAGTACTTGTGAAACTATTTTTACATTTGCAAATCTACCAGTCGTCCGTGCATTGAATACTGTTGTCATATCTGGTCGGGTGCTTCTGCTATTCATCTTGAGGTTCTCATCAGAATTCATTTTTCACATTTATAAATTTACCATTCGTCCGTGCATTGAATACACTTGTCATACCAGGTCGGCTGCTTGAGGTGCTCGTCAGAATTCATTTTTCACATTTATAAATTTACCATTCGTCCGTGCATTTAATACTCTTGTCATATCTGCTCACGTGCTTCTGCTATTCATCTTGAGGTTCTCGTCAGAATTCATTTTTCACATTTATAAATTTACCATTCGTCCGTGCATTTAATACTCTTGTCATATCTGCTCAGGTGCTTCTGCTATTCATCTTGAGGTTCTCGTAAGAATTCATTTTTCACATTTATAAATTTACCATTCGTCCGTGCATTTAATACTCTTGTCATATCTGGTCGGGTGCTCCTGCTATTCATCTTGAGGTTCTCGTCAGAATTCATTTTTCACATTTATAAATCTACCATTCGTCCGTGCATCGAATACTCTTGTCATATCTGGTCGGGTGCTCCTGCTATTCATCTTGAGGTTCTCGTCAGAATTCATTTTTCACATTTATAAATCTACCATTCGTCCGTGCATTGAATACTCTTGTCATATCTGGTCGGATGCTTCTGCTATTCATTTTGATGTTCTCGTCAGAATTCCTTTTTCACATTTATAAATCTACCATTCGTCCGTGCATTGATTACTCTTGTCATATCTGCTCCACGTGCTTCTGCTATTCATTTTGAGGTTCTCGTCAGAATTCATTTTTCACATTTATAAATCTACCATTCTTCCGTGCATTGATTACGCTTGTCATATCTGCACACGGGCTTCTGCTATTCATCTTGATGTTCTCGTCAGAATTCATTTTTCACATTTATAAATCTACCATTCGCCCGTGCATTGAATACTCTTGTCATATCTGGTCGGGTGCTTCTGCTATTCATCTTGATGTTCTCGTCAGAATTCATTTTTCACATTTATAAATCTACCATTTGTCCGTGCATTGAATACTCTTGTCATATCTGGTCGCGTGCTCCTGCTATTCATCTTGAGGTTCTCGTCAGAATTCATTTTTCACATTTATAAATCTACCATTCGTCCGTGCATTGATTACGCTTGTCATATCTGGTCGGGTGCTCCTGCTATTCATCTTGAGGTTCTCGTCAGAATTCATTTTTCACATTTATAAATCTACCATTCGTCCGTGCATCGAATACTCTTGTCATATCTGGTCGGGTGCTCCTGCTATTCATCTTGAGGTTCTCGTCAGAATTCATTTTTCACATTTATAAATCTACCATTCGTCCGTGCATCGAATACTCTTGTCATATCTGGTCGGGTGCTCCTGCTATTCATCTTGAGGTTCTCGTCAGAATTCATTTTTCACATTTATAAATCTACCATTCGTCCGTGCATTGAATACTCTTGTCATATCTGGTCGGATGCTTCTGCTATTCATTTTGATGTTCTCGTCAGAATTCCTTTTTCACATTTATAAATCTACCATTCGTCCGTGCATTGATTACTCTTGTCATATCTGCTCCACGTGCTTCTGCTATTCATTTTGAGGTTCTCGTCAGAATTCATTTTTCACATTTATAAATCTACCATTCGTCCGTGCATTGATTACGCTTGTCATATCTGCACACGGGCTTGTGCTATTCATCTTGATGTTCTCGTCAGAATTCATTTTTCACATTTATAAATCTACCATTCGCCCGTGCATTGAATACTCTTGTCATATCTGGTCGGGTGCTTCTGCTATTCATCTTGATGTTCTCGTCAGAATTCATTTTTCACATTTATAAATCTACCATTAGTATGTGCATTGAATACTCTTGTCATATCTCGTCGGGTGCTCCTGCTATTCATCTTGAGGTTCTCGTAAGAAATCATTTTTCACATTTATAAATCTACCATTCGTCCGTGCATTGAATACTCTTGTCATATCTGGATGGTGCTCCAGCTATTTATCTTGAGGTTCTCGTCAGAATTCATTTTTCACATTTATAAATCTACCATTCGTCCGTGCATTGAATACTCTTCTCATATCTGGTCGGGTGCTCCTGCTATTTATCTTGAGGTTCTCGTCAGAATTCATTTTTCACATTTATAAATCTACCATTCGTCCGTGCATTGAATACTCTTGTCATATCTGCTCACGTGCTTCTGCTATTCATCTTGATGTTCTCGTCAGAATTCATTTTTCACATTTATAAATCTACCATTCGTCCGTGCATTGAATACTCTTGTCATATCTGGTCGGGTGCTCCTGCTATTCATCTTGATGTTCTCGTCAGAATTCATTTTTCACATTTATAAATCAACCATTCGTCCGTGCATTGAATACTCTTGTCATATCTGGTCGGGTTCTCCTGCTATTCATCTTGAGGTTCTCGTCAGAATTCATTTTTCACATTTATAAATCTACCATTCGTCCGTGCATTGAATACTCTTGTCATATCTGGTCGGATGCTTCTGCTATTCATTTTGATGTTCTCGTCAGAATTCCTTTTTCACATTTATAAATCGACCATTCGTCCGTGCATTGATTACTCTTGTCATATCTGCTCCACGTGCTTCTGCTATTCATTTTGAGGTTCTCGTCAGAATTCATTTTTCATATTTATAAATCTACCATTCTTCCGTGCATTGATTACGCTTGTCATATCTGCACACGGGCTTCTGCTATTCATCTTGATGTTCTCGTCAGAATTCATTTTTCACATTTATAAATCTATCATTCGTCCGTGCATTGAATACTCTTGTCATATCTGGTCGGGTGCTTCTGCTATTCATCTTGAGGTTCTCGTCAGAATTCATTTTTCACATTTATAAATCGACCATTAGTATGTGCATTGAATACTCTTGTCATATCTGGTCGGGTGCTCCTGCTATTCATCTTGAGGTTCTCGTCAGAATTCATTTTTCACATTTATAAATCTACCATTCGTCCGTGCATTGAATACTCTTGTCATATCTGGATGGTGCTCCAGCTATTTATCTTGAGGTTCTCGTCAGAATTCATTTTTCACATTTATAAATCTACCATTCGTCCGTGCATTGAATACTCTTCTCATATCTGGTCGGGTGCTCCTGCTATTTATCTTGAGGTTCTCGTCAGAATTCATTTTTCACATTTATAAATCTACCATTCGAATGTGCATTGAATACTCTTGTCATATCTGGTCGGGTGCTCCTGCTATTCATCTTGAGGTACTCCTCAGAATTCATTTTTCACATTTATAAATCTACCATTCGTCCGTGCATTGAATACTTTTGTCATATCTCGTCGGGTGCTCCTGCTATTCATCTTGATGTTCTCGTAAGAATTCATTTTTCACATTTATAAATCTACCATTCGTTCGTGCATTGAATACTCTTGTCATATCTGGTCGGGTTCTCCTGCTATTCATCTTGAGGTTCTCCTCAGAATTCATTTTTCACATTTATAAATCTACCATTCGTCCGTGCATCGAATACTCTTGTCATATCTGGTCGGGTGCTCCTGCTATTCATCTTGAGGTTCTCGTCAGAATTCATTTTTCACATTTATAAATCTACCATTCGTCCGTGCATCGAATACTCTTGTCATATCTGGTCGGGTGCTCCTGCTATTCATCTTGAGGTTCTCGTCAGAATTCATTTTTCACATTTATAAATCTACCATTCGTCCGTGCATTGAATACTCTTGTCATATCTCGTCGGGTGCTCCTGCTATTCATCTTGAGGTTCTCGTAAGAATTCATTTTTCACATTTATAAATCTACCATTCGTCCGTGCATTGAATACTCTTGTCATATCTGGTCGGGTGCTCCTGCTATTTATCTTGAGGTTATCCTCAGAATTCATTTTTCACATTTATAAATCTACCATTCGTCCGTGCATTGAATACTCTTGTCATATCTGGTCGCGTGCTCCTGCTATTCATCTTGAGGTTCTCGTCAGAATTCATTTTTCACATTTATAAATCTACCATTCGTCCGTGCATTGATTACGCTTGTCATATCTGGTCGGGTGCTCCTGCTATTCATCTTGAGGTTCTCGTCAGAATTCATTTTTCACATTTATAAATCTACCATTCGTCCGTGCATCGAATACTCTTGTCATATCTGGTCGGGTGCTCCTGCTATTCATCTTGAGGTCCTCGTCAGAATTCATTTTTCACATTTATAAATCTACCATTCGTCCGTGCATCGAATACTCTTGTCATATCTGGTCGGGTGCTCCTGCTATTCATTTTGAGGTTCTCGTCAGAATTCATTTTTCACATTTATAAATCTACCATTCGTCCGTGCATTGAATACTCTTGTCATATCTGGTCGGATGCTTCTGCTATTCATTTTGATGTTCTCGTCAATTCCTTTTTCACATTTATAAATCTACCATTCGTCCGTGCATTGATTACTCTTGTCATATCTGCTCCACGTGCTTCTGCTATTCATTTTGAGGTTCTCGTCAGAATTCATTTTTCACATTTATAAATCTACCATTCGTCCGTGCATTGATTACGCTTGTCATATCTGCACACGGGCTTCTGCTATTCATCTTGATGTTCTCGTCAGAATTCATTTTTCACATTTATAAATCTACCATTCGCCCGTGCATTGAATACTCTTGTCATATCTGGTCGGGTGCTTCTGCTATTCATCTTGAGGTTCTCGTCAGAATTCATTTTTCACATTTATAAATCTACCATTAGTATGTGCATTGAATACTCTTGTCATATCTGGTCGGGTGCTCCTGCTATTCATCTTGAGGTTCTCGTCAGAATTCATTTTTCACATTTATAAATCTACCATTCGTCCGTGCATTGAATACTCTTGTCATATCTGGATGGTGCTCCAGCTATTTATCTTGAGGTTCTCGTCAGAATTCATTTTTCACATTTATAAATCTACCATTCGTCCGTGCATTGAATACTCTTGTCATATCTGGTCGGGTGCTCCTGCTATTTATCTTGAGGTTCTCGTCAGAATTCATTTTTCACATTTATAAATCTACCATTCGAATGTGCATTGAATACTCTTGTCATATCTGGTCGGGTGCTCCTGCTGTTCATCTTGAGGTACTCCTCAGAATTCATTTTTCACATTTATAAATCTACCATTCGTCCGTGCATTGAATACTCTTGTCATATCTGCTCACGTGCTTCTGCTATTCATCTTGATGTTCTCGTCAAAATTCATTTTTCACATTTATAAATCTACCATTCGTCCGTGCATTGAATACTCTTGTCATATCTGGTCGGGTGCACCTGCTATTCATCTTGATGTTCTCGTCAGAATTCATTTTTCACATTTATAAATCTACCATTCGTCCGTGCATTGAATACTCTTGTCATATCTGGTCGGGTTCTCCTGCTATTCATCTTGAGGTTCTCGTCAGAATTCATTTTTCGCATTTATAAATCTACCATTCGTCCGTGCATTGAATACTCTTGTCATATCTGGTCGGATGCTTCTGCTATTCATTTTGATGTTCTCGTCAGAATTCCTTTTTCACATTTATAAATCGACCATTCGTCCGTGCATTGATTACTCTTGTCATATCTGCTCCACGTGCTTCTGCTATTCATTTTGAGGTTCTCGTCAGAATTCATTTTTCACATTTATAAATCTACCATTCTTCCGTGCATTGATTACGCTTGTCATATCTGCACACGGGCTTCTGCTATTCATCTTGATGTTCTCGTCAGAATTCATTTTTCACATTTATAAATCTACCATTCGTCCGTGCATTGAATACTCTTGTCATATCTGGTCGGGTGCTTCTGCTATTCATCTTGAGGTTCTCGTCAGAATTCATTTTTCACATTTATAAATCTACCATTAGTATGTGCATTGAATACTCTTGTCATATCTGGTCGGGTGCTCCTGCTATTCATCTTGAGGTTCTCGTCAGAATTCATTTTTCACATTTATAAATCTACCATTCGTCCGTGCATTGAATACTCTTGTCATATCTGGATAGTGCTCCAGCTATTTATCTTGAGGTTCTCGTCAGAATTCATTTTTCACATTTATAAATCTACCATTCGTCCCTGCATTGAATACTCTTCTCATATCTGGTCGGGTGCTCCTGCTATTTATCTTGAGGTTCTCGTCAGAATTCATTTTTCACATTTATAAATCTACCATTCGAATGTGCATTGAATACTCTTGTCATATCTGGTCGGGTGCTCCTGCTATTCATCTTGAGGTACTCCTCAGAATTCATTTTTCACATTTATAAATCTACCATTCGTCCGTGCATTGAATACTCTTGTCATATCTCGTCGGGTGCTCCTGCTATTCATCTTGATGTTCTCGTAAGAATTCATTTTTCACATTTATAAATCTACCATTCGTTCGTGCATTGAATACTCTTGTCATATCTGGTCGGGTGCTCCTGCTATTCATCTTGAGGTTCTCCTCAGAATTCATTTTTCACATTTATAAATCTACCATTCGTCCGTGCATCGAATACTCTTGTCATATCTGGTCGGGTGCTCCTGCTATTCATCTTGAGGTTCTCGTCAGAATTCATTTTTCACATTTATAAATCTACCATTCGTCCGTGCATCGAATACTCTGGTCATATCTGGTCGGGTGCTCCTGCTATTCATCTTGAGGTTCTCGTCAGAATTCATTTTTCACATTTATAAATCTACCATTCGTCCGTGCATTGAATACTCTTGTCATATCTCGTCGGGTGCTCCTGCTATTCATCTTGAGGTTCTCGTAAGAATTCATTTTTCACATTTATAAATCTACCATTCGTCCGTGCATTGAATACTCTTGTCATATCTGGTCGGGTGCTCCTGCTATTTATCTTGAGGTTATCCTCAGAATTCATTTTTCACATTTATAAATCTACCATTCGTCCGTGCATTGAATACTCTTGTCATATCTGGTCGGGTGCTCCTGCTATTCATCTTGATGTTCTCGTAAGAATTCATTTTTCACATTTATAAAACTACCATTCGTTCGTGCATTGAATACTCTTGTCATATCTGGTCGGGTGCTCCTGCTATTCATCTTGAGGTTCTCGTCAGAATTCATTTTTCACATTTATAAATCTACCATTCGTCCGTGCATTGAATACTCTTGTCATATCTGGTCGGGTGCTTCTGCTATTCATCTTGAGGTTCTCGTCAGAATTCATTTTTCACATTTATAAATCTACCATTCGTCCGTGCATTGAATACTCTTGTCATATCTGGTCGGGTGCTCCTGCTATTCATCTTGAGGTTCTCGTCAGAATTCATTTTTCACATTTATAAATCTGCCATTCGTCCGTGCATTGAATACTCTTGTCATATCTGGTTAGGTGCTCCTGCTATTTATCTTGAGGTTCTCGTCAGAATTCATTTTTCACATTTATAAATCTACCATTCGAATGTGCATTGAATACTCTTGTCATATCTGGTCGGGTGCTCCTGCTATTCATCTTGAGGTACTCCTCAGAATTCATTTTTCACATTTATAAATCTACCATTCGTCCGTGCATTGAATACTCTTGTCATATCTCGTCGGGTGCTCCTGCTATTCATCTTGATGTTCTCGTAAGAATTCATTTTTCACATTTATAAATCTACCATTCGTTCGTGCATTGAATACTCTTGTCATATCTGGTCGGGTGCTCCTGCTATTCATCTTGAGGTTCTCCTCAGAATTCATTTTTCACATTTATAAATCTACCATTCGTCCGTGCATCGAATACTCTTGTCATATCTGGTCGGGTGCTCCTGCTATTCATCTTGAGGTTCTCGTCAGAATTCATTTTTCACATTTATAAATCTACCATTCGTCCGTGCATTGAATACTCTTGTCATATCTCGTCGGGTGCTCCTGCTATTCATCTTGAGGTTCTCGTAAGAATTCATTTTTCACATTTATAAATCTACCATTCGTCCGTGCATTGAATACTCTTGTCATATCTGGTC
Source organism: Ascarosepion bandense (assembly GCA_037127315.1). Classification (NCBI taxonomy): domain Eukaryota; kingdom Metazoa; phylum Mollusca; class Cephalopoda; order Sepiida; family Sepiidae; genus Ascarosepion; species Ascarosepion bandense. Next base: position 295,166 of record JBBBDQ010002178.1, read on the forward strand.
GGGTGCTCCTGCTATTTATCTTGAGGTTATCCTCAGAATTCATTTTTCACATTTATAAATCTACCATTCGTCCGTGCATTGAATACTCTTGTCATATCTCGTCGGGTGCTCCTGCTATTCATCTTGATGTTCTCGTAAGAATTCATTTTTCACATTTATAAAACTACCATTCGTTCGTGCATTGAATATTCTTGTCATATCTGGTCGGGTGCTCCTGCTATTCATCTTGATGTTCTCGTCAGAATTCATTTTTCACATTTATAAATCTACCATTCGTCCGTGCATTGAATACTCTTGTCATATCTGGTCGGGTGCTCCTGCTATTCATCTTGAGATTCTCGACAAAATCCAAAGGTTGATCTGCAATATAATCGATCCTAACTTGGCATGCCACGTTCAGTCACTTTCTCACCGTCGCGCAATTTCGGCGCCAAAGACGACCGCAAAAGTGTGCTAAACAGCAGCAAACCTTCCATCCTTTCTTTAATCAATAGATGAAATCCTCACGGCTACAGCGACAAGGCTGAGTGCTTTGCTCGCAGATTCTTCTCCAACACCTCACTTAAATCGACTGGAATATCCGCACCCTACTTTGCACCTATAGCAGGGGCTCAACTGAGCGACGCTTACATTACCCCCTCGCTAGTCTCTAAAATAATTTCAGAACTGGAACGGCATGAGGCGAGTGTAGGTGACGGAATCCCGATCATTTTCCTGAAGAAATGTGCCCCTGAACTTTCCTCTGTTCTCTCCAAACTCTACAAGTACTGCCCTTCTGCTTCTTGCTTTCCTGCCTGCTGGAAGTCATCCTATGTGGTTCTTGTTTTTAAAACTCGAAAGAACCCTTCGTCCTATAGGCCTCTTACCGATTTTTGGCAAAGTGTTCGTGGCTATCATCAATGCTGAAGTGGTTCAACATCTCATAACCCACCGCCTATCCTCTGATAGACGGTATTGTTTCTGTTTCGCCAGGTCTACCACTGACATGCTAACGACCATCACTGAATACATATACCAAACTCTTGATAAGAATGGCTAAGCTCGATCTGTTGCTTTGGATATCTCTAAAGCATTTGACAGAGTGTGTCACGCTGGCCTTCTGCGCAAGCTACAGGGCTATGGTATATCTGGACGTTTGTTTAACTGAAATCAGTCCTATCGTATCGCGTAATGAAGGCCGTATTGAACGAGCATACTCCCAGATCCTATCATACGAACGCGGGTGTCCCTCAAGGCGCAATCCGAGGTCCTACGCCTTTTCTGATTTTCATCAACGATCTCCCTGATGTTGTCAGATCCCAAGTAGGCATCTAGCTGACAACACCATCATTTTTTCCACCTCACTAAGAAATCTGCCGATGCATACAAAACAGACCTTGCTGCTGCTCTCGAAAAGAACCTCCATGCAGTGGTAAACTGAGGTAAGAAATGGCTTTTAAACTTTAATACTTTCAAAATGAAGCTGCTATCCTTTAACCATCATAGACAATCTTTCCTACCCACCAACAACATGGATCACGCTAGTCACCCTGGGAACAATACTCTGTGCCTCCTTGGCCTCACTCTCTCATATGACCCAAAGTGAAGTGACCACATTGAATTAATAGCTAAATCTACTACTAAAAATGTCAGGTCCCTGTGTTGGGCAAGGAAGTTTTTCTCTTCTGAATCGGTCATATACAAATCTACCATCCGCCCGTGCATGGTATACTGCTGTCATATTTGGTCGGGCGCCCCTGTTTTTCATCTTAGGGTTATCAACAAAATCCAAAAGAGAATCTGCAATGTTGGCAGCCTGAAGTTTCTCTCTCTCTCTCTCTCTCTCTCGCTCTCTCTCTCTCTCTCTCTCTCTCTCTCTCTCTCTCTAAATGTGGTTTCGCTCTGTCTCTTTTATAAATACTTTTACGGATTCTGCTCCAACGAGTTTAGCGCCTTGGTGCCCTCTTGCACGACTTTACTCTCCCTACTAAAGTAGCAACAAGGTCCCACCCTTTCACTGTGAAAACACGCATGTTTAACCACAACTTCTACTGTGTCAGTTTCTTTTCTCGCACTTCCCGTCTGTTACAGCATGCAACCCTCGTTCCCATCATTCACCTGATTAGCTCCTTCAAACAAGTTATCCGCTGCTTTCCCGTCTCTTTTTACCCTCTATCTGGCCTGTTAGTATCAGGTTCTCCAAGCCCTCTTTCCTCATTGCATGTCCCTAGGAACTTCAGCTGTCTCTTCCTGATGCTCGGTATTAATTTCCTTTTCGTTTCCATCATTTAGAATTCCTTGAAAAAATTCATATGTATAAAATAAACTTTACTTTTTATACAACTATTTACGAAGTTGTCTCAGCTAAACGATTTTCCAAAATGTGTGGGTGTTTTTATAGCCTTGCCGTGATCTATTCTTTTCACGTTTTTTAAAGCGTGCCAACATTTCGAAAGCAATTTCATTCATTTTATTCATTGGATTATTCATTTTCTTTAATTTCTCATATATATATATATATATATATATATATCTAAATTTATTTATAAATGGAACTTTGTCGGTGTATGTGTGTATGCGTGTGTGTGTGTGTCCCCGTTACCTATTGACTCCGAAACGGCTGAACCGATTTTCTTTAAAATTTACACAGTTGTACTATAAGTGTCTGCGAGTGTTATTAGCTAGGTTTTGTGTCCAGATACCCCCGATAAATATCGAAAATCAATAATCGAAAAAATCGGGTTATAGAAGGAGTGGTCCGATTTTAATCAAATTTGATACACTCATAGACAAAGACATAAGAAACGATATTCAGAAGTTTCAAGGTTTCAGTTCTTACAATAGTGCAGAAAATTGATAATACTTATATATAAAAAGCAAGATGTTTGTGTGTGTGTCTGTTTATCTGCCTGTATGTCTGTAGTTTTTTCAGCCATTTTATTTTAGTTTTTGCTTCGGGTTTGGCTCTAAGTAGGTATAATTGAAGTTCTTAGTCTCAGCCATGATACCATTTACTCAGAGGACTTATTTAGCCTTCAAAATTCAGTTTACGATGAAAAAAACTTATTTGATATCGATACCAGGAAATCAAAATTTGACTTACATCCATTCATTTTTCTTTCAATCTACGGTTTCGCTTTAATTGGAAACAACTATTGCTTTTTAGTCTTTCGTGCCAATGTCCAAAGAGTCTGAGCTCCAGGACCATGGATTAGTTTTAAAGCTTTCATTACACCCGAGCAACACCGGGCTATACTGCTAGTATATATATATATATATATATATAATCATTTCGCCCCAAGCAAGGCATTCTACTGCCACTGTTGCGCAGAGGGTTACATAGGGTAAGTGAAGAGAAAGAGGAGTTAGTTATAAAAAATGTCAGGAGGAGGGTAATAGACGGATGAGGATACTGAGGATGGGGGTGGAGTAGATGAAAAAAGAGCTTGAGAGAATGGATGCGAGTTCGTGAGATAGGAGACATCTATTGATCTTACATTTAAATACCTGGAGGTTGTAGCTGTCATGGAAGCAAGTATATGGAAGAGAATTCCACAGGCAGGAAGTGCGTGACAAGAAGCTTTTCGTGTAGAAATTCTGGTTACATTATATATATATATATATATATATATATATATATATATATATATATATATATATTCCATTTTTAAACGAGTTATTACGCGACCTAGGTTTCTACCATGAGTGGTGTCTTCAGTCGATATTTAGTAACTGATTTTACCGTTTACAGTTTTTGTTTTTGAGAACGCTCTTGTAACGGTGTTTTATTTGAACGCTCACGTGGCAGGGAATTTTTGAACGCGCAATATTTTAAATTGAAACGAATTATGGCGTGTTTATCCATGGTTGTATGAACCTAAGAGGTATTTCTTAGTATGGATACACGTAGTCATAATTTCCATTCTTTCTTTCAACAGTTTGTTTTTGTTTTCGGAATAGCATAATCTGTAACTTTTCTTCTTGGCACAGTCTACATATTTTGCTACCGTTGTAAGGCTTGGCTGTTTCTACAATGCTCCACGTAATGTCTGGGTCTTTTCCATACTTTGATTTTAATTTCCACACGTGGCTAGCCAATTTTTTACAGTTTTTTAATTTGTCTATTTCGAATGTAGAACTGTGATTGAAACACCTATACTTAAAGGTTTCTTTGGTTGAACCCAAATATATTTTATTTTGACCATTTGGGTCATGGAGAAACCTAGGTCGCGTAATAACTCGTTTAAAAATGGAAAATATTCAAAAGTTCTACAATATGATTGTATTGAACACTTTTTAATACAAATGTGCACTGGTCTAACCCTATTATGACCAAAAACTAAGTATCAAACAATCAATATATCTATATATATATATCAATAAATAATAATTATCTATATCTATATCGGTCATTTCAGATGTTTGTCTGTCCACCTGTTCATATCTGTTACTTTTTCATTACATTCTTTTTTAAATCTTCCTCTTTTTATATTTTCTTCAGTTTGCCTTGCAGAAAATCTATTTATAAGTACATGTTGACATCTGTATTCGTTTGTGCAAGTAGGCATTTATAGAAATAGATAATCCACTTCGCTGGTAGTTGTCTGTTGCAATTGCTCAAAGTTTACTAAATATTTTTCTTAACGACTCAACCTAGATGTTTGCATAACAGAAATTATTAGATTAGAAGAGTTACGGTTGACGCGTTTTACTCGTTCTTCCTCTGATTATTTTTGATTTTCTTCTTCTTTAGCTTTCTTTCTAATATTTTCTCTTCCTTGTTTTAATTCATGATAATATTTTTCTGTTTATTTTCTTTTATTAGTCGCCTGTGTCTTTTAGTAAAAGTTTTCATTTACTCCCCTACTCCTCTCTGGTATCCTTTTCCCCTTCCTCTTCTTTTTACAATTTTCTTTCCCTTCCTCCCCTCCATCAATCTGTATTCTACCTTCTACTTATCTACCTTCTTGTTTCACTTTTTTCTTTCGTTCTTTCTTTCTTTCTTTCTTTCTTTCTTTCTTTCTTTACTCCTCCTCCTTGTCTTTGTTTACCTCCTCTTCTACTTTTTGTTTCTTTCCTCTCTCATTTTTCTCTTTATTCGTTGTTTTTCTCCTCTGCCTTTTACTCCTTCTCCTCCTCCTTCATATGGTTCAACCTTTTACCGTTTTCCTTTTCTTGCTCTACTTCTTCTTCTTTGCTTCTTTAGTCTTTCAAATTCCATTCCCTTTTTGCTCCTCCTAAAATATTTTCCTCTCCTTCCTCCTTATTTGTTCTTGCCTCCCCTCCTTATTTATTCCTCCTTCTACGCCACCTCCTTCTCTTCTTTTCTTCTCCTTTCTTCCTTCTCATTTCTCCTTTTTGTTTCCTTCATCATCCTTCTTATTCGTTCCTCTTCCCTCTCTCATTTTCTCCCTCTTTACTGTTTCCCTCCTCCTCAGTTCATTCCTCTCTCTCCTCATCCTTCTCCTCTTTCTACAATCTCCCTTCTTTCTTTTGTCTATATTTTAACGTAAGGTTTTAAGCGGACGAATTGTTGCGCGTGTCCATCCGTTGTTCATGACGCTGAAGAAGAAAACAAAAACAATTGCGAATGAAAAAAAACAACTGGGTTTGGTGGGAGAACTGAGTTGATTCCACACGCCACATTGCACTAAATGCAACCGCCATTTTGCTTGACGTTGCGTGACTCTCTGTCCGTCTTTATCAAGCATGGCGGCTATGTTCGTTTATTTGTTTGTTTGTAAGCGTTCAAGAAAAAGAAAGAAGAAAGAGAAAGAAAATGAGGAATCAGAGAGTTAGAACCAGACCAACAAATGGAAAATGGGAGTGACGGAGTAAACAAAACGGAGGAGGGCGGGGGTTAACGAGAGAAAAAAAGAAAAGAAAACCGAAAAAAAGAAAAAAAGTCACGAAAGATTTGTTTTTCCCCGAAATATAAGTAGAATTTTTTGTTGTTGTTGTTCTCACTTTATTCGAATATTAGAGACAGGTGAGAGATATGGAGACAGATTTGTAAGGTAATTAAGCAAAATTTATTTATTTCCCACAACAAATATCTTCTCAACATTTTTGGAGGTGCCTAGACCTAACTTGCCAGCTTCTATAGAGTTCAAAAAACGTCTACGCGTCCTTGTAGATGATGAGCTGTTTCAAACGCTACAACCTCAGATCAAACATTGCAAACCTATTGCATTCTATCGCTGTTCCTATGATAAATGCCCCGATGACTTCCAAAGGAATGAATCATCCCTCATTCCCTTTCTAGTCCATTAATAATAATAATAATAAGTTCTCCTCGGTGATTTTTTCTCAAGAACCAGTATTTGTGGAACAGACTCCCTAGAGGATGTTTTCCTGATCGTTACTTTTCAAGACTAGCTTTAACCGTTAATGCTCTTACATAACAACATAAATTGCATACCAAAAACGCTCTTCTAACTCACACAACATCATTCTGTAACCCTCTATCTTGAGTGGCTCTTACGCTTGTATAGGTGAGAAGTAATAAAAATGTATCCTTGACAATGCGCTTAATCTAAAGCTTCTTCATTAACTGTACGGTTAGAATGTTATGTAGCTAAACTTTCACATCAAAACCCAACTAAATTTGAGATCTTCTTCTTCTTCTTATCTTCTTCTTCTTCTTCTTACTACTACTACTACTACTACTTATTGGAATAGTTTTCAAATGGCATAACTCCATAACAGACTGAAATAGATAGATAGATAGATAGATAGATAGATAGATAGATAGATAATTTATGATTGTAAGATCTTCTTCTTCTTCTTCTTCTTTTTCTTCTTCTTCTTCTTACTGTGCCGTGTCCCTTCAGGACGTAGGCGATCATGGACTTCTACTTGGCTCTCTCTCTTGTCACTCTCAATAATTCCTCTCTTGGTAACACTTCCAAGCCCCACTCCATCAACCATTTGCTCAGACCTAAAAAGTACGTCTCGCGCTGCTTTCCCCTGTCTGTTTTTCCATTTATCCAACCTGTGAGTATCAAGTTCTCTAGGCCTTCCCTCCTCATTTGCGTCTCCCAGTAACCTCATTTGTCTCTTCTTGATATCAAATATGAGTTTTCTTTTCGTTTGCCTCCTTTCCAACACCTCATCGTTGCACACATGCTCCGTCCATGGTATCTTCAGCATCCTTCTGTAAAACCACATTTCTGCTGCCTCAAGCCTCTCCTTCATATTTGAGGAGATCGTCCAGCATTCACTTCCTTACAGAAGGACAGATATCACATAGCAATCCAGCACTCTTTTCTTTGTTTCTAATGAGATTTTCCTGTCTTTCAGTACTTTGCTTAGCTTCTGAAATGCATCTTTAGTCATGCCAATGCGTCTTTGGATCTCCGTGTGGCATTTTCCGTTCTCTGTCAAAGCACTTCCCAGGTATTTGAATCTTTTTACTTGTTTTATTTTACATTCTCCAACTTGCGGCTGGCATATTGGTCTCCTCTTTTTGCTGATGACCATACATTCAGTTTTCTTTAGGTGTATGCTCAACCCTTTCTTTCAACTTTCTATTGTTAACTTCTGTAGAAGGTCTGACATTTTTCTTTCCCTGTCTGATATCAGCACCATGTCATCCGCGTATCGGATATCGTTGAGATTGTGGCCGCCAATATCGAATCCTAGCAATGCCTTTAATTCTCTCATAATTGCTTCGCTGGTTGAAAAGATCCGCTGAAAAAACACATCCTATTTTACACCACTTTCTATTTTTGCATACCTGCTAAATTTATTTCATATCCCCCTACGAACGACATTTATCCACGAATTATTTTTAATCAATGTTGTTGTTGTTGTTGTTGCAAAGGGGTAAGGATGGATCTAGTTTCCTGATACTTCGTATTTTAAGGTGGGTACTTATATATCCAAGAACAGTTGTATCAATTGTTGGAGACGTAGCGTCGTAGATATGGTAACATCTACACGAGGTTTTATTTGCACAGTATGTTTGATAAGCAAATATTTGTATTTCACTTTTCGGATGTCTTTTGTATATGGATATTAACTGAGAGTCAAATGTGGGGATAAGAAGATCGTGCATTGCAAGCAGATTAAGTGGAGAGGACCTTCATGACTAATTTCTATGGAAATCAGCTTTCGAAATATCTGATTCAAAATAATTCTTATCTAACTTAAAAACCTCATCATTTTTGAACGCATGTTGACCTGATGATGACAATAATAATAATAATAATAATAATAATAATAATAATAATAATAATTGTCACGCTAGAGTGGGTCAATATTTACACTGGACAATGTGCAAACACTATGGAAAATGAAAATATGTAAAGAAACACTGGTATGAACATCACCCAGCACCGGTTACAGAAATAGAAAATGTCACCATTTTATGGGATTATACCATCTACTCAGACAGAAACATTGAAGCAAATAGGCCGGACATTATTGTTAAGAACCAAAAAGAAAAAAACTTGCCTATTAATTGATATGGCTTGTCCAGCGGATTGTAACATAGCAACCAAGAAATTCGAAAAACTGCCAAAATATAAAGATCTGGAAATTGAAATAGAAAAAATGTGGAAATGGAAAACAAGAATCGTACCAGTGATAGTAGGTGCACTTGGAATGATAAAAAATGGAACAAAACAACACATTGAAAAAATCCCTGGAAACCCCAGCTTAAGAGATATACAAAAAATTGTATTATTAATTACAGTCCACACACTGAGGAGAATTTTGTCTATGTAACACTAGGGATGTTAGGGGAGATAGAAAAAAACATGAAATGGAGCCATAACAACACACAACGACCTGCCTTAGGTCTTCCTGCAGACTTGGTAGGTAGTGCCACCATAGTAGAAATCGATTTATAAAGAAAAATAACATAATAATAATAATAATAATAATAATAATAATAAATTCTGTCTGTCCTGAGGAACTCTACTTACGCGTTTCTCGATGAAAACAACATTAGACAACGATTGATAAACAAAATGGTCCTTGAAAATTGCAGGAAAGAGGTCGAAATTTCAGCGCCGGTTGGATAGATTACCGCAAAGCCCTTTATGGTGTGCCACACTCTGAAATCCGTAAGACTTTAGAAATGTAAAAAAATCTCATAATTGACAGTAAACTATCTTGAACATGAGAATGTGGAAAACTACATTATAACTAATTCATCCCAAAAGTGCTGCCACTTCTAACCGCCTGAATACTTGACGAGGAATTTTTCAAGACGTTTTTGTCCGTCCTTAATCCTTCTTTTGCATGAATTAAACAATAATAGTTATGGATACAAAATAATTAAGAAATTATTCAATCACTTACTCCACGTGGTTGATCTCAAATTCTTTGCCAAAGACGATAACGATTTGAAGGGTCCTCCTCAATATTGTAAAAAATTCAATGGAAACATAGATATCGATTACGAATTAGATAAATGTTCAAAAGTAGCACTCAAGAAAAGAATAATTACAGAAACATACTCAATAGATTTAGATTTTGTCACAAAGATTAGGGATCTGGATCAAAACCTATAGGTTTGTCTCGGTCAGAAGAAGAATAAGAGAATACTAGAGACGCGTGTGCGATTTAAATTTAAATTTGAATATCTGCCTTGTATTTTGTTCTGAGATGAGTAATTTTCAATATCTTTGAATTATTTCGAACTTTCATACAGGTGTTATAATAGACATAATGTTTCGACCAAATACCCTCTGGTCATCATCATATATCAACCAAAATGAGAAGAAAAGTTCGAAATAATTCCAAGATTATTGGAAATTACTCATTTCAGAAATAAATCCAAATTATGACAAGTGGCACGAACCAGGTGTCAAAATCCACCTGACACTGAATATAAAAGTCCCCAAAAATACACGACTTAAGTCCTTCGGAACGGTGGTGTAGTGGATATAGTAGTTAGTTATACATATATTAATATCATCTAGCGGTCATGAATTCGATCCTTTGACTTGTCAGTGAGAGTACCAAATTCCAGCATGAAAGGACTATGTACTTTGGTTGTACAATAGAGTTTCCACATTCTTACCTTTTTGTTCTCATCTTGGTTGATGTGGGCCATAGTTGACATTAAAGGGCACCAAAACGAGAAACGTACTCAAATGCCATCACATGCATCACCGAAGCAGGTGTTGATCGTCTGTATTTATCCAGATCTGGAAGAGGGAGAGAATTAATTCGACTAGAACTGGCTTGCAAAACCACAGCAATCGGTCTTCAAAGATATTTGGAAACTGTGGAAGACTGGATGATGATTTGTATCAAAGAACATGAAAGAAACTGTCAGTCATTCAGTTAAGTGCCATACGTGATACACGCTTTGGGCGATCATGTCTCGAAAGAGACATGACTGACTGTGCAGAAGATTATCCCGCAGTATGTTGCCATTGGTTTCTGAGGTAGACTGGTTGCCAGCCAACGCTATATAACCCAATCTGTTCTGTTATTTAACCCATAACTGAAAAGAAGAGACGGATTAATACCTTTCCCAAAGGTATTTGTGTGCAAGGAATTCAACTGCAATTCGAAAGAAACTGTACTCAGCAATAAAATTTAAATGAAAAGTTTGAATGGGTGAAGAAGTACAAATAATACCCTTTAATACGCCATAATACTTGCTGCAGCTACAAAAGACCTAAAAAGGAGTGAAAACCAAATGCAAAAAATGACAATAGGATAATCCTCTTCTTGGTCAATACTCTACCCGTACCAAGCAAACTGTTGGGACGCCCGCGCCTATTCGGCTATAATGGACTATTCCATTACTATGTAAAGTAATGGTGGCATCTACGTAGAGAGGGTGCCGAGCAGCCGATCGATAAGTCAATCGTAGACTTCCGGTGACGACCCGGAAGTACCCATTGCTCATACTACGTCTTACGACGGTTGGGACGATTAACCCTTATTCTTGTATTGGATACTAATAACCTTTATAAATACTATTTTCACGGAATATAACAATTAACCTATTCCTGTTGTTGAGTTATTTATTCTTACTCACGACATAACACAAACTGATGTAGAAAGACCTCCTACTCGTTACGTAGTTCAGAGTTGCAAACTGAAATCAAAGGTTTAATTTTTTCTGCAGGGGAACAATGCTTGCTAAGTAGAAACAACAAACCATACATGCAGGAAAGATTGTCTTAACTCAAAATGCTGATTTTGTTACAAAATATCCAGATATAATTGATAATCTTGTATCAGGTTTCACGGTGTTAGCATCGAAGGTTTAATTTTTTCTGCAGGGGAACAATGCTTGCTAAGTAGAAACAACAAACCATACATGCAGGAAAGATTGTCTTAACTCAAAATGCTGGTTTTGTTACAAAATATCCAGATATAATTGATAATCTTGTATCAGGTTTCACGGTGTTAGCATCGAAGGTTTAATTTTTTTTTCTGCGGTGGAACAATGCTTGCTAAGTAGAAACAACAAACCATACATGCAGGAAAGATTGTCTTAACTCGAAATGCTGATTTTGTTACAAAATATCCAGATATAATTGATAATCTTGTATCAGGTTTCACGGTGTTAGCATCGAAGGTTTAATTTTTTCTGCAGGGGAACAATGCTTGCTAAGTAGAAACAACAAACCATACATGCAGGAAAGATTGTCTTAACTCAAAATGCTGATTTTGTTACAAAATATCCAGATATAATTGATAATCTTGTATCAGGTTTCACGGTGTTAGCATCGAAGGATTAATTTTTTTCTGCAGGGGAACAATGCTTGCTAAGTAGAAACAACAAACCATACATGCAGGAAAGATTGTCTTAACTCAAAATGCTGATTTTGTTACAAAATATCCAGATATAATTGATAATCTTGTATCAGGTTTCACGGTGTTAGCATCGAAGGTTTAATTTTTTCTGCAGGGGAACAATGCTTGCTAAGTAGAAACAACAAACCATACATGCAGGAAAGATTGTCTTAACTCAAAATGCTGATTTTGTTACAAAATATCCAGATATAATTGATAATCTTGTATCAGGTTTCACGGTGTTAGCATCGAAGGTTTAATTTTTTCTGCAGGGGAACAATGCTTGCTAAGAAACAACAAACCATACATGCAGGAAAGAAATTTCAACTCAAAATGCCTGATTTTTTACAAAATATCAGGATAAAATTGATAATTGTATCGGTTTCAACGGGTTAGCAAAATCAAGGTTTAATTTTTTCTGAGGGGAACGTATTTTGTTAGAAACAACAAACCAAAATAATCCAGGAAAGTTGTCTTAACTCAAAATGTTGTTAAAAATAATCCAGATATAATTGATAATCATCGGTTTCACGGTGTTAGCATCGAAGGTTTAATTTTTTCTGCAGGGGAACAATGCTTGCTAAGTAGAAACAACAAACCATACATGCAGGAAAGATTGTCTTAACTCAAAATGCTGATTTTGTTACAAAATATCCAGATATAATTGATAATCTTGTATCAGGTTTCACGGTGTTAGCATCGACTGAGTGTAAAACTCAGTATGATAGAGTAGGCCAATATATACACTGGAAAATATGCCACTTTTACGGGAAGAAATCGGTAAGAAACTGGAATGAAAATCATCTAGAACCGGTTAAAAAGATGGAACCTGTACAAATTTTATGGGATTTTACGATACATACACACACAGAACAATCATAGCTAATCGCCTTGACATCGTAATCAAAGACTACAAGAACAGAATGTGCTTTCTTATTAACATGACAATCCATGCAGATTGATATGTATCTTTGAAGATCTTTAAAAACTATTAAATTACAAGAGTCATTAAGTGGAAATCTAAAAGATGTGAGACACGAAAGCATCAATAATTCCAGTTGCAGTTAGAGCACTCGGATTGATTAAAAATGATTCCGATAAACTCATTGAAAGAATTCCTGGTATTCCATTCCTTACATTAATACAAAAAAGTGTACTCACAAGTACAGCTCACACATTACGCAGAATTTTATGTAAAACTATCTGTATATCCCAGCATTGTTCGGAGATTTTTAGTGGTTATGTTGAAATAGTCAGGTCAAGTACTTATTCAAAAAGCTCCAGTATGAAGTTACCATGACGCGTAAGTTAAAAAAAATGCGAAGTAAGTATTGTTTTTTGTTGTATATGTAAAACGGGATTCATGCTTGGTAAATTTTGCAAATAAACGGGAATGATGTATATACAATTCGAAGAAGTGTGGGCGTTACGGGAGCCTGTAATGCGATGCGATGACGTTGTGACACAGAAGAAGTCGATGCCTTGTCCCTGCACCGTCGGAGGGGTTGGCACCTTGTAGAAAACCTGAAATTGCTATGACATATGATAAGGTAAAAGTTACAAAAAGACCCGATTTTTGTTGGAATACAACTGAACGTTTTGGAGAAATAAACGATCACAAAAAGAATTTTTTTCCAATTGTTTTTGCTGCATCCTGTGTGTCAATTGAAATATTTGTTCGAATATCAAGGCATCAGGCCTTGATCTACTAGTCACTCGATTTTGGTTGAGTTTGAGCGAAACGTCTTGGCCTGATAAAAGTGCGCAAAATACAACCCAAATTATGTTTGTCGTGGATTTTTGACAAAACTTGTATATTAATTCAAAAAATGTTTGTGTACATCAAAGGTTTAGATCTTGATCTACAAGTTACCAAATTTTAGTGGAATTCGCATAAGGCGTCTCGGAGGAAAAGAGTTCGTAATTTCTAAGCGTTTCGGTTATTTCTGCCGTAGCCTCTAAATCGATTCGAAAATTTTTTGCATAAATCAAAGTTTCATATCATGATCGACAAGTGACCCAATTTTGGTTGAAATCGGATCAAGTGTTTCCGAGGAGTAAGGTTCGTTAGAATGGAGACACACACACACATACACACACACACACAGATTGACAGACATTCATTTATATTTATATAGATGTGTGCGACCTTATTTTTTATTTTATTTCTTTTTTTTTCAAAAATAATCAGCGGAAGATGTCATGAAGTTATTTTTAATCTTTGTATCGAGTTCGTACCTAGAAGAAGGGAAGTGAAACCACAATATAAGCAAATTACACGAAAGATATTCCCACTTCCAATTGTTTGAATTACCGACAAAGAATCTTTCAAGGAGACTCTTTTGTTATGTCTGTCCGTAGTCTCCCTTATGCATGAATTAAACAGTAATAATTCTGGATCAAAGTAAAAAAAAGAAAACGTGGCAGACCTGGAGGAGACTCGAACCACCACCTTTAAATTTGCTGTTTTCATTTTTTCTTTACTTTTTTTCAGCGCAGTCTTATTGGTTATTACATAAAGTTTCCGATTATCAAACAAAATTTGAAAAAAATTAATATTTAAACAATTTTAGGGAGGGGCTCACTTTCTCAGACAACGTTGTAGGAAATCCATCCTCCATTTTGGAACCACTCGCGTGGGGGTTGCTTTGTTTCTTTGTTTTTTGTTTTTTTGTTTTTTTGTTTTTTTGTTTTTGTTGGGAGAAGTTGTTGCTCTTGTTTTTCTCTTTTTTCGGTTCTTACGATGGCATCTTCTTCGGAAACTCCAAGAATGGTTTTATTAAAATATTTCGCAAAGGATTCAGTAGTTGAATATGCGCAAGCAAAAAAGTTAATTGCACAGGATCGATTTACTATAAGGTTGTATGAAAAACTGAGCCCCCCACCCCACCCCACTAAAATTGTTACATTTTTTTTTAATTTTTCCAAATTCTTTTTATTTTCATTTATTTATTTTCATGTTTTTTTTTTTTATTCTTTTTTTTTTTTTTTTTTTTGTCAATCGGAAAGTTTAGGGTGTAATCTATAAGATTGCACTGAAAAAATTTTAAAAAAATTTAAAACAACAAATTTAAAGGTGGTGTTATTTTCCTTCATGTCTGCCAAAAACGTTTAATTATCTATTCTACGTTAGTGATATCAAACGCTTTGCTAAAGACGACAATTAGTTGAACAGTGTCTTCAGTAATGTAAAATTTTTCAGTGATGATATCGTCATGGACTTCGGATTTGATGAATGTGCAAAAGAAACATTTAAAGAACAAAAGAATCACAGAAACATACTCAATAGATCTGGATTTTATTATAAAGATTAGAGAGCAGATACAAGAAGAAAGCTATAAATATCAAGGAGTCAGCGATGGAGATAGAATACAGCAAACCGAAGTGAGGGTGAAAGTAAAAAAAGAATAATACAGGTGTGTGTGTGTGTGTGTGTGTGTGTGTGTGTGTGTGTGTGTGTGTGTGTTGACTCCTAACGCGGATATTGATCGTCTGTATGTGCTCAGATCCGAAGTAAGCGGAGGATTAGTTCAACGAGAATTCTCTTACTGGGTTCAAAGATATCTGAAAACTGCAGAAGAAATTAGAAATTAGAAATTTCATTTAGTAAGAAAGGAAGCCAACAAATTCAAAAGTGAACTTTGAGTGGATGAAGAAGTGCAAATTAACCATAAAACACCTACTGCAGAGGCAAAGAACCTAAAAAAAGAAAGCAAAATAAAATGCAAGCTACAAAATGCAGAAAACATAAGCCTCTTCAAAATCCATATCCGAAAAAAGCTGAGGTAGATCAACTCTGTACCCATCTTTTGATAAGTAGTGCAGGGTTAAAAGATGAAACCGAAAGTTTTATTCTTGCTGCACGTGACCAATGCTTACTAACAAGAACTTACCAATCACCCATAGTGAACATTTTTATTAACCCGAAATTCAGATTGTGATAAATATCCAGAATTAAATCACCAGCAGGTTTCACGGTGTTAGCATCAACTGAATATAAAACTCGACATAACAGATTCAGCCAATATCTGCACTGGAAAATGTGCAACTTTTAGGGGAAGGAAACTACAAGAAACTGGTATGCAGTGATAGGACCTGTATTAATTTTATGGGATTTACAAGGCAGAATGGATGTACGCTGTGGTGCAGTGGATATCGACTCGAACGACAAATCGGGGTGCCGAGTTCGAATTCCAGTTGAATTCATTGCATTCACTTAAGCACAAATACCCTATTAATCCGTCTATTTCCCCCAGTTATGTGTTAAATAACAGGACAGATTGGGTTCTATAGCATTGGCTGACAACCAGTCTACCACAGAAAGCAGACTACTGCGAGATAATCTTCTGCCTAGTCAGTCTTGTCTCTTTCGAGTGATAGGGCCTGACTCAGTTTTATAGGTCCTTGCAATATACACAGACAGAAGAATTAGTCACTCAGACATCGTAATCAAAGAAAACAAAAACAGAATGTGTTTTATTATTAACATGGCAAATTGTGATGTATATTTCAGATTGATTGAAAAAGGTTCCGATATACACATTGAAGAGATTCTTGGTAGACTATAGCTTAAAAAATACAAAAAAAATTGTATTCATAAGTACAGCTTGCACATTACTATTAAAAATGTGTCTATTTATTTATTTTTACAAAAATGCTCGGGCTTACGACCATATCACGTTGAATACACCGATTCTCGCTCGATCACCGAAGTTAAGCAACGTTGAGCCTGGTCAGTACTTAGATGGGTGACCGCTTGGGAATACCAGATGCTGTAAGCGTTTAGTGATGGATGTGCATTGTGGCGGAGTGGATATCGGCTCGGAAAGGGAAAGAGAAATCGGTTAGCCGAGTTCGAATTCCAGTTGACTTAAGCACTGGTACCCTTGGGAAATGTATTAATCTCTCCCTTCGCTCCAGTTATGGGTTAAATAACAGAGTAGGACATGGAGACCCTGCCCTAAAAACAAATCCCAATGAATCTTGATACTCAAAAAGAAAAAAAAGTATTACTAGACACAAAATTTATATAAAAACAACAATAAATTGTTGAAAGAAAAAGGTATTACCAGTAATAAATAAATACAATTTAGTTGGCAATAAATGACCCGCTGAGGTTGATATGCCATAAAACAAAAACAAATAACAAAAATTATCAGGGTAAAATATAATGAAACCATTTCTAACCTTAGGTCTCTCGTTAAAACCTGGAAAGAAAGTTGTATCTAAACTTATTTACAAATGAAACTTTGTCTGTGTGTGTGTGTGTGTGTGTGTGTGTGTCCGTTACCTATAGACTCCGAAACGTCTGAACCAATTTTCATGAAAATTTACACAGTTGTACTATAAGCGTCTGCGAGTGTTCTTAGCTAGGTTTTGTGTCGAAGTAACCCGATAAATATCGAAAATCGATAATCGAAAAAATCGGATTATAGAAGAAGTGGTCCGATTCTAATCAAATTTGATACACTCATAGACAAAAACATAAGAAACGATATTCAGAAGTTTCAAGGTTTAAGTTCTTACAATAGTGCAGAAAATCGATATATATATATATATATATATATATATATATATATATATATATATATATATATATATATATATATATATATATATACAAATTGTATATATATTGTATATATATTTGTATATATATATATTGTATATATATATATATATATATATATATATATATATATATATATACAAAAGGCAAGATGTTTGTGTGTGTGTCTGTTTATCTGCCTGTATGTTTGTATTTTTTTCAGCCCTTTTATTTTTGCTTCGGGTTTGGCTCTAAGTACGTATAATTGTATTTCTTAATCTCAGCCATGATACCATTTACTCACAGGACTTATTTAGCCTTCAAAATTGAGTTTACGACGAAAAAAAACTTATTTGATATCGATACCAGGAAATCAAAAATTGACTTACATCCATTCATTTTTCTTTCAGTCTACGGTTTCGCTTTAACTGGAAACAACTTTTGCTTTTTAGTCTTTCGTGCCAACGTATAAAGAGTCTGAGCTCCAAGACCATGGATTAGTTTTAAAGCTTTCATTACACCCGAGCAACGGCGGGCTATACTGCTAGTACAACATAAATGAAAGAGAATAACGAGTTCAAATAACACGGTTTTCCTAGTTTAAACATCTGATAAATCTTGATTCTTTAGTTAATAATTGAATAAAGTGCATTCTACGATAAGAAAATATCCATTGACATTCGTTAAATATTTGTGCCTAAAAACATTAAAACATTTTGCAATGACAATCATAATTAACTTTTTCTATTTCCTCAAAAAGCTGTTAAATACTTCTCTTCTTTCTTTTTCATTTTTTTCTTTCATCCATTTTCTCGCTGAAACCAATTAGTATTTTTTCCCGTCTTTCTACGCGATTAAAATCCAAGTCTTACGAACATTTCTTTTAATAATAGTTTTAAAAATACTTCGGCAGACGACGTTATTTTATTTATGGTAACTGGATTTTTTGGTGAATGCCTTATTCGGTTTGCGTCGTGCGATTCTGTCCGGCTGAAAACTGCCGCTTGCATCGTAGTCGCCATGGCTTGTCGGCCTTTTGGCCGAGCTGTATGACCAGCTAAAACAAGTACACGGTCATCGCGTATTCAGGGTCTGGGTAAATTTTGACTAGTGGCCTGAGTGTACGCGCTAAAGACCGACTTTGTGTCACAACTCGCATCAATGGAAGGCGGCGTATAAATATCGCTCCTCGGTATTTTGGCTGCGATCAAAGTGTAATATCTGCTCTCGGATGGAAAAACTACATTTTATCTCACAGCGCAAGTGAAAATATTATTGATAGGTGACAAATCTTGGATAGCAGCTGCCCACAGCATTCCCCCTTCATTGCGCTAAAGGGTAGCAGTAACGACGCCTGACCCAGGGGCACGCGCACGGGCTTCGCTACTTTAAACTGAATTTCTATCACATTCTGACAGCGAAAGAACAAAATAGGATAATTACGATAATAGTGAACAACATTTTAAATGCAATGTCAATTCCCATCTCTTATCCACTTGACTCCAGTCCTTTCTACATCACCACATATATCTTGTTCTTTGCCTTTCTCTCTACCTTCGCAACTGTCTTCACACCTGTGTTCCCATCCTTTCTTGCCCTTTCCCTGACATCCGCCGGAAATGGTTCGTCTTTCTGTTTGCACTCCTCCTGCTGAAACTTCTACTCTCTTATGTAGCCTCCTGCGCATCAGTGGCGGTACCGCCTTGCTTGGGGTGAAACGATTGAGAAAAATAAATAAATAAAAATAACTTGAAGAAGCAAAAGCATCAATAAAATAAACAAGTGAAATGAACTGAAAAATCGCAATTTTGGCGCGATCATCATTTTCTCTTGATAAGTATTTGTGACAAGTAGACGTGTTTGTAATCAATGGTTGTTTACGTACAATTCGTCCGAATCTCTTTCCGTTTTGCCTCGTGGGAAATCTGTGAAATTAGCCGCACTTTGTAAATGATGACGCACTTCTGAATTTCAATGAACTGAAAATCTCATTGTTAACCGTAATATTTTCACGCTAGAAGTAATCATACCCTTGTAAAATTTACAGACATCATTGTTTATATTGAAACTGAGAAGAGGGTGGACCAATATTTGTTTAGGTGTGGGTTTCCTTAGTAGTAAGGAAATCAGTTCTAAACTATTATGTAATATTAATCCTGCAAGGAATTCAGTTCGAATTTCAGTTGAATTCATTGCATTCACTTACGCACAAATACCCTTGGGAAAGGTATTAGTCCGTCTCTTCCCTGCAGTTATGGGTTAAATAACAGAACAGATTGGATTCTATAGCCTTGGCTGGCAACCAGTCTATCGCAGAAAGCAATGGCAACGTACTGCGGGATAAGCTTCTGCCCAATCAGTCATGTCTCTTTCGAGACATGATCGCCCAAAGCGTGTATTACGTATGGCACTTAACTGACTGAATTTCTCCCCGTGTCTGTCTCTCTTTTTCCTTCTCTCTCACATTCTATATTTCTCTCTTTCGCTGTCTTTGTTCCGCTCTGTTTCTCTCTCCCTCTCTCTATCTATCTCTCATTCTCTCTCTTTGCCTCTCTCTTTCTCTAATTTTACCCTTGCGTTCTATAAATTTGACCTTCAACAGATACATTTATTTTAAGTTTGAACAGTAAAGCATCTTTAAGCTATTATCAAAAGTTCAAAACCGAAAATCAGTTAACGTGGCTGAAATTGAAGATTCGTCATATGAATAATTTGGGTTTTTAAAAAACAGGTTCGACTGACTGCTAAACACAGTTATACGAAAGTCCCAGCTAGTCTCTGCCATATTCCTTACTTCTACCAATTCTAAGACCCACCATGCTACATACACAAGGTCAAATCATCCCTATTCACCCTGTATTTCATTGGTAAGGAGGAAGTTCCATCCAAGCATCATCTTCTTCAGAACTGCTACTTTGTGGACTCTCGAGTGGATGTTTCCCGGATCGCTACAATCTTAACCTCTTCAAGTTAAAAGTCGGCCGTTATCTATCTTACATATCCTCATAATATTCACCCTTACCTCCTATTACAACAATCTCATTCAGTAATATACTACCTTGAGTTGCTCTTAGGACTTATTTAAATAAACAATCGTTTAGAAAAAATATCCAGAATATGAATGAGGGTAAAAAATCATTAGTACCAGATATAAGGTTTCTATTTAAAAGAAATATGCCGTAGTGCCGTGGTCAGTGACCATGTTTCGTAGTTACCAATTTATTAGTCCTGTGAATTCGATTCTCCCTGGGGGTCACTACGAAAGGAAGACTAATTGCAGTAAATATCTACTTTGGGTGCCAGCCGTAACGCCATGGTCAAGGTGCATGTTCCCAGTGTTTCAGCATTTCTTTTTTTTATCTCATACGAGGCTAAACTATGGATGTGCAGGTGGTGGCACGGAGTGCCAAGTCCGAATTCCAGTCGAGTTCATTACATTCTCTCACGCACAAATAACGTTTGGGGAATGTATGCATCGATCTATTTCCTCCTCCACGTACAGGTTAAATAGCACGACAGACTAGGCTCTCATCGACAAGATCATGGTATTTACAATGCGGCGGTCGATCTAAATCAACGTCAATGTATCATGAATATTTCCTTTGGTTTCTGTTGTATACACATGTCTTTCGGGTCCCAACTAGAGACCTAAGGTCAGAAATGGCATCATGACATTTTCATTAAACGTTTTTGAAAAATTTTTAAAAATAAAACAACTTTTTCATTGATAAAGCCCTTTGTAATGTGTAAGCTGTACAATATTTGTCAATCAGTTAAGTGCTATACGTGATAAACGCTTTGGGCGATCATGTCTTTAAAGAGACATGACTGACTCTGCAAAAGATTATCTCGCTGTAGGTTGCCATTGCTTTCTGCGGTAGACTGGTTGCCAGCCATAACTATAGAACCCAACCCATCCTATTATTTAACCCATAACTTGAGGTAAGAGACGGATTAATACCTTTCCCAAGGGTATTTGTGCGTAAGTGAATGCAAGGAATTCAACTGGAATTCGAACCCGACTCCCCGACTTGTTGTTCCGAGTCGATATCCACTGCACCACCACGCACATCCAATATTTGTACGGATCCATAATGAGTCCATCAGCACCTTTTCCAGTCAAACCGAGAATTACGACCACAAAGTAGTCATATTGGTGTCCTCCTGTACCACATTTTTTAGTTTTTCACTTCAAGATCCTTGTATTTTGATAGATTTTTTTAAGATTTTTAAATATACATCGCAGACTGCTGGAACTGCCATGTCAGTTAGAAAGAAGATTCTGTTTTTGTGGGTTTTGATCTGATCTTCTTCAGGTGATTGTAATTTCGAACTGAACTTTTTATTTTGTTCACCAAGGTCGATTGTTCTAGTTCCATTAGCCATGCCTCTTCCAAATGTCTCAGTATCTGGTAACTGTCTTTAACTGAACTCCCTAATTTTTTTTTTTGTTCTCCTCTGCTGTAGACAAATAGTGAACCCAAAACTCTTTAAGTCAAGTCACTCGATCTAACGGATAATTTTATTTGCTGGGTCATGTGTCCTTGAGGACAATCTACTATGGTGAGTAAAATAAAAGGCTCAATTCAAAATTCCAAAAATTCTGAAAAAGTTCAGAGCGTGCAACGGCCGAAATGTCGCAAATAGGACAACGGTTTGGACAATGTCAATTCATAACTTGCATATAATCTCTAGACGCAGTTTATTACTTATTTATAGCGTGAAATTTAGAATAAAACTATTTTTTAATCACAGATTAGAACTTTTTGAGCTGTCCGTATATCAAACATATTGACAGATGTCTGATTCGAAATGAGATAAAAAGTGTATGGCGTTCACAAGTGACAAAATTGTACAAAAAAACTTTGACCTTTTAATTTGCACAGAAATTACCAAATTTTATAAATTACTTTAATAAAAAAAACAAAAATGAAACCAATTCTTTTAAAATTTCATTTGTAATCGAAATTTTTTCAAACTATAATGTCCTTAATTTTTATTATTTATTCAAGCAATTAAAAGCTTATCAAATTAAATAATATCAAAGTTTTATTACCTTTTTTATTTTACACTTCGGAGCAGATTTTCGGATACAGAGGTAAAATATTAAAAAAATATATAATTCATATTTTCTAATGAGTCCTGCGTTTAACTAATAAACCCATAGACCGCAACAGAGAAAAGTTCTTAAAATTTCATGGATTTACGTGGGAGGGAGGTAACAGAGGTAAAAAAAGAATACTTTACCAAGATCTCAAAAAAATAACAATTTCAAAACTAATTTCATTCATTTGTTATTTTGAGCATCAGCTCAAAATAAAGATTAGAACTGATTGGAAACGTTTGACTTCGACAGACTTCAGCAAAAGGTGGGTAAATGTGGCGAGCCTGGTTCGCTTGAACAGGGCTAATCTTGATTTTCTCTTTTAGATCTGCTGGTTACATCGGGGTGGATTCCTCTGCAACCCTCCCCTGGTTAAGCTAGTTCTCCTTTGTGTACCTAGTTAAAGTGAATGAACGTGTTCCTAGCCTGTACCCGGCTTTCTCTTTTGTTATGATCCATGTCGATATTCCCAACCTCCCCAGTTTGTTTTGGTCTCCGTTTATCTCGGCTGGTTCAGCCTTTTATTGTCCCATTCCGCTAATTTTTTACCCCCCTCTCCACTCCCTTAGCGAGTGTGCTTCTTGATTTCGCCGTTTGGCGGAATACAGCGGCCACTCTTTTTTTCTGGGATGGACGGTTCTTACTAACATTGATTATTATTTTAGTTAAAAATTTGTTGTATTTTCAGTTGATTTTTGGGTTCATCCCCCTCCCATCATTTCATTTTTCATTAAATATTTTACATTATATTGTATATATTATATTGTATATAAATACATTTTTATTGTCATGGGTTAATTTCCCCACTTTTTAGGTGTCCCTTGTAAGTTTCTGGCATTGTGGTGTACGAAGGATTGGGAGTAGATGGATGGGTTCTTTTGGTGACTGTGCAAATTGTAACGAGTGAATGGGTCGTGATAGTGTTTAGCTAGGTATAGGATAGTTAAGTGAGAACCAACCTATCCCCCTCCCCTTTTAGGCCTTGTGCCATAATTTTGTAATATTTTCAAAATAAATAGTGTGTGAATGAGTACTGAAAGTTTCATTAAAATCCAACAATTATGTGATTTTATCGAGAATTTCCAAATTAATGTGTTTGTCACCGGAAAGTGGGTGATGTCATCATTACGTTTTCCATTGTAAACCGTTGTGACGTTTTGGTTTCCCGCTAACTCAATTCAAAACAAGGTTTTTCTGCCAAAGTTTAGAACAAGTTAGAAAGGATCCAAAAATTTAAAAAATAATTAGAAATTATTTTGATCTTTCCTTTTAAAAATAATATAAACATTTTGGTGAAAAATTTATGCATGCATACTAAACTGTTTTTTAGCGATTTTGGAAGTACCTACTTTAAATATATAACAGAAGAACCAGTCTACATGCGGCATCAATATTTAATGCAAGAATGGTAAACTTACAAATGTGTCAAATAGATTCTGGTGAACCAAATTGCCAAGCAGTAAAGCAAGCAGTTGATTTAATACAATCTTTCTACTTCATGTTAGCAGAAAATGAGTAACTGGGCTGTATGTTATCATAGAGGAAGGTTCATCTAAACAATTACCATGAAGTTATTTATAGGAAAGGTACAGGTAAACTGTGTTATGGCAGTGGGAAATAAGAGAATCCAAGATGCCAGGTCAGAACCAATAGCATTGCAGATTATTCTTTGGATTTTATCAAGAATCTCTAAATACATATCAGGAGCATCAGACAATATGCAGCAGCAGTCTTCAAAGCAAAGACAAATGGTAGGCTTATAAATATGTAGGATAAATTCAGGCATGACACAGTGAACAAAGTTGCCTAGCAGCAGTCCTAATAATTAATTCAATATAATCTTTCCACTTCATGTAAACGTTAGTTTGATCAGGCGCAATGTGTTACTCTCCTGGAGGATAGCATCAGCCATACTGATGGAAGTGAAAAAATGATTCTCTCAGAGAAATATAAGAAAGCAGTTTGGTTTTTAAGGCGTTAGAATTAACAAGCGATTCCTTGCCCGAGTTAACAACAGATTGTAGGTTATTTTAGATCAGCTGCTAATTGAAATGACCAGACTTACTATTTAGATATGAGTAAATGGTTGTTTTATCAACATAAATACCGATTTGAGAACCGATGGCATCAAGAATGTTGTTAATGAAAGTTAGGAACAACGTAGCTCCAAGGATATAGCCCTTTACCGACAACTGCATCAATGCAAAAGGATCTAGAAGAGTGGCCATTCAACCCGATTTTCATTTCCCGATTTCATAAGAAAGACTGAATCACTTCCAAATTTTCGTACAGAAATACCATAAATAATAGAAATAGGCTTTACTCAAAAAATTAGGATGATATACCCCAGTGATTGTAATTTATTTGTAATAATAAATACAACAGACGAAACATCATAGAAACGGCGTCAAAGATGAGGACAATAGTCCAAATAAGTTAAATATACCCCAGTGATTGTAATAAAGGGTTCGGTTTGAAATTCCTAGCACCTAAAGAAGGCCGGAACGTACAACAGCCGACACGTCGTAAAAATTGTATCAAAGATGAGGACAATAGTCTAAATAAGTTAAATATACTTCAGTTATTGTAATAAAGGGTTCGGTTCGAAATTCCCAGCACCTGAAGAAGGCCGGAGCGTACAACAGCCGAAACGTCGTAAAAATGGTATAAAAAATGAGGACAATAGTCCAAATAATGTAAATATACCCGAATGATTGTAATAAAGGATTCGGTTCGAAATTTCTAGCACCTGAAGAAGGTCGGAACGTACAACGGCAGAAACATCGTAAAAATGGCAACAAAGATGAGGACAGTAGTCCGAATAATGTAAATACTGTAAATATCATAACCGTTCAAATTCTGAAGACCTGTAAAATACATCCGAAATATCCAAAGTAATTGACTGAATTTTACCATTCTTATCTAAAGCTTGCTAGAATCTTTCAGCAATAATCGTTAATACATCAACAGTTGATCTAGAGAAGCGAAAACCATCTTTCTTGTATTAAACAAGGCCCTGTGATATGAGATATTTGACCAATTCAGAGTTAATTAGAGTCTCTAGTATATTGTCAGGTAAAGGTAGAAGTCCGATATTTAGAAGGATTCGCTTGTGTTCTTAAAGACCGGAACGGTAGAAAAGAATTTCCAAAAAGCAAGAAAGTAAGAAGCAAGAAGACATTTATTAGAGAGTTTAGAGGGAACAGGAGCCAATATAGGAGCACATTTCTTAACGAATATATCATCACGTCCACATGTTGTGTGAGGATCGACTTTAGAGAGGATAACAGAAATCATGGTCGGTCTTATATCACTCGAATCTGTTCCAACTGAAAAATCAGGCAAAGATGAGTAAAGAAATAAATTTGAAAAGAATTTACAAGCAAAACTTTCTGTGATAAAAATTGAAATTGAGTAAAGAGATACCTTACTCTTATTTCGCATACTTTTACAGCGTCACCATTCGGTCACGTGGACAAAACCTGTTAGAAGCTCTATGGTGCCTCATGTTCTCAGCAAACAAAAACTTCAACTCTTTCACAACGGTTACTATTATTGTGAACAGACGCAGGTGTAAACCAAAGAGAATATTGTGGCTTCACTTGGTATTTGCGAAAAAGTACAAAAGCATCAATGCTAACTTTAAACCCAGAAGAGACTTCTGTGGGACAATTCTCAATAGGAAGGTTAAGAACATCAATCCAAGAGGCGACTCGAATAAAGTCACGAAATAAATCCAAATCAGTATGCTGGTAACAAAAAGAAGACTTATGAATAGGGATTTTCTTCCAAATAAACGATTCTAAAGAACAGTATCGACACGACAGCATGATTCGAATTGTTAAGAGGATAGAGTTCTTGAAACTCGACAAGAGCTAGGAGAGGAGGCAAAGAACAAATTCTGCCAAGCAGAATGTTGATCAGATTCATTAAAGAAACGATTAGCGAAATCCCGTTCAAATGCTTCAGCCACTTGATGTGATGAACATTAAAATAACCGGTTAAAGGGTTACAGATGGATGTAAAGAACGAGTCATTTCTATATTATCAGAAATTTTGTTTAATATATTAGAGTTCTGAGAACAGCGTGCAATAAAGAAAGTCGTATGCACATAAAAGTATCATCTGGAAAATTGAAAGACAATTCATTTGCAATTTGGGAGATCCTCCTGAATATAAGCACCAACTACACTCAATAATTCTCTTTGGAGTTTTTCATGATGAATTTGCCAGCATCAATGTCAGATAGAAACGTGGATATTACATTGCATACCAACTTGATGATATTCTTTATCGATCCTTTCCTATCTAAATTAGTCTCGAAAACGATTTTTCTTATCTCTTTGGCCTTTGTTTAATGATTTTCATTATTAGATAGAGAGAAGCGGAAATATAGGTTTGGAAAGTAGATGTGAAAGAGCAAGAAAAAAACAAATTTAGAAAAACAAAAAGGAGGAGAAAGAGGGGATGGTGGAGTAACAATAATTGACATTTGGAAGAAGGAAACGGATGAAAGAATAAACAAAGTTTGGAACGATCTTATTGCGCGTCTGTATGAAAGCATGTTTTGGTATTCAACTCAAGAATAGCCAGTAGATAAGTGTCCAGGGCAAAAACAAGTTGAATTCGGCTGAAGCCAACGGTGGAGTAATGGCTAGTGACTCGGATTGAGGAATCGAAGAGCCGAGTTCGAATTCCAGTCGAATTCATTACATTCGCTTACATGCTAATACCCTTAGGAAAGGCATGAATCCAACTCTTTTGTCTTTCTTATGATTATGTATGCATTCATTACATTCACTTACGTGCTCATACCTTTGGGCAAGGTATAAATCCATCTTCATCTATCTTCACCTAGCTATGGGTAGATAACAGGACAGCTTGTAAGAATTGAAAACTTACTGCGGTAAAATCAAAAATTTCCCCTGAAACTTCTTTCAGAAAATAGGCCAGCTCAACCCGCCTAGGGTGAAGTCCGCCACAAATACAATTAGAACGATCTTGTCAGATTCTCCTTCTGTCTTGGTGTAATGGTTAGCCTGTCTAGCTGGAACCTATTCCAACTGAGTAGAGAGTTCGATCCTCACTGACCCTAACCCTATCCCCATATTTTGGTTCTTGTGTCACATCTAAGCGACACTTAGAAAAATCATCTCCCCGTGTTTTAGCGTTGAACCTTGCTGGAAATTGAAGTTATTTTGGGGGACCTGGAAATAATGAATCCTCTTTTTCTTTTCTTTTCTTTCTTTCTTTCTCTTTATTTTTTTATTTTTTTCCACAGACCCGGTTAAGATTGTTATCTCAATGGTAAGTGCGATTTCTTTTCATTCTCAAGGTTACATCAATAATGTAATTGCTGCCAATATAGACTATAATTAACGCAAATGAAATTTGCATGCAATCAACTCTAAGGTTTTTTTGTTTTTTTATACGGTATTATTTCTTATTGGGATATGCGCTGTAGTCTCGTATGTGCGTGGGTGGTGCAGTAGATATTGGCTCGGAACTAGAAATCGTAGAGCTGAGTTCGAATTCCGTTTGATTTCGTTGCATTCACTTGCGCACAAATACACTTGGGAAAGGTATTAATCCGTCTCTTCACCCTCCAGTTATGGGTTAAATAGCAGGACAGATAGTTCTATAGCCTTGGTCGGCAACCAGTTTACCGTAGAAAGTAATAGCAACCTACTATGGTGAAGTCTTCTGCTCCGTCAGTCATGTCTCTTTCGGGACATGATCACCTAAACGTGTATCATATATGGCACTTAACAGACTTCTTACTGCCATCAACAGTATTCTTAGTGGTTTCACGTGTTTAGTATCTCTGTTTTTTTAATTATTTTATTATTAACCAGTGAAATGAATAACAAGCGGTCTAAATGTTGACGTTCGACTAAAGAAAAATGTGTGCTTCCATCAGGGATCGAACCTGCACTGAAATTACTTTTTTCAGTTAAAGTGTGCCACTACCAGTTCTGTCACGGAGAGAACAAAGTTGGAATTGTTTATTTAAAAAAGCCTGTTTCATGTTGGGATCTCTGCGAATCTTTATCTGTAAGTTTCAGTTTCCCACCCGAAATGATAATATCTGTAATTTTTAAAAGGATTGCTTTTCTGACATTATTTCTTATTGCCATAAACGTTACTTTTAGAGGGTTCATGGTTTTTTTTTGTATTTTTGCGTGCGCGCGTGCGTGCGTGTGTGTGTGTGTGTGTGAAGCGGGGAGGGGTTGTTATTTTTAATTTCTTATGCACTGAAATTAACAACAAGGGATTCCCGTTTACTGTCAGTTGTACAAGTTTTGTTTCGTAGAAATTCTAGGTTTAAGCTGGTTGTTCTGTCCAGCTGTATGGCAATGAATGCCGTATAATCTCCTCAAAGATGAAGACACAACAGAAATGTAGGTCTACAGAAGGATGCTGAGAATACCCTGGACAGAATATACGAGAAACGACGAGGTTTTAGAGAAAATAGAAACAAAAAGGAAACTTATAGTTAACATCAGGAAGAAACAGCTGAAATTTTAAGGAAACTTAATGAAAACGGAAGTCTTGGAGAATATAATACTCTTTGGACAGACTGAGAGAAAGAAGAAAGCAATGTGACATACTTGATGAGCTTGGATAGATGAAGCGAAGAACAGGGATAAGACAAAATTCGGAATATAAAGTCATCAATAAGTTTGGTGTCGTCGAAGTCATCCCGAGTCTTTTAATGAATTTCACAGTTTAGTCATGTAATTATTATTGGAATTTTTTCGTGTTTTGATTCTTACAAATTCTGAAATTATAGTAATGAGTTATGCCCTTGATACGATGCATTAGCCTAAGAAAAGATTCAGTCACCAGTAACGGCAGGACCTGACCGCCGTCTGTATAAATAGGTGACGCCAACGGAGTTCCCCTTTTTCTTCGTTAATTTTGCATAGAGCACAACTGTTACCGGCCGTATCAGTCGTATCTATGAAGTCTTCTGTGGCCGAAAGGCAAGTCACGTCTGATCGATTGAGAGCTTTTAGGGTTGGGCACCTCGGAGCAG
Organism: Ascarosepion bandense; assembly: GCA_037127315.1. Classification (NCBI taxonomy): domain Eukaryota; kingdom Metazoa; phylum Mollusca; class Cephalopoda; order Sepiida; family Sepiidae; genus Ascarosepion; species Ascarosepion bandense. Next base: position 324,605 of record JBBBDQ010002178.1, read on the forward strand.
TGTAATGGTTAGCAAGCTTGTCTTGTTAGGATCATTACAATTGAGTAGTGAGTTCGATCCTCCCTTACTTTCGGCCGTGTACCACATCTAAGCTGCTCTTTAAAAATCGCAATAAAAGCCATATCTTTTTTTTTTTTTGGTCTCAAATACGACCATTTGGTCCTTTCTCAATAAAGAAAGATTACCTTTTCCGCGCTTCGTCTTTGTTATTCTATTTCTATGTAATAAGCGAATTATAAATTTTTAATTTATTCTTTCACGTATCGTTTGGTTAAAAAAATCATGTTGAACGATTTTCATGGGTATCTGACATTTTGAATTAAAGCTTGAACTTTAGTTTGGATTTTTCATTTGGATTCAACTGGAATTCGAACTCGGCTCCCTGGTTTCTCGTTTCGAGCCGATATCCACTGTATCACAACGCACATCCATTGTATTCACTTACGCGCAAATACCCTTGGGAAAGGTATTAATCCGTCTCTTCCTTCCAGTTATGGGTTAAATAGCAGGACAGATTGGGTTCTATAGCCTTGGTCGGCAACCAGTCTACCGCAGAAAGCAATGGCAACCTACTGCGGGATAATCTTCTGCCCAGTCAGCCATGTCTCTTTCGAGACATGATCGCCCAAGCGTGTATCACGTATGGCACTTAACTGACTGACTGGCTCATACACTACTTTGCTTAAATTCTTAATGTTAAGTTACCAAAGAAAACAATGACTGAAGCCGAAATACCATGTCAGGACTTATAAAATTGCAAACTGTCCTATGGATTTTCGCTTCTTCTTCTTCTTCTTCTTCTTCTTCTTCTTCTTCTTCTTCTTCTTCTTCTTCTTTCAGCTGCTTAATGAATTCGACGTTAGTGCCGTTGACTGCTTCATTATGACATCTAAAACGTTATGCCAGAATCAGATAAGCTTTATCTATTTCCATTGTGCTAGTTTATGGAGGACTTTACAGATTTTTGTAGTATTTTGGGAGCCTTGATTGACTTCCATCTCAGCCATGTCCTACAGATTCAGGTCTGGAGACATAGAAGACCATATATTTGGAGCGACCTGATTATAAGATTGTAACTGATCCATTCTTGTGCAGAATTGTGTTGGTAGCTGTACCCTCTTTCTTTGCTCGCGATCTCTATCCTTGGCCTCACAACTAACTCCAACACTGGCTTATATTCAGTGATCCTTAAGCCCTGAGGAAATAAGGGAGGTAGCTTGACAACTCCCTCGTTACTCACAAGTTTCAAGACCCTTACCCTTGGCGGTAACTTTGTGTAGGTGATATTTGAAACGTCGTTCGTGCATCTGAAGGAAGGGGTCGTTCCCCGTGTGGAATTGTCCACCATATTTTTTTTTGTTTTTTTGTCATCATGTGGCATATCTTGGATATTTAAACCAGACGGAGCCCATCCTCTTCTTTATTTTTTTTTAAATCACTAAATGCATAGCAGAAACACCATACCAAAAATAGTGGGAAAACAATCAAAAACCTGTTTCAGTTATGCAAAAGCAATTTGTATTTTTTCACCATTTTATGCTAATTTCTTGCAATTAAGATTAAATGTTCAAAGTAATTTTTCATTTAATGCTTTCTAATTGCATTTTGATTTTTTTAAACCCTTAGTATCGTCTGTTCACCCTCTTCTTCCTAACACCCCCCACCCACCTTCAGACGATGATTCCTTTGTTTTCGCTTTGTGCCTTATTAAATATTCTCATCGACAACAAATCATTATCTCATATTTCAACAACATGAACGTTTCAAAATGGTTTCCGACAAATAATATAATTAGAAATTCCAACGAGTTGCTTTTCCCATGTTGACATATTGACACCCGATCAGCGGACACGCCCTCTTTCTCCCGTCCCTCCACACACAATGCGTATAAATGTAATATAAAATATAGAAGACATGGTTTAATAGACAGCTTTCCAAATTCACACACACACACACATATATATATATATGTGTGTGCGTGAACACTGAAGTCAACACCCAGAGGCGACAGCCTGTTTTTTGCTTGAACGCGTTCATCAGGCCTTATAACCCGATGATTCACTTATATATTTACATACGCACTATCTCTAATATTTCGACAATAAATATAACACACTATAAATGTATATACAGTAGTCATCCACATACAAACCTATTTCGCTGTCTCACAGCTCATCAGTGTGGCAAGACACATCCTCTTGCTTCTGGCCCGGATCGAAACTCGATCGATTTGATGTCAGTCGGAGTCGCTACTCCCTAAGCCATAGGTGCATGGAATCAATGAAGAGAAATTTAAACGTGTTGCATATAAGCAGTGTATACACACGCCAGTTACCGAAAAAACTCAATTCATTTCTGAAGAGTCACGCTATATACATATATATATAAACTTATTTATAAATGGAACTCTGTCTTTGTGTGTGTGTGTGTGTGTGTGTGTGTGTGTGTGTGTGTGTGTGTGTGTGTGTGTCCGTTACCTATAGACTCCGAAACGGCTGAACCGATTTTCTTGAAAATTTACACAGTTGTACTATAAGCGTCTGCGAGTGTTCTTAGTTAGGTTTTGTGTCGAGGTACCCCCGATAAATATCGAAAATCGATAATCGAAAAAATCGGGTTATAGAAGGAGTGTTCCGATTTTAATCAAATTTGATACACTCATAGACAAAGACATAAGAAATGATATTCAGAAGTTTCAAGGTTGCAGTTCTTACAATAGTGCAGAAAATCGATAATATATATATATATATATATATATATAAGCTTTCATTACACCCGAGCAACGCCGGGCTATACTGATAGTATATATATATATATATATATATATATATATATGGATTTACGCGAGCTACTAGATTAGTGAAATAGTAAAATGTAACTAACACTTCTACTCGAACAGTTTCTTTTCTTTTCTATAAAAGCTCTAATCTCCGAAAGTTTAAATGCAACGTTAATTGCTATCTTCTATCTTCTTGAATGCCATCCATATTTAATCATTTTTTCGACATCCCGTGTACCCTGATTTTTCTTTCACCCACTGCGCACTAGTGACGACACCCACCTTCCTTGCTGGGGGTGGAATGATTAAACAAAATAAATATTACAAAATTCAACTAAAACTCTAAACGTTGCTCTTCTGGGTTAGTCAGTTAAGTGTCATACGAAAGAGACATGACTGACTGGGCGGAAGATTTTCCCGCAGTAGGTTGCCATTGCTTTCTGCGGTAGACTGGTTGCCGACCAAGGCTATAGAACCCAATCTGTCCTGCTATATGACATAGCTAGAAAGGGGAGATATGTATTATATTATTATATAGTAATAAGTGGGGGATCAGTTTATTACTTCATAACAATAGAAAACTGATCCCCCACTTTATGACCAGTAGAGGCCTTAATCATGTTTTCAACTATTATATTCAGTCAGTCAGTTAACTGCCATACGTGATACACGCTTGGGCGATCATGTCTCGAAAGAGACATGACTGACTGGGCAGAAGATTATCTCACAGTAGGTCGCCATTGCTTTCTGCGGTAGACTGGTTGCCGACCAAGGCTATAGAACCCAATCTGTCCTGCTATTTAACCCATAACTGGAAGGAAGAGACGGATTAATACCTTTCCCAAGGGTATTTGCGCGTACGTGAATGCAATGAATTCAGATGGAATTCGAACTCGGCTCCCCGATTTCTCGTTCCGAGCCCATATCCAATGCACCACAACGCACATCCTTACTTCTGGGTATGACGAAAAAATTGCATTCGACAGCAAAATTGGTAAGTTTTGCGGGGAACGGAACCACCTCTTGTTGTTCTCAAGTTCACTCTGACCCGGGGCGGTAGCACCTTTTAGAGTCCCACCTATGGACAAATATTGATATCTATCGACCTTGAATATGTTCTCGCAGTTTTCCAACGGATATCGTTCCCAGAATTCTGTGCGGATAGTTTCAGATGGTAATGAATCTAAAAACAAGTACTATAAACGAGCTTGAAATTCAGAGTTTGTCATTTCGCCGAAGTGTAAACAAGTTTGTTTTTTATAGCGTTAAACATGTCGAATTTCGTACCAAAGAAAGTGTATTTGTAGGAAACTTTACTGCACTATTTTATTCAAAAGAAATCTGCAGCCGAAACACACAGAATTATTGTTGAGACTTGCGGAGACCATGCTCTGTCGGGAACATGCAGATATTGGTTTAATCGCTTGAAAAATAATTGTTTTGGTGTTAAAGATAAAGAACGCTTTGGCGCGCCGAAAATGTTTGATGACGAATAATTGAAGAGAGAGAGAAAGAGTGAGATGGTATAGAATGTAATAAAGAGAGTGAGAGAAAACCATTTTCTAAAAATGCTATCCTACCTCCCTGGAGAGGAGTCATTTTCATGTAAGAAATGCTTCTCGAGTTTTACCTTTCTTCAAAGACAACTTTATAGGTGACGGCCCAACGAAACAAGCTGTAGTCAATCAATAACTCAAAATCGCTAATCAGTATCGATCTTTGCGCTACATTTCAACCTCTTTAATCATCACTATTAAAATTCGTATCAACTTTTGAAAAACCTACGGCAGTGGAAAAGAATTCTTAATGTAATATTTTTACATATTAAATTATTCTAATTAGTTTATTAATCCACTTGTAGATAATTGATAATTTGCGATCATTGAGTTCCCTGAGGTGCGTTAAATGGTAACAAGTAGGAAAAGGAAAATGGGTAATTAATTCGAAATTGTGTTCGTAGCCACTGAAGGGCACTTGCATGCACCTGGCCTGGGGCGTTAATGTCCCGCCACCTCTTCCACCATTTTGCCTCCTCGTTGTTATAAAGCAATGATAATATATTCATTTTGGGGATAGCGAATTTCTCGAGGTAAACTAACCCTAACTTTGAGCGCTCATTATGAATTGAACTCGCTTTGGAGCTTTTCTTTTCACCTTTTCCATGAACTTATCACTCCAAATTATTATATTTTACGTGACCATCATCCTCCTGGCGTGAAGACTGTCGGGATAGATATAATAGATTCGTCATTATTCTTCATTTCAAAACAAAATTCATAAAAGTGGATTCTTTTTAGATCATTCGAAAATGATTTACCGTTGAATAGATATTCTTCTTTTATGTGCCATGTCCTTTCAGGACGTAGGCGATCACAGCCCTCCACGTATCCTTATCCCTGGCTGTTCTTAGCATTCTTTTTCTTGTTACACCACCCAACCCCCGCTCTGCCATCCACCTGCTCAGGCCCATAAAGTATGTAACACGCGGCTTTCTCCTATCACTCTTTCCTCTATCTGACCTGTGAGTATAAAATTCTCCAAGCCCTACTTCCTTATTATTGTCCCAGGAACTTTAACTGTCTTTTTCTGATGCTCAGTATTAATTTCCTTTTCGTTTCCATCCTTTCCAAAACCTCATCATTGTGCTCGATCCATGATATCCGCAGCATCCTTCTGTAGAACAACATCTAAGTCGCTTCAAGTTTTTCTGTCATCTTTGTTGTGATTCTCCAGCATTCTCTCCCATATTGAAGAATTGACATTACATAACAATCCAGTACACTCTTCTTTATTTCTAACGAAATTTTCTTGTCTCTTAATACTCTGTTCAGCTTATGGAATGCGCCCTTCTCCATGCTAGTTCACCTTCGGATCAGAGTGTTGCACGTTTCGTATTCCCACGTACTTAAATTTTTGTACCTGCTTAATTTTATTATTTCCCACCTGTATTTGGCATTTTCGGCTGCTCTTTTTGCTTGTTACCTTGCATTCGGTTTTCTTGCAGTTTATTTGTAGTCCCTTCTTGTCACTCTCTTCAGCGACCTTCTGTGGGAGATCTTGTAGTTTCCTTTCTGTGTCCGCTATCAGCACTGTATCATCTGCGTATGTTATGTTGTTCTGATTGTGACCTCCGATGACGAATCCTGGCATGACTTCTAGGGTCCTCAAAATAGTCTCGCTGTACAAGCTGAATATGTATTATTTAACAAAAGTACAGTCATTTTGAACAACTGGTTCTTTTTTCTTTTTTCTTTTTTAATCAACTCACCCCAATCAAAATGATAATGCCACTAAGATGCAAAGGTTTACAATGTAAAGACTTTAAAAGGAACTGAAACCCAACCCAAAACATGAAATAAAGGAAAACTATCAACTGCTGTTTAAAAGGTCAGGGAGGAGTGTGAACCGGACGATAAGTGAATCTTCTATTATTTTTCTCGAGAAAGAAAGTTTGAAACGCTGTTTTCAACTTCTTTGTTGTTGATTGTTCTTACATTTATAAAATGTTCAAGTTATCGAAATAAAAGGAAATCTCTAGGTGCTACATCTGACGAGCATGGAGTTGTGGAACAACTTGTCACTCAAATGTTTTTATTTCTTTTTTAATGTGTATTTTCTGATTGTGCTCTTGTATTTTGTGATGTCATGTTAGAGAATAAAGAGTTATTTTTTCTGTTTGCCAAAGCAAGACACTTCTGGCGTAATGCTTCGTTTAACCAATCAAGTTGCCGGCAAGGTTAATGATATTGCTAAAATTTGCCGTTTCCTAATAAAGAAACATTCGACATTCATTGACCAAGCATTCAGTATGATTTTCGGATGAAATTCATAAAATCTTTCTCTTAATTTTTTTTTTTTTTTAGTGAAACAGCTTTCTCAAGTCCAGTAGCTGTTATCTCTCGTTCCAATGTTGATGGGGGTTTCTTACCGAATGTTCTATTTGAAATGGTGTGGAATGTTAACATCTTGATTGTGTCATTATATTCTCTTCGAGTTCCATGCACTATCCATATTAGTCAACAAATGGTGTAGTTTCTGTTATTTGGCACTGTTCTTTGCTTGGGATTCTGTGGCGTCAGTTCACAGTGTTCGGAGCAAGATGATCTTTACCAAGACCAACATGTTTACTTGCTCAAAGCCTTTTCTCAGCATAGATGAAGCAGATTGATTATATAGAGCTGACAATCGAGATATTTTTGAACGGATTTGACACTATGAATGGCTTCCATATGAAAGCCTCGTTTTGACGAGGATATTTATAAACAAGGCTCAAATTTTCAAGTTGTTATTTTGGTTTTGTAGCCATTTACGGTGTTGGGCGAAACCACTTCTGGAGCAGCCTTTTCTACGTTCAATTTCCTTTTCTTCTCTACTAAATTTGTTATAACATTATTTACACACCGAGGTATCTGAAATGCTTAGTATTTACTAATTCCACATCCTGAATTTTTATTGTTATGACGGATTCAGGGTCGTTGCCGTCGCTGTTTCACATGTAAAACTTTCACATGAAATGACATGATGGGGAGGGGTATAACAACAATTTCCCAAAACGAAATTTTTCAACTCAAAATACAAACTAAAGACATGATGTTAGCTGGACTCAGCCCTCCCTCAAAACATAGAGGCCGCTGTATTCTGCCCAAAGGACAAAATCAATAAGCTCTCTTTCTACGGGAAGTGGAGAGGAGAAAACAACTTGGACAGGGGGAAGTTTAATACTGAACCAGCCGAGATCAAACGGGACAAAAATAAATCGGAACTGGGAATCTCGAACTGGATCATAACAGAAGAGACAATGCCGGGAACAGGCCGGGAAACGCACTCACTCATATTAACTAGGTGCACAAAAAGGGACTTACCTTAACCAGGGGAGGGTTCCAAAATGATCCACCCCGATGTGATCTAAAAGACAAAATCAAGGCTAGCCCCGGTCAGGCGAACCAGGCTCGCCACATTTATCCACTTTTTGCTGAAATCTGTCGAGGTCAATCGTTTCCAATCAGTTCGAATCTTCATTTTGAGCTGCTGCTCAAAATATCGGATCAGATCCTGATGAGAAAGACGGCCACCCCGCATGACAAGAAGGGCAAGCGGCTTACCCGACGATCAACTTTAAGATTTAGACACGACGGATATGTCTCTTTTCGCTCTCCTTAATCTCTCGTGCAGCATTTCAACGAACAGTTTTATGTTAGGTAACAGCCAGAAGTCGCAGTTACACAGATCTGGAAGGTAACGAGACAGTGGGATATTGAGCAATGCGATAATTTACCAGACAAGACAAGAAACTAATCCCTCAGGGGATGGGAATATTAGTAACCGCATCGAAGAATATCAGCTCACGGATGCGCAATGAGGAGTATTCAAATTGGTATCTAATCGATTATCGAAATATTCGAACTTGTAAATTACGCTTCGGGTCGATCATGGACATATATCTTGATTATTCGGCCTTGTTGCAAAATTTAAAAAAATGTTTTAACTTTCTGGTTATTCAAATATCAACATCTCGAATTAGTGCCTTTAACGGCTATAAGACGATGACTTACCAAATCGACGCATTATCGCTGTAAAACAAGTTACATCTGAGAGAACTTGGCAGACCGCCTGCAGTCTCTCTCCCACCGGCGCGACGTGGCGTCCCTGTGTCTCTTCTATAAATACTTTCACGGCTTCTGCTCCGATGAACTTAGATCACTAGTGCCCCCTAAATACGAATTTGAACGAGATACTAGATTAGCAACTAGATCCCACCCTTTTACAGTGAAACCGATAAAATGCAGCCGTAACTTCTACTCCAACAGTTTCTTTCCTCGCACTTCCCGACTGTGGAATTCTCTTCCAAACGATTGCTTCCCCGACGGCTACAATCTCCAGGAGTTTAAATGTAAGGTCAATAGACACCTCCTAACACACTAACCTGCTCCCATTCTATCAAGCACTCTTCCCATCTGCCCAACCCTCATCCTCGCTATCCTTACTCATCTATCACCTTCCTCCTGATATTCCCTATGTCTAACCACTCCTTCTCTTTACCTTCCTCTATGTAGCCCCATGCGCAATAGTGGCAGTGGAATGCCTTGCTTGGGGTGAGATGATTAAAAAAAAAGAAAGAAAAAATATAATAAGGTTACTCAAAAAAAGTAAAAGAGATGCTTAAATGTACGTCAATATTGTGCGTAAAAAGCGAAGACATTCCAGTTGCCTCTTATTACATATGATAGTAAGCGGTCGTTAAAAGTACATTTTTATTGAATTCAGGGTAAACATGTAGAAATGGTGCCCGCAATTAGACGGAGTATCGGAAGAACGGGTTTTCCTATCGCAGTAATTTTATTTTAACGCCCTTTAATCCTCGGCAATGTTTATTGTTTTAAAAAGTGATTATTAGAATTGTAATAAAACCTAAATGTGAATTTATACATTTTCTTTGTTCTTTAGAATTGGCAGCAAAACTAATAAAAATTATTTATTATATCATTTATTGAAATGTTTGGCAAAACATCGGCAATTTGCCAGCTTCATAAAATGATAAATAGTAAGACTTTCATAAAAGTTAGTTCATGTATTTTAATAATTTAGTAAATGTTTATGAATTTATAACTAAAAAATTGTTTTCAAATTTATTTTTTTATAAATTGGTAAATGGTAAATATTGCACTGCATTAGTTCTAATTGGATTAGTTTTTAAGATGTAGAATTGTGATAGATAGATAGATAGATAGATAGATAGATAGATAGATAGATAGATATGAATACACAGATAGATAGATAGATAGATAGATAGATAGATAGATAGATATGAATACACAGATAGATAGATAGATAGATAGATAGATAGATAGATATAAAGAGAATGAGATAGATAGATAGATAGATAGATAGATAGATAGATAGATATGAACAGAATGAGATAGATAGATAGATAGATATGAACAGAATGAGATAGATAGATAGATAGATAGATAGATAGATAGATAGATAGAAAGAAAGAAAGAAAGAAAGAATGAATGAATGAATGAAAGTGATATAAACGGAATGAAATAGATATTAGCAGACTGAGATAGATAGATAGATAGATAGATAGATAGATAGATAGATAGATAGATAGATAGATAGATAGATAGATAGATATGTACAGAATAATTTGTGATATTTTTGAAACGAAGGAACCATTTATGTAACACAAATTTATTTGGCCTTGGCACGCACCGGAGAAAATTCCTCGTTTCTAGCATTTACCGTTATGTCACTAATCCGTAAATGTTCTTTTTTTTATCCTAATGTGATTCTACAGAAGGATGATGAGAATAGCATGAAGTGAACACGTCAGATAATGTGAACAAAAAATCATCAGTTTTTTCTTCAAAAATAGAAAGTTGAAATTACTACGATACATAATGAGGAAAAAGGTTTAGAAAATTTGATACTCAGGAAATGTTAACGAAAAAGGACCAGAAGAAAAATAAATTACCTAAGTAGATTGTGTAAATAGATGGCAGAACGGGGATTAGGAGAGATAAAAACTATGTAATTTTTACAAAGAGTATAAAGGAGGGTCAAGTTGTGGTGCAGTGGATATCGACTCGGAACGACAAATCGGGGTGGCGAGTT